>VWYE01027141.1:299814-314043 GCA_013398995.1 Alaudala cheleensis
GAACACAATCGGGTCACGCCGAACAGACGAACGCACGCAGCTCCAAGCACAGCCGACTAGCCCCGAACCGAGCCGAAGGCAGCCGGGCGGAGACGATTGGACCCGAAACGAGCCGGGTACAGCCGATTGGACCCGAGCAGAGCCGAGGTGAGGAGCCGTGTGAGGGAGGACGCTGCCGGTGCCCCGGGACCGGCGATAGCCCCACAAACGCCGCCCCTCTCCCTCTCCGCCCCCTGCCCCCCGGGACCGGCGATGGCCCCGCAGCCGCCCCGCTCCCTCCCCTCCTCCNCGGTGATGCCCGAGCGGCCGGGAGGGTAAGGAGCGGGGGCTCGGTGCTTGTGGCAGTCGGGGCGCTCCGTCCCGCGGCCCCAGCGCACCCCGGAGCCCCGGGGGCACGGGACCCTGACCGGCTGCTCCTGCAGGGGCCCAGGGGGGCAGCGTGGCCCGGGCGCTGCTGGACGACGGGACCTTCAAGGTGCGCGCGGTGACACGGAGCCCCAGGAAGAAGGAGGCAGAGGAGCTGAGGCGGAGGGGAGCCGAGGTGGTGAAGGCAGATCAGGACGATGAGGCATCGCTGGAGCGGGCCTTGGCGGGTGCCTACGGAGCCTTTATTGTCACCAACTTCTGGGAACACTGCAGCAAGGAGAAGGAAATCGAGCAGGTACCTGTCCTGACATGAACTGGGACCACGTGTGGAATGATCTGGCCGGGCGGATCGTTAGTAACATCAACGTGGGGACTGCTCTCGGGGCAGCCGTGGCAGCCCTGATGGTTTGAGTAGCCAGTCCAGAAGACCCGAAGGCCTTACAAGCACCAGGTCCCAGTTCTTGCAAAGCCAGGACTTGCTCTCTGTTCCCTCACAGTTGCATGGCTCCAGGGTCTGGTGCCTTCAGTGAGCAATTTGTTACAGAGAGCAATTCCCAGGAGCTGGAGTAGCAGGAGTGGGAACACTGGGCTCCTCAGAGCCTTCCCAGGGCAGAGCTGGGACTGTCACTGCCTGCAGACCTGTAGCTCTCTGTGCTTGCAGCTTTGGAGTCAAAATCCTGCAGTATCAGAGATCCCAAGGGTGGTGCTCACCCAGAACAGATACTGCAAGGTGGCAGAGTTGGCACACCTGGATGGCAACAAACAAAAGATAAGTTTAGGGCAGGTATGTTGGCCAGGCAGATTCTTTATGCTGGTGCATGCGTGTTTGGTGGAGCAGAGAGCTCCAAAGTTGGAGGGTATGTGGTCTTTCTGAAGCAGGATGAGGTAAGCAGAGGCTCCACCTGGACAACTCACTGTGCTCAGCCCCTGGTCCCAGCTGAGGGCTGGTGGGGGTTGGATCCTCCCCAGAGGGAAGGAGGGTGTGGGGATGATGGGGATAATGTCCTGTTCCCCTCTTCATGGCTGGTTTCTCCCTTGGCCCAGGGACAGCGTCTCGCTGACCTGTCCAAGCGCCAGGGTCTGCGCCACGTCGTGTTCAGCGGCCTGGAGAACGTGCACCAGCTGACGGGGGGGCGGCTGCAGGTGCTGCACTTTGATGGCAAAGGCGTGGTGGAGGAGTACTTCCAAAAGATTGGGGTTCCCACCACCATCATCCGGGTGCCATTCTACTTTGAGAACTTCCTCTCCATCTTCAAGCCGCAGAAGGCCCCTCAGGGAGACACCTTGGTCCTGGGTAAGCAGGAGCTCCTGCTCTGTGGGTCACTGTCCTGTGTCTGTCCTCATCTGCTCCTACTGGGCAGGGGCTGAGGGGTGGAGACACTGCCAGGGCTGTGGGCTGGTAGGGTGAAGAAGTCTCTGCCAGCTTGACCACAGCAAGCTGCAGTATGGTCTTTAGACCTGTTTGGTGGCCTGCAGGAAATCACCAATGTCCTGGGCCTGTTCATGCTGAGGGCTGTTCTGCAGATCCCAGAGTAGCTCTGGACACCCCAGGAGCCTGTGTTTTGGAGGTGGAGGTGGTGGGGCTGCAGGCAGCTCATGGTGCTGCTCTGGTGTGAAGAGTCTCTTAGCTCAGCCCTGCTCTCCTGCCCTGCTGATGGGTGCTCTCATCCCTCCCTCACCTCATGTCCAGAGACTGGGAGCTGAAAACCCCTCAGAGCTGGGCTGCACTCCAGCTGGGATCAATCTCTCCATACAGAGCTGCCCATGGGGGACATCCCAATGGATGGGATGGCTGTGGAGGACCTTGGGCCCCTTGTCCTTAGCCTGCTGAAGTCCCCAGGGGAGTACATTGGCCAAGTGATAGGACTCAGCACGGGCAAGCTCACCGAGGCAGAGTACGCTGCCATCCTCTCCCAGCAGACGGGCAAGACTGTGACAGCCAGCAAGGTAGGAAGTGTCCCTTGGTGTAGGTGGTGGTCCTGAGGGACTCCGCTTGTTTTGGTACAGCCCAGCACTGGTGTCCAGGGTTAGTCCTGCTGCCCCTGGGTGTGGCTGGAGCACAGCTTGGCACCAACACTGCCCTGTTGGTATTGTCAGCTCATGTTTGTGGAGCACACAGATGTGTCCAGGCAGGTCTGTGCCTGGCTCTGAGGGATAACTGAGCTGGGAGGTCTCCAGCAGAGCCAGGGATGGGCACCTTCACAACAGGTTTCTGCTGGGTGCCCCTCCTTCAGCAGGGCTTCCCCCAGGGCTTTGCTGTGTTACCATTACAGCAGACCTGGTCTCTGTGCTGTGTCACCATTAACAACACCCCTGACCACTCCCTGCCCCTTCGTGACTTATTTTTAATCTTTGTTTGCATTTCAGTTGTGCCTCAGGCAGACAATACAATAGATGAGGGGTATGGTGGTTCCCTGCTTTGAGAACAAAGTGCATTTCAACAGAAACAAAGGCCCTTGGGCACTTTCTGCAGATTCTGCTCTCCCAGAAGCACAGTGAACACCAAACCCTTTGATTCAGGCAGGGAAGGATGTTTTGGGGTGCCGGGTGGCAACCTGAATTGCCTCCTGGACCACCCAGTTTCTAGAACCCCTGAGCCATAGCTCTGTGTGAGAAAGGGCTCACTCACAGCTACTCCAGGCCCTGGCCAGCTGTGTGCCAGACCTGGGTGCTGGCCCTGGCCTGGCTGGGCTGCTCCTGCCAGGCAGGGCTGCATCCTTTGCAACCCTAGAAGTGCCTTGCAGAGCCCTGTGCACCCGTGGCAATGCTGTGACAAGCTGCTCTAACAGAGCCCTCATCACATCCCCTCACAGGCTGAGAGGAAGCCCCAGCAGCCTCTGAAACAGTTTTTTCCCCCAATTCTGTTGGCAGATGTCCCCTGAGGAGTATGAGAAACAGGACTTCCCTGGGGCCAAGGAGTTGGCTGCCATGTTCCGGTTCTATGCCCTGAAGCCAGACCGAAATGTGGCCCTGACCATGAAGCTCAACCCCAAGGCCCGCACCTTCCAGCAGTGGGTGGGGGACAACAAAGATGCCTTCTAAGCCTCCCCTCCCTTCTCTTCCTCCCTGGTTTCTGCAGCAGGTAGGGGGACCTGGCTGAGGGTGCCCTGAGCCATGCTGCCTTACCAGTACTGTCCCAGGGAGAGGCTGATCCTGCCCCAGCTGGGGAGAGCTTGGCCCACGTGCTGCTCCATGTGTGTGCTCCTGCAGCTGGTTGGGACTATTTAGGCAGCTAGAACAAGAGGAAGGGCTGGACAGCACAGGCAGAGGGGTGGCAGAAGCACTGCCTTTGCTCTCTGTCCTCAGGGAGGTGTTGCTTTAGTCATTGTGGGTGTTTTCGGGTGATGGGGGCTTGGTTTCGCAGGATCACCTCCTTTCCCAGGTAGCTCTGAGCATATAGCACCATGTGGGGGGCTGAAGGTGTGCACCCCAGAGCCCCAAAGGCAGTGCCTTCATAGCAGGTATCCATGGCCAGGGCTGCTGCAGGCTCCTAAGCAAACAGAAGACAGGGATTTCTCCATGGATCTGGTTTGGGCACAGCAGGTGAGCCACTGGAGAGATGGAGGCTTAGCATCACCCCAGCCAGCAGGGACTGCAGTGACTTCTTGTGAGTGCAACACAAAAGCTGAGCTTGATTGATCATCACACAGCTCTGGTCCTGGTCCTTGGGCTCCTGGAGCTAATGCCAATCACTGTCCCAATGAGCTGAGATAAAACTCGGCTTTTTCTAGACTGTCCAAGGTTCAGTGGAAAAGCCCCTTCCCCCCCAAGTGCCTAAAGTACTGCTCAGATAGGGCAGCTTTGTGTCTAAAGTCAGTCACAGCCCCTAGCAATGCCTGAGCCATCCAGGACATCCCAGTCCCCTACTTGTCCCAGAGACCTTCATTCCTGTTACTATGGGAGGAAAAGGGGGTGACAGACCAGGTGGAAGACAAGGCAGCAAGGCACAGCACGTGTTAAATATCTTTATGAAGTCCATCTTATTTACATGGATACAGAATCACTTTACAGAAGTTAAATCAGGAGGCAACACGTGCTTTATTTCAGCAAATTAGGAAGGGCAAGACTACAGCATGTCCCTGTTTAACTGGTGTTGAACTGATTAGTGCATGGGCTGATGGTACCTGCACGGTATCACAAACACAGCAGGCTACAGTAACCATGGAATACTCACTGCAGGAGCTCAGCTGCATCTGGAAGGAGTGATCCACCTCACTTGCACTCTCACACAAGTAAAACAACGATGCTTTGACCAATCTTTTATGCTATGGGTGTTGCACTAAGGTAATAAAATAGTTTTGTCCCCAACTGGCAAAGGGCTCAGTGATTGACTTGTACCAGTCCAGAAGCAACAGCAGTTGTGTGGTAACTTTAGTTATTTGGGGGATAAACTTGAGGCAAAGTGCAGATTCCATCACTGCTCTGTGCAGGCAATCAGCAGGATAGAGAAAGCCCAGGGCTGCCAGGGAGCCAGGCCAGCTGGGCTCAGACAATGCCCAGCCACGGGGAGCTTCCACTTGGAGCTGTGCAGGGCAGCAGGGCTGTCATGAAGACAAAGGTTAGAGCTCCCTGACCCACCAAGTCTCCTGGAGAGTTCACCAAGCACACCTGGCATTCCAAAGGGCACCTGAGTGAGCAGCTGGTGGGCTTGGCCTCCATACAGCAAACTGCTGCTCTGTGCTGGAATATTTATTTCACATTTCCTCTGGTTTGGATTCTAAATACTACTTCAACTTTAACTTTTACCAAATAAGCATCCAGCAGCAGTAGGATTGTGGAGCAGCCTCCAGAGAGCCACGCTTCTGCAAAGCTGGTGATTTCCTTCACTGCCAGTTCCTAGGACAGTTGTTTGTGTTGGTGCCTCAGTGGTCCATGGCCTCTCCAGCTGGGATTCTTGCTGTGCTGCTGACATCCTGTGTTCTCCAGAGCCTGGCTGCCAGAAAGGTTCACCCCCAGCTGCATGGATGACCTGCTGCTGCTGGCTCCTAGTTCCCAGTAGAACGCTTTCCTGCAGTTGAAGTGAGAGGAAGGTTATGATTTCCTGGCTGTATCAGCACACAGCACACTCTGGGAGCACCTCCCCTCCTGACCTGCAATCACACTGTCAGCCCTACAGCCCAGCCAGCTTTGAAGCCTACAAAGATGCAAAGCTGACCCCTAGAATCCAAGACTCTGTGTCTGCTGCAGATGATTCCAAGTCTCTGTGCTCCCTCACACAGGCCAGCACCAGCTGAAGCACCCGAGTTACACTGCAGTGATGCATGGTGGGGTTTGCTTGCTCTGTGACAAAGGCTGGCTTCTCCCTGGTGCTGTAAGCCCATGGCAGGGGTGAATCCAGCCCCAGTGTGCCAGCACCAGTGGCTCTGCAGCCCAGGCTTTGTGTGGCAGAACCCAGTCCCAGTGGGACCAGCTGATGGGAACACACTCAGTGCTTGGAACTGGGCACAGCTCCAGCAGCAGAGCTGCAGGGGAGGGCAGCCACCTCCCCAAGCACCCAGCATCTGTGCTGCTCTTTGCTGCAGCAACAATGCACTTCAATCCCTGGCTTGTTGCTCCAGGTCCCAGGGGACAACTAGGGCTGTGCACACCCGTGGCTGGAAGGCCTGAGGCTAAGTGAGAAGCAATGCTGTGCTACTGTACTTCCACCTCCCAAGAAGTGAAACAAGACAACAATGAAACACAAGAGACCTCCTACCTCGGATGGGGTGTCAGGAGGTAAACATTTTCTTAAGTTTGGAAAGGAATCCCTCCTTGTTCTCCTGAGCCTCAGGCCTATCCCCGCCTGCGTCAGCGCTAGCCGTGGCCCTGCCACCTGGACACAAACAGCAAAGGGCTGCAGTCAGAGACATCTCTCACCAGACAGAGGGCTGGTTTGGACAGGGAATGGCCAAGAGAAAGCAGCTGATTGTCCTGCTCCCTCACATCCAGGGCTGCACAGGACTGGACCCCTTGCAGTGGAAGCACTGGAGAGCCTGGATCCCAGAAGTGGAAAAGCCAACCAATGAGCTCAGGTGCTGAGCTTTCCCTTCCCCTCTCCCCAGCCCTCCAACTAGCAAGGGAATTCTCATGCTGCACAACTGAGTCAGGGACCTCATAGACTTTGGAAACAAGTACTTGGAACTGAGAGTCTGCCACTAAAAACAAGTGGTGAACTTGATCACAGCTAGCCAGGAGTTTACAGGGTTAAAAAATTTATACTGGTGGTCCCTGAAACAAGTTCTTCCTGTTTCAAGGTTGTGTCCTTGCAAAGCAGTGCAAAACCACACCAGGAGCCTGATTTGTGTCATTGCAAGCAATGCTCAGATAGTATCAAGCAGAAAACTAACTTGTGTAGAAGGAAAAAGGCTACAGGTATTTCAGACCAGCTGTCCAGATAAGCAATGTTAAAACTGTCCTGTATGAACAGGTCCTGAGAATTTGTTTGTCCCTCAGAAGTGGCTATAATGAGAACAAAGGAGACCTCTTTGCTAATCTGCTTTTTTCTACAGTAAAACCATCAATAACAAGATCCCAAACGCCCCCTCAAGCCTGCTTTGTGCCCAGAGAACCGGAGTCTGGTGCTCCCCAGCCCCGCAGGGCTGAGTGCAGGGCTGGGACTGATGCAATGGACTGAAATCCCGAGGCAAGACACGCCTCCCTCAGCACAGCCTGTCTCTACACTGCAACCTACTGGCGTTGTTTTAACCCACCTTGCTGCTTCTTCATGGTAAAAACTGGCAGGTTTGCTTTTTAAAAAATTAGTTTGAAGAGTGTTTTTTTTCCCTTAGGCACATAAATGCCTTTAAAAACCTGGAATGGAAATTCAGTGCTCAGAGCTCTCTGCCCTTCCCCCAAGGCTGACTGTAATATGGGAAATACATAATTTCTGTGTTAGGAAAGCACTATAAAACACAACACTAGGAAGCATTTGGCAGATACTGTCTTCTTTTATCCTGCACTTAGGCCTATATTCCTCACACTTTGGCATGTAGTAGAGCAGATCCTGGGATCATTAAGCAGCTCCAAAAGGCTCTCACCTTTGCCTAGTCATAAATGCCCTACTGGGTTTCAAACCAAAACCAAAATCCAACGGGCTTTAAGAAGTTCATTATTCCAATGAAGCAAAGACAAAACTGCTTTCCAGTAGTGAGACAAAGCTCCTTCCTTACTGTATGACCATGTGTTGTGCCTTTAGCTGCTGTCTCTTCCAAGCACCTCATCCCTGAAACTTAAAACTCAATTGCTGAATCTCAATTTTCCATCTGGAGCTGGAGAGCAGCTTCACAAAGCTCCCAGCTGCCTTCACTGTTCCATCCTGCTGGATGCTGTCCACTGAGCAGAGCTGACACTGGCACCAATGAACACTCTTAGCCCAGGTTTCCCCACACACACACAGAGCTCAGCCCAACAGAAACCCCCATCAGCATTCCAGGAGAAACAGCCCTGCTGTGCTCAGAAGCACACTGGAATAAGATCACACAGGAAATTGGCCTAAAGCACATTTCCTTTCCTGCCTCAAAGCAAGTCCTGGCACAGGGGAAGCAGGGAGCAGGAGGCATTAATCAGCACAGCTTGTCTGGACCCTGGAGTCCTCAGTGCCTGCTCTCTGTTCACACATGGATTTGCCTAGTAAGTACTGGAATAGAGCTTCCTGGGAAGAGCTGCCTCCCTGCTGTGAGCTACAGCCCGTTAACATCACACAAGAACTATTTCTGTCACAGCAGGCTGTGCTGCCTCATGGTGACCCTGGGAATGCCCAGGGAGCACTCTGCACTCCTCAGCAGGTGCCCAGGAAGGGGCAGGAGCTGTCCCCACTCACCTGAGGCTGTGTTGGTGACCCCGTTGACGGTGCCCTCCACGTCGGCCTCGTCCTCGGCGTAGCTCATCATTAAGGCTCGCTGGCGATCCGTCAGCCTCCTGTGGCACCAGCACAGGGCTCAGGGAAGGCCTGGGCACAGGGGCCCACAGCCCTCCCAAACCTCCCCCAGCAGCAGCCACAAAGGCAGGGACTGCAGTACATTGTGTAGGAATCCACCAGGAATCCATGTACTCTTTAAATGAGCCATCCATAAGGAATGATCTAGAAAGAATTCTCAGTGGGAGAGATAGGACCCACTGCATTTCAGCTCATGGAATCTCCACATTGCTAACACAACTGCTAAACAACATTTTTTGCAAAAGTTTTTAAGATTTCACAGGAACTTGTCTGACTCTACTTACTGAGGAACTTTTATCTTTATGTGGATGTAGTGGTCTCCGTAGCCATAGCTGTTGACCTTGGGAATGCCTTTCCCACTCATTCGAATCCTCTGGTCTGGCTGAATACCAGGGGGTATCTATAAACACACAGGTGTCAGATTTATTACTCTAATTAAACATATATATAATAATTACACATCCATAAAAATTATCTGCTTCTCCAACAAGCTTTAAAGTAGGATGAGAGAGCTCTGGTATGCTCATGCATTGGGACACACCCCAAAGCTAAGCCAGTAATGATGGAAAAGGTTTTGAAGGAATAAGTAAAGAACCTGACACAGCCTGTGGCCCTCAGATAGGGTTTGTCCACCAATCCCTTTCTTTCCCTGTCCCTACACAGCAACAAGAAGAGGCTGTGACCAGGCAGGTCACAAACAACCCAAGGCTCAATCCTGAAGGAGTCTGAAATGCAATACTGGCAGCCTTAGGAGACCTTTCCCACCTTTGCAGCAAAGGAGAAGCCTTGGCTGTGCCCCAGTGATTGATGCCCAGTATTTTGGTACTCACTGTGATGTTGATTGTCTCATACAAGCCCTGGCAGCGGGCTGTGCCTCCCAGCACAGCCTGAGCTATTGAGATCGGGAGATCCGAGTGGATATCAGCCCCGTTCCGTCGGAACACAGAGCTCTTCTGAACCTGGGGGCAGAGAAGTTCCAAAGAGCAGTGAGCACTCCAGGTTCTCCTGGTAAACTGCTCCCAAGGATCTCAGGAAAAAATATACCATCCCCAAAGTGCATAGCTAAGAACTGTGAGGTAGTATTTGGTCTAGTAAAACACAAATCTTGACGTATGTGAGTCTTAGCCAAAGGATTGGAAGGATCCCTGCTTCCTGCCTCAGGAACTGCCACCCCTAATCCTGCTGTTAGTTTATCCATGTCACTGTGGCTCTGCAGAGACAGACACTGCCCTATCCAGCACCCTGAACAGGGGAAAGCTGAAAGTGAGAAGGAAATGCAGCACCTTTGCACTGGCCTCACAAGCTGGAAGAGAATTACACCCTCTGGCACCACGAAACAGGTGCTGAAAAACATTTTCTCCTCAACAGGGATGTGTGTGGCAGGATTCTGACAGGAGAAGAGGCCCAGCTACAGCACAGGTGCAAGGCAGCCCTGAAGGTGGATCTGCAGGACACTTCACCAGGCAGCCTCCTGCAGCACCTCCCACAGCTCTGCCAGCCCTGCCAGCAGGCAGCTTCCTCACATTTCCAAGTCAAAATCTCGAGGCACGAAGAACCTACTCTGCATTTTGATTCACACTACTCTTAGGGCCTGGTCCTGGAACAAGCAGCGATTCTTCAACAACAGATTCAAAGTTACTCCCCTTGCTACAATGTAGATCTCCTGCTGTCTCAGAAAGTTCACAGGGATCATGTTACCTCAGCTGTTCCAAAGGATCACTGGCTCTTCCTCCTCTGCCCATTCTGCAGTCCTTTCCCAGGCATTTGAGAAGGGAGCAAACAATTTAAACAATAAACCAGCCTGGGATACATACCCTGAATGTAATGAAAATTTCTTTCTTCCCCACAGGCATCCGAACTGTCTGCCCGTCCTCAACACCTGCAATCAGAACAGGAGAGAATGTGACCTTGGGTTATAACCCACATGTGGTATGGATGCCTACAACTCCTGCCAATCCCAAGAGCTGGCCACCACAGCCCAAAGGAGGAGGGGTCAGCACATGTTTATACCTCTGAGGTGATCCCTGTGCCCCCAGCACGCTTGTTATTTCAGTATCTACAGAATTCTTTACAGAAATGCATTGGATTAAGGAACACAGCAGCCTCCACAAGCTACAGGCTGCTCACCCAGGGTGGTCTCAAAGATGCAAGTTTTAGTCCCACCACTGAATTCTCCTCTCTGGTGAGGAAGGCCATCAGCACATCCCTCTGAACCAAGCCAAGGCTTTCAGGATTCCCACCCCTCTCCCCAAGCTTCATCAAGGACAAATGAAAGACCCATGGCAACAAAACCTTTGGAGATTCAGTCTTCAAAACCTGCCTAGGAGGACCCAGACAAGAACCAAAGCTCAGGAAAGGCAAAGCAAACGTTTACATCCATGGCCAGAAGGTCCATCTCATCACTAGCTCATTCCATTGCCAAGCAATTAACCTGCTTTGCTTTAAAGACCATTTCTCTGCAGCAAAAGATCTTACACGGGCCCTCCCATTTATAGCTAGCAGCTGGCAATGGCAGTAAATAACTCCAGTTCTTTAAGAGGGAGCAGCAGGCAGGTACAACACTGACCAGCTGGCACAGGAACCATCACTGTCTTCTTCTGCTTGGTCTGGCCCGTGCCCCGGCACACGACACAGGGCGTGGTGATGATGGAGCCGCGGCCGCCGCAGCGCCGGCACGTGGAGCGCATCACAAACGGGCCCGTGTTGATGGTCTCCTGCAGGGGAACAAACACACATTGGGCAAACTGCGAGTACTCAGAGGGGACTTGTCACACAGCATGTTCAGCTCTGATCACACACACAGCCTGTCACGACAGAGATATCCTTCAGCAAGGGCTGGAGCAGAAAGCTGGCTCTGAAATGCACTCGCCATCACATTCCGATTTCCACTGAACACCACCACTGCTACACAAGTGTCACGTGGTGAGGGGCAAGGGAAACACACCACCCTCAACATCCAGGCTTTACTGTACAAGAAGGAACAAAGCTCCTTACAGTGCTACAAGCGTCTGTGTTCTGATGAATCCAAGGCAATCCATTTACGTGAATTACTGCCAGTGTCCAAGAAAACCTTATGGTGACTAAGCTCTGGACTGAATTATGAGAGCTGCCCACCAGACTGAAGCACACAAGGAATCAGATGCATGGAAACCCAAAGCCTGCAGCTCCATCATTACCTGCATCTTATTTCATTATTACCCTTGGGTTTTCACCACCTTCCTCCACCCCCTCAAGTCAAAAGATATCTATTTACTACCCGAAGAATTTCAGAGCTGTTACATTATATCAATATGGTTTGTGGGATGTGCAGTAGCAGAGAATCCAGCCTGAAGGCTCATGCTTTCAGCTGGGCACAGCACTTTTAACACAAAGAAAATCCTCCTAGTGCCTATTAGCATCAAGCTGACATTAACTCAGCTTTACCCGAGATAAGGTGACGAGTGAGGTGAGAATTTCTCCCCATGGAATGAAGTGACTCTCCCCAAGAAGGGAAAGCACAGCAGAGCTGGTGCCCTGCTCAGCACTCACCATGCCCGTGCCGTTGCAGTAGTGACAGCGCTGAGCTTTGGTGCCAGGTTCGTGTCCTTTGCCATCACAGCGCACACAGGTGTCCTGCATGTTCACCACAATCTCCTTGTTCACACCTTTTGCAGCTTGGGTGAACGTCAGCTCCATGATATACTGCATAGGAAACATGCATATAGATCCATGACTGAGGTGTGACAGGGTCTTAAGGAGACTGAGAAGAGTTTAAGCTAAATACCAAACAATGCTTGAAATTGAAGTCATTAGTAAAGACGACTGATCAAAAGAGGAAATTCTCCTTATATGACAATGATCATTTTTAGTAAAACCAGGAGTACCAAAAACTTCTGGAGACAACACATGAACCGTCAACACTTAAAGGAGCATTTAGCTGCAGCATGAAGAACAAGACAGATTTTGTTTTATTATGGGCCTCACTGCAACGTGAAGCTAATTAAGTTGCAAAATTAAGCCAATTAAGCAGCCAAACATATTGCTGGAAGGT
Source organism: Alaudala cheleensis (assembly GCA_013398995.1). Classification (NCBI taxonomy): domain Eukaryota; kingdom Metazoa; phylum Chordata; class Aves; order Passeriformes; family Alaudidae; genus Alaudala; species Alaudala cheleensis. The sequence goes on from VWYE01027141.1 coordinate 312,126, forward strand.
CTGGTTTATAGTTACAAGGTATTTTGTGGGTTTTAGCATTACAGATCAAAGCAGGCATGTGCAAATCAACCTGCAGCAGAAACAATGCCTCTCCGGCAATGGAACTGCTCAGCAGTACTGGGTGGTGTCAGTAAACACCAGAGAAGTAGCTCAAGCCCAGAAAAAATACCCTGTCTGGAGGTGTGGGGTGTGTTTCTGCACACCCCACTTAGCAAACCCATGAGACTTTCCCCATGCCATGGGACACTCACACTGACATTCCCAGAAGCAACTCCTTGCTGAAGCTCCCAGAGCGCTCTGTGACAGAAGACAGGGACAGACACTGGTTTGAGTTTCCCACTTCATTCCTACCTCCTGTGGCTGGTCAAAGACAGTCTGAAAATCGCCGAAAGGGGATCCTGAGAACTCCCCAAAGATCTTCCTGAAGAGCTCCTCGGGGTCGATGGAGGGGCCGCTGCTCCAGTACTGCCGCCCCGCGCCGGCCCCGGCCCCCGCCGCGCCCGCCTCGAAGCTCGCCGTGCCGTAGGCATCGTACTGCTTCCTCTTCACCTCGTCACTCAGCACCTGGGGCAGGCAACGGGGCCATCAGGGCATGGCAGGGCCCTGGAGAATCCCTGCCTCTGCTCTCAGACCTCCCATCAAGGTCTCGCCCAGCTCTCAGTGCCATGGGAGTTAGGGACAGGCTGCTGCTTCCCTGGTGTCTCTTGGCTCATCACCAGAAAAATGGCAAGATCTTACTAATTTATAAAAAGCAGAAATAACTTATATTAAGCAGCTGATCATTATATCAGCTGAAGAGTGCTAGAATAATAAAACAGGGCCGGGGGAGCACAGTGAAATTCCCTGTGTCAAACACCTGCTGAGAGGTTTTCTGTTTGATTATTTAAACTGACAGTAACTCCATGGAAGTGACATCCAGGCCAGTCACTGCTAAGGAAGGGGAAAACTGAAAGAGCCCAAAGCAGCTAAATCAGATACTTGGACAAAGTAATTTCTTGGGACAGAGGTGGTCCAGATTGAAATGCATCAAAAAACAGCCATGGAAATGTTTCCCCTCATCTACCCTCTAATCCTTCCCCCTTCTCATCACAATAAAGTCCTGCTATTACCTCGTAGGCTTCTGCCAGCTGAGAGAACTTCTCCTTTGCTTTAGGGTCGTCCTTGTTTGTGTCAGGGTGGTATTTCTTTGCCAACTACAAAAACAAAAACCAACTATTAGGGACAGGTAGGGATTATTTACTTCAGCATATCTCACACGCCAGGAAAAACACATCAGGCAGAGCCTGGCATTCACTAGATGCATTCCCGGGAACTAAAACTTTTCATTTTCCTTTATCAACCCAAAACAAGGAACTAGAGGAGCTGCTCCTGATCTTTTCAGGAGCTCCAGATCCTTCTGGAAGGAGACAAGCGATGACAGCACGGGCAGACCATGCTTTGGAAGCGATCCCCAAGGCCATGTGCTGAGCTTTCCCACTGCCTCCTCCTCCCCGTGCCTCCAGCGGCTCCAAACGCGGGGATGGATTTGTTCCCCGCCCCACTCCGGGGGCAGCCCCGGCTCCTCTCGCGGCCCTGGGCCCGGCCGGTCCGGACGCACCTGGTAATAGGCCTTCTTGATCTCCTTCTGCGTGGCGGTGCGGGGCACCCCCAGCACCTGGTAATAGTCCTCCTTGGCGCGGGCCGCGCTGCTGTGGAAGCCGGCGGCGGCGGCGGCAGCGCGTTTCGTCCCTGCGGGAGAGGAGGGAGAGGGGCCGCCGTGAGGGCCGGGCCGGGCGGAGGAAGGGACACGGCCGGGGGACAAGACCCACGACCCGCCCGGCCCCGGCGCCCTCACCCGCGGCGCAGAGCCCGGCGTGGAGCAGCAGGAGGCGGCGCGGGGCGCGGGCGGGCGGGGCGCGGAGCCCGCGGAGCAGCAGCA
>VWYE01027141.1:316561-332851 GCA_013398995.1 Alaudala cheleensis
GCGGGGGTGGCGGGGCCGGGGCTGCCGGCGGGCAGGGACCGGGACGGGGACAGGCATGGGGACAGGGCAGGACCGGCCCCGCCCCGCGGCACCGGCAGGGCGCGGCTCCGGGCCCCGCAGCTGCGGCATCGCCCGTGTGGCGGGGCCGTGCCCGGGTCCCCTGGCCGGGGTGCGGATGCGTCGCCCAGGCAGCCCCTCCTTGGCACCCGCTGCTGCCCATCCCGGGGTTCGCGGAGGATCCCGGCCCCGGGGCGCTCCGCAGGTGGGGCTGGTGGGGAACCAGAGCCCTCTCCTGGGCCGGTGCAGCCCCCCCGGCCGGCAGCGGCTGGCATGGGGTACACGTCCCGTGATGGCTGCTCCCCTCCTGCCGCTGGGGCGGCTGGCACAGGCGGTGCATCCCCGGTTCTTGCTGCCCGCTGCCGTTCGGTATCTCACCCTCCTGGCCTGTGCCAGCCAGGGAACCACGCACCGAGTGTGAAATGCTGGGCCTCGCTCCTGCTACCCCGCTCTGCCACCCCGCTTCCGCAGGCACAGAGGAAGTGCTGGGCCCCTCGCGATGCTGCTGAGCTCCATCACCCTGACCATGAGCTGTGGAGCTCAGCACCACTGGGGCCAGGCAGCTCTGGGGGTCTCTCTGGGCAGCACTGAGCCGTGCAGTGCCCAGCTCTTGCCTCAGCTCCACGAATAATCAGCCCCAACCATGCCAAGTGTCACAATCCATCCTGGCACGGTGCTGGCAGTGGGTAGCCCTGCCCTGCTGTCCCCCAAACCACAGAGCAGTCTCCCAGGTCCCTGTCCCTCCAGATTGGTTGGGGCAGGGGCAGAGATGCAGGGTCAGGGCTGGGTGGGTCACATCAGGGAGTGTTACCAGGACACTCAGCCCTTCTGGGGGCACCCCAAGCTGGCACCCTTCACCTCCTCAGCACATGGCCATGAGTGAGGCTGCTGCTGCTCCCAGCCCTTGGGTGTGCACACACTCCTCTGTAACCTCCCAGCCAAGCTGTCCTCACACCCGGCCGGCGTGGCCTGTGCTCACACGCCTCTGCAAATCCAGCAGGCACCCAAAACATCCTCTGAGCTCCAGCTGTGGGAGGGGACATGGTGCCCCCATGCCCATGGTGTGCCTGCCTCGGTGTGTCTGCAGAGCAGGTTCAGGTCACTGAAATCTCAGTTGGATGAATGTTTGGCTGTGAATGCCAGGGTTTAGATGAGTCACTGGCAGTGGGGAGTGTGCCTGCCTGTGGGTTTGGGTGCTGGGACATTTGGCTGTGCAGAACATGGCATCCTCCAGGCAGGGACATCCCATCAGCACTGCCCTGGTGTTGGTTCCATGGTGGGGGAGCTCTGAGGGACAGTGTGCTCTCCCTGTGTGCAGGGCGGGATCTGCTGTGCAAGGTGGCCTCTCCAAAAGGCTCTTCCCATTCAGGCATGAAACATATCCTTGGAAGTGAGGCCACGCACTCCCTGTAGGGCAGGAGGTGGAGAAGGAAGTCCTGTCACCAAACCCATCTCAGGTGTCACAGTGGGAAGCTCTGTGCTGTCCCCAGCCTGTTTATGGAGGCACAAGCAGACACCCGACCTGGCCAGACCAGGGAGCGCAGTGTGAACATCAGGGATCACATCTGAGTCTTCTCTTCAGGCAGCATCTGCAGGGCTCTGCTGCCAGATGGCCCTTGAGAGCTCACAGTTTGTTCTAGTGATGTAGCCAGGATGGTTTTATGTGCTTTCCTGGCCCTGCTGGCATGGTGCAGGATCACTTCTTGAGGGCTGCTGCCTGTGTGTGGGGAAATTGTGGGGTCAGGATGGACCAGCTCACTGCAGGGGTCCTGCGTGGCACCCCTGGGTGCTGGGGGCCAGATGTGACTGGTGTCCCCCTCACTGAGGGCCCAGTGCAGGGTGATGGTATGCAGGTAGTGGGACCTTTTTTCCAGGCTCTTGCTCATGCTCCAGACCTGTTCCCCATCCCCACTGCAGGCCCCTGCCCACCTGCTGGGTGTGGGGACAGGAACCTGCCTTTGGCAGGAGGAGGGTTAACAGGTCTGCACCGAGCTGTGAGGGGAGGAAGTGCTGCAGGAACCACTGCTCCCTGTCAGGCCTCAAACGGAAGTTGTGCAAGGGGAGGAAACCTGGGGCTCGGGGTTTCCCTTCCCTACCCGGGTATCTGCTCAGTTTGTGGGGTATCCACTGCTCTGGACACCTGCTGCAGCTCCGGGGGCTGCTGTGGGCACACAGGCCTGGTGCCAGCCCTAAAACACCTGCCATTGCCACTGTCAAGGGTTGGACTTGGCCCTGGGTGTGCCAGGGAGCTTGTGGCCCTGGTGGCCACTTGAGGTGGGGTGTCTGTGTCACCTGCAGTGGGTCTGGCTGATGGAGGGTGTCCCAGGGCCCCACGAGTGCAGTGCTCAGCCCCGGGAAATTGCAGAGTGGGAGTTTGGTTTTGGAGCTGTAATGCAGCTCCTTGGCTGTGTGTCCATGTGGGAAGCGTGCTGCTGGAGGTGTTTATTTGCCTCAGTCAGCCACAGCTTGACCCTGTCGTGCTTCACAGCCCAAGAGCTTTTGTCCCATCCAGATTCTCTGGCACCAGTTTATTGCAAAGACCTTTGAGCACTTCCCACAGTTGGACAGTCTGGGGGAGAGGCAGCACCTGGAGCTGGGATGCTGCTGTACCCCACCCTTCAGCCCCAGAGAGGGGCTGTGCTTTGTGACAGGAGCATGAGCAGCCACAATGCCCTGGGACACCCCAGAGGAGGGGATAATCCCATTGGTATCACCAGTCTCCAGCTCTGCATCAGCACAGGAACTCCTCTGGGGCAGAGGGTCTCTGGCCATGCTGTACCTGTGATCCTCCAGCTGTGCTCCAGGCCCTGTAACAACAAGGCAGCCCCTGACATGGCTTTTCCCTCTGCATCCCAGGCCTGGATCAGTGGTATCCGAGCAGGCTCAGTCACATCCTGTGGGAACCACGTGAAGGCCAGCTGCTGCTGGATCGCCTTCAACGCCGAGGCGGCCGGTGAGGCACAAGGGTCCCCAGCACTGCTTGGGGAGTGGGATGGATTTGTCCCAGGGGTCCCTGTGGGGCTGGGTGGTGGGTCAGTTCCCCAGACCCCAGAGGCACCAGGGTGAATGGAGGAGGCTTTCCCTGAGATCCCCCAAAAGTGCTGACAGTCCCACACCTCTTGGCTTGCTTTGCAAAGCTGGGTGCCCCTCATGTGTCCCGGCTGGGGGGATTCCTGACCTGCTCCTGTGCCCTCTCCTGCAGGTGTGCTGGGCATTGTGCCACTGGAGTGCAAGGATGGGGGCAAGAGGACCATATCCCAGCTCTGCTGCCACTCAGGTGGGTGTCAGGTGCCACCTCCACAGGACATGTTTGGCCCCATGTGGGCTGTGAAGGTGCTGAGTTCCAAGCCTGGCAGGCTGTGGTGGGCTGTCTGCCAGGCAAGGGACATAGGGACCTGCCAGGGATCATCACCTGTGGGCAGGGTGACACCAGGAGGGGCTCTGCTGGGCTGGAATCAATCCATGTTCCTTCATCTCTCAGGCTGCAGTGAGGCCTGAACATGTAGCTCTTCCTCACACCCTCCTACCACATTACTCATAGCACATCCTGAAATTCCCAGTATACCCAGTGCCAGGCCGGAGTTGGCATCACTGAGGCATCATTGACTCCAGTGGCAGGAGGAACAGGCTGGACCAGCAGCTCTGCTGTGGGCAGCGTGAGTGTGGCAGGGAAGAGGCAGTGGTAGGATCGCTGCTGGCAGAGAAGCAGGGCTCTGCCCTACCCAGGCACAGGCAGGGGTGGTGCCCACCTCAGGGTGCCCCTCTCCTGGTGTTGGCAGCCTGAGGGCACTGACCACCCATTTCCCCAAAATTACAACAGAGCAGCAAGATGGGAGCTGGTTCCAGCACTGCCTCCCTGTGTGTGTGTGCCCTGGCACGGCTGCAGGGCTGCGCTCAGTGCCCAGCCTGTACCACCTCAGCCCCAGGCACCAGGAGCTTCCTCGGCCTGGAAAAGCAGGCAGTGAGTTCTTCTGCTCCCTGGGGAGCGCCGGAGGGATGCACAGGAGCAGCGCCTCCACGGCTTCCTAATAGGATCAGCAGGAGTCCTTTGAAGCCGGCTGTGCCGGAGCACCGCCTCCGTGGCAGGGGATGGATTTTCTCTCCTCCCGGCTGGGTGCAGCCGAGCGAGCTGCCTGCTCTTCATGCCTCCGGGGCCTGTCTCCTGGAAGCGGAAAAGTACACAGTGACCTACTTTTCTGAGCGTGCCAAACTCATCCGAGGGGCTGCTGCTGCTGGTGCCAGCCTTCCTCCCACCAGGCCCTGCCGCCAGGAGCATCCCTGCTGCTGGCATGCCAGCCCTGGGTGTTACAAAGGGAGCCTTGTCACCAGCATGGCCCCAGCAGGACACGGCACAGACACCCTGCTGCTGTCCGTGCTGCTCCTTGTGCCTTGTGGGGGTGTCACTCCATGGATCAGACAGGGGGATGTCCCCTCCAGGGTTCCTATCCATGCCAAAGGGGTGCAAGTCCCTGAGGAACAGAGTAGAGGGGGCTCAGACGCTCACAGCAAAGCTGAGCTGCTCCAAAACAGCTTAATGGGGCTGAGTCTGCCCCCACTGCTGTGTATGTAGGGAAGGAATCAGGCTGGGAAGAGCAGAGGGGCAGACACACTGTCTGCAGGGGCAGGTGGGGACAAACTTCTGCCCTTCTTCTTCCAGATGTGGTCACAGACTTTGACTTTTCGCCCTTTGATCAGCTCCTGCTGGCCACAGGCTCTGCTGATGAGACGGTGAGTGCTCAGTGGCAGGTGTCCCAAGGGAACGCCTCGTGACTCCCAGCGTGTCTCTGGGATTCACTGCAGAGCTGAAGTGATGGGAGTAAGAGCAGCATGGGGTGGAGGGTGCCAGCTGGGGGAGAGCAGAGTTGGGACATCCCCAGGGGGACAGAGCAGATGGTCAAGGATCAGCCTCCTCCCAATCTGGGACCTGATCCCACCGAGCTGCAATGAGGGATCACCTGGGAATCCTCAGCGACCTCAGGGACCAAAGCCTGGGAAAGCAGCGAGCCCAGGTGGAGCACTGCCAGCACCCAGCTGTGTCCTGCTCCCCTGCCCTGGGACTTACCTCCCTCCTCTCCTGGGGCTGCAGGTGAAGGTGTGGCGCCTGCCTGAGAGTGGCCAGGACATTCCCAGTGGTGCGGGGCTGACCCTGGGGCCCGGGGGGGCCCCTGTGGATGCACTGCAGTTCCACCCCACGGCAGATGCTGTCCTGGCCAGCGGTGCGGGGAAGAGAGTCACTGTGTGGGACCTGGGGCAGCAGCAGCCCCTGACAGGTAGGCAGGGCTGTGACTGCCCATGACTCATGTCCTCCCTGTGTGTCTGCCCTGTGTCCTCCCCGTGTGTTCTCCCCGTGTGTCTCACCGTGCCAGTGCCTGGGCTCGAGGCCTGGCCTCGTGTGTCCCCCCTGTGTGTCTGCCCTGTGTCCTCCCCGTGTGTTCTCCCCGTGTGTCTCACCGTGCCAGTGCCTGGGCTCGAGGCCTGGCCTCGTGTGTCCCCCCTGTGTGTCTGCCCTGTGTGTCCTCCGCATGTGTCTCACCGTGCCAGTGCCTGGGCTCGAGGCCTGGCCTCAGTGTCACCAAACAGGCAGCTCAGGTGGCTTTTTGGGCAGGGCACCACAGCTCCTTGTGCCTGTGCTCACCTGTGCTCTGATGCAGTGGTGTGAAACGCTCTGGTACTGCAGGGTACACTACAGGAGCTCTGCTGTCCCCTGGGTGACAGGTCCCTCTCTCTGTATGTCCCAGGGCACAGGTTGGTTGGGTGGTTGCTGACTAGCCTTGCCCAGACCTCAGCCACCCTGAGGGGGAGAGGAGCTGGGTGGCAGCATAGACCTGTGGCTTTCCCAGGGCTCCTGGTCTCTGGATGCAGCTGCCAGCAGCACAGGAATGCTCCCTGCACAGACACAGCAGTGTCCCGTTGGGTCCTGGCTGCCACCAGCCCTTTGCAAAGGCCAGATCATTTCTCCTGGGAAATATTCTGGGTGGGAGAGTGATGGCTCCTGCCCTATCTGCAGGAGGGACCCTGCTTGATCCTGGCCCTGATCCTGCTTTATCCCCACAGTCCTGGATTCCCACGGGGACCAGCTGCAGAGCCTGACCTGGAAGCGAGATGGCCGCCTCCTCGGCACCTCCTGCAAGGTGAGCAGTGCCCGGGGGGACCTCGCTGTGGCACGGCAGGGATGGGCTGTCTGCCAGCTGCTGGATGCACCCTGATCCTGGGGGGCACCAGTTTCACAGAATCCCTGAATGGTTCGGGTTGGAAGGAACCTTAAAGCCCGTCTCGTTCCACCCCTTCTCATGGGCAGAGACACCTTACCTTAGCCCGACGTGCTGAGAGCTCCATCCAGTCTGGGCTGGAACGCTTCCAGGCATGGGGAGCGTGGAGTTTTGGGGTGGAACAGGGCAGGAGGGGGTCAGCGAGCCGGCGGGGAGGCGGGCAGGGAGCAGCACTAGATGGCGCCGGCCGCTCGCTGCGGGACGCGCCGGGAACGCGCGGGGGCCGCGCCCGGCAGCCGGGCGGGAGTGGCGAGCGTGCAAAGGAGTGTGCAAGGGGAGTGTGCAGGCCAAGAGCCCCGCAGGCCGTGCTCGGAGGCTCGGCAAGCAGCGCTGAGCACACAGCCCCGGCCCCAGGCTGCGAGCGCGGGCCGCGCCCAGCCAAGGGAGAGCGAAGGGTTGGCGGGGGCAGCCCGGGTGCAGAGCCAGGCTGCGGCATGAGCCCGACTCCCAGCTCATGGATGGAGCCCCGTGCCCAGCGTGCCCGATGGGCTCAGGGGGGTACAAGCCCGAGCCGTGCCAGCTGGGGTACAGATCAGCCCCCATGTGGCTCTGGCTGGCACAACGTGTGCTCCCCAAACAGCACCTTGGCAGCAGGGCTGGCACCCGGGTACCCCTTTGCTGCCTCCATACCCTGCCAACCTTGCCAGAGGGGATCCCATGCCCCATTTGGCAGAGGGCTGCCAGGCAGGAAAGGGCTCATTCTCCTGCAGCACTGTCAGGATGGCATCTGAGGGTCAGACTCTAGCTCTGGCCCTACTTGGAAGGCTCCCTCCTTTTCTTGGAGCGGTTTTGAGGGTGTCAGGGTCCTGGTGAGGGTCTGGGGGTGCCCCCCTGCCCGCAAAGTGGGAGGATGCAGTGCAAGCCATCCATAGGGGTAGCACTGCAGGCAGGAGAGTGATGGGCAGGAAGGGGAGGGCTGTTCACTCCAGCCTTCTGCCTAATGCATCCTGACATCCCACTGGCCCCCAGGTCCTTAACCCTCCTCTGTTTTCTTTTATCTCACCAGGACAAGAAGCTGCGGATCTTTGACCCCCGAGCAGGCCCAGCTGCCTCCCAGGTACTGTCCCTTCAGAGTGTGCTGCAGGCAGCCCTGCACAACCTGTTGCCTGCAGAGGGGTGAGCTTTGGTCCCCCAAACCATCCTAGCCCTGGCTGGGCTTGGGAGAGGCAAGGGGCTGAGGGCAGGGTGAAGAGGGCTGTCCCCTTAACCCTGGTGGGGTTCAGCAGGAGGGCCCCTGCCCTCCCACCTGGCCAGGGAGCACCCCCAGTGAGTATGGGTATGAGGGCTCTGGGCTCTGCAGGCTCCTGGGCTCTGCCCTGCCCTGTGGGAGCTGGACCAAAGGCTCTTAGGGACAAGGACCCGCCGAGGGCAAGGGCTGGGCGGCCGGATCCGCACAACTCAGCAAATAACAGTGATTAGGAAATAAGTAGAGAATTTAAGCCCTGACGTCAAGTTCAAACAGCCTCTTATTAGAGGTTTCCTGTGGCTTGGGGGCTCTGGCTGCAGAAGGGGCTGGAAGCCTTTGGAAAGGGAGGGATGCAGTAGAGAGCAGAGTGAGATGGCTGCAGTGGACTCTGTAAGTCATGGTGGATCTCCTGCTGCCTGTGGGCTCAGGAAGCCAATGGCCTCTGGTGACAGTGCTCAGGCACAGTGGTGACCCCAGGCACTGATGGAAGGGAGCCAGAGCTCCAGTGCTGCACCAGAACTTTCCACCTGCTCCTGCACATAACCCAGGTGCTGAGCTCCCCAAAGGCCCCTGAGTGCTTCCTGCAGTACAAATGATGCCCTGACCCTTCAGGCAGCCTTGTAAACACCCCATCACAAAAACCAAACACAAACCCAGCGCTGACACGTGCGGACGAGCCAGGGCAAAGTACTCCCAGCACTCCAGTGGCCACCACCACCCTGTCCTGCTCCAGTTGCCACTCAGCATGGCTGGAAGATCCCATTCTCTCCTCCAAAATTTATCCACCACCGGCCTCAGTGCTCCCCTCCCCTCCTGGCCCCCCTTCTCCCCCTGCCAGACCTGTCGGCTTGTCTGATGGCGGAGCTGTGAGTGCGATGGGCTCGAGCCAAGTCTCCTGGGGAGGGTGGACTCTGTCTCGCTGAGCTATTAAAAATAACGTGTGAATGATGGTGGCTGTTCAAAGCAGGCAGTTCACTTCCCTCCACTGCTGTCTGATCCAGCCCGGGGCCGGCGCTCCGCCTTTGCCAAGAGAAATATGCACCTTCACTGCCGCAGCCCTGCCCCGGCCGGCTCGCAGTGGATGGAGATGTTTAGTCTTGGAGAAGTGCTCTGCTGAAGGGGAAAACTTTAAAATGCCATAAATCCTCTGGAAGTTTGCGCAGGGCTTGCTTAGCCAAGAGGAATAATGCTCCTGGGTTTTGTTCTTTTCTTTTTTCCCTATTGCTGGAGGGCTGGGTTCGTTGGAAAGTCTCCTCTCCCCCCGGGCCAGCGCGGTTACAGAAGCGGGTGATGCCGGGGCCGCCGTGCGGTGCCAGCACCTCGCAGGCTCCTGGCTTTGAAGTTGCCTGGCTTTTTGCAGAGGTGAGCTGCAGGATGGGTTTCCCAGCTGTGCTGGCCCCTGCAGCACCGTAGGCTGGGTTTCCTCACAGCCAGCACAGGGTCCCGCTGCCGGCTCACCCTGGTCCCTCTGTGGAGCCCAGAGCTGGCCCCAGGCTGCTCCTCCGGCTGGATTTCTTAATTTGCCAAGCCTGCCTCATTAAACATTCCTTTGTTTAGAGCAAGGGAAAAGAATGAGAAGGAGCTAAAATAAGCTCAGGGGGGAGGGGTCACTCCTCATAATACCTGGTGCTGCTCTCAGGTACCATGGATGTGGCACACATGGGGCTGGGGACCGAGGATGGGTGACAAGGAGGGTGACTGGCAGGCTGCCCACACCCTGTGGCCATGTCTCCGCCAGGGCCTGACCCCCCATTCCCGGCTACGCCCATGACAGCTATTTTGAGCATATCCCAGCAGCGGGCAGACGCGTGTGACGCAGCGTGGCCGGGGTCTGGCTGACCCCGTGGGGTGCCTGGTATGTACCCAGGGCCATGTTTTCTCTTGGGAGAGCAGTGGCCTCATCCTGCTGGATCCCCATCCCTTTGTTGCAGCCTCTTTGTGAGCGTCAGAGCTGTGATCACACCCTGTTGCTGCTCTCTGTGCCCTAAACTGTCACTGGAGATGCCAGGGCTGCCCTGGGTCCTGCCTTGTCCCCCCGTGCAGCCACGATCCCGCTGCTGGCTGGGTCCAGGTCCAAGCACCACTGTCCTTCCAAAGAATTCTGTGAGTTCTGTACTCTGCCTTATCCCCTGCCAAGGTCGCGCTGCCCCGGCCGCCTGTCCTCCCCTCCCACAGGGTGGTGGTCACCCTTCTCGCCTTAACCCTCCCCCTGGGAGCGAGTCGCTGCCTCTCCCTTGAGGCTTCGGCACTGCCGAGGCTCAGTGTCGCTGTTCTTGCCCTCACCCTCCTGCAATCCCCGTGCAAAGCCCACCAAAGGTCCCTCCCGTGCCCCCCCAGGACGTGCCTTTGGTGGGACAAGGCTGAGCAGGGAGCTTGGGCACCGGGAAGCTCCATACCCATGCCATACCCAGCTCATGCCTCAGATGGGTCACCAGCACAGTGTAGAGCAGTGATCCGGATATGCTGTTGGCTACTAAGATGGCATCTCTGCTTGCCCACTGCCCCTGCCACCTTCCCCAGGGTACAGAGCCCACGGGCCACATCCTGCTCCCCACGGGCTGGTGCGAGGGGCTGTGTGTGCATCTGGCCAGCACCTGGCTCCCGGGACAGGCCTGGGACAGGCGCCATCCGTGCGGAGCTGCGGGGCAGCCGCTGAGCGCGGCCAGTGTGGGATGGAGAGGAGCCGGCTCCGTTCTCACGAGAAACTTCCTCCGCCGGCGTTTGGGCAGGGCCGGGGGCGAGGGAACGGCCGCGCGCACCGGGCCCGCGCACGGCCCGCGCACGTCCTAATGAGCTGTGCTAATGAGCGGGGCCGGGGCTGAGGCCGCCCGGGGACAGCTGGGAGAGTGTCCCTGGAGGTTTGTCCCCGCCGGGGGTTTGTCCCTCCAGCCCGTGGGCTGTGCCGGGGCAGAGTGCAGTGATGGGGAGCAGCCGGGGCTCACAGCCCGAGCACAGCCAGTGCTGTCCCAGCCCTGCTCAAGGTCCTGGGGGAAGAGGGACTCCAGACCCTGTCCCAAACCATGGCCACCATCCCATGGGCCACATCAGTTGTGCCACCGTGGGAGATGCGCCATGGAGAGGGTCCCTGGGGCAGCGTGGCCATGGTGGCAGGGTGTCACTGCAGATTTGGGGTGCAGACCCAGGTTTGGGGTGATCTGGCTGTGCCCACAGCCAGAACTCTACGGACTGTGACATGTCACCCCTGCCCAGGATCCAGCTGTCAGCCCAGGGCCGGCTGGGGACCGCTTGTCATCATCGGGGAGGCGCATCAGGACATAGAGAGACTTCAGCCTTCCTCCCACTGCCCCATCATCACGGTATCCCACGCTGGGGTCACCCCAGGGGTACCTGACTCCCAGCCTCGGCAGCGGCTTCCTCCGGGCTGGGGGAAGGTCCACAGCATCCCACATTCCCAAGGAGACCGTGGGAAGCTATGAAAAAGTTGGCCTGACTCTGGGCAGCCTATTTATAGCAGCGCACGCTCGGCGCTCTCATGCTTCTGTTCCCCAGCGTAGCTGCACGGGACTGTTTATATTTCCTCTGCTCCGCTTCCCCTCGGCCGTCCTTCCCAGGAATGCCGCTTGGTATGGCAGACATGGGGAAGTCGAGCAGAATTTGGAATGAGCCAGAGGCATCTCAAGGGGTGTGGGCGTGCAGTGGCACCGTGTCACCCTCGCCGGGTGCCCATCCCTCCCACTGGGAATGGCCTCACCAGCTCAGGCCCACACAGGTTGGCATCTCCATTACTGGGGCTGGGGCTTCTCAGGGTAATTCAGGAGCCCCAGCCTGTGCCTGACCTGGGACTCCTGGCAGGCTCCTCTGAGGGCAGAGGTGTTTTGGGATTTGATGGCGTCACAGTGGGGCTGGTGGCTGCAGGAAGAGGGGGCAGGCAGTGGAGGAGTGCTGGGTGCTGCAGCCTGCCCACCCCTCTGGCCAGCGAGTCCTCCTCTCCTGCCCAGAGAGGGTGGTCCTGCTCCATCCCAGCCTTGTGGCATCTGTGCCCACTGGGAGCCCACCCACCTTCCTGCCCTTGCTGGGCCCACAGCATCCTCTGGGACATGGCCTTGGCCTCACCAAGGGCAGGAGGGGTTGGATGGACCAGAGGGGCTGTGCTGGTGGTGGGGGAAGAGGCAGAGCCTGGTGCTGCCCAGTTCCCCAGGGCATGCTGCCCTGACCAGTGGGACTGGGGAGATGGCGTGGGCAGCAGGGGACTTGTCCTGGTCCCTGCCCAGTGTGACAGACACACACACCACACACCTGGCAGAGGGCAGGGCCAGTGCTGCAGTGTGATGGCTACTGGAGTAACCCTGCAGCTCTGTGGGATCCCCACACTCCCATGGGGCAGGTGAGAGCTCCTGGTCTCGTTGAGCTCTGGGCAGAGACTGGGAGTGGGGCTGACCTGGAGAGGCTGCTCTGTTCTCCTGGTTACCTCTGGAGTAACTGGGATTTGGCAAGGGAAGGAGATCACTCACATTCTTGTTCGGAGAGGAGGATTCGGTGCGAGGTTAACCCTCTCGGCTCCCGGGAAGCCGTTCCTCCAGTTGCCCACGTGGGGTGTGCGAGGAGCAACGACTTCCCCATGTGCATGGAGGTGGGGTGGGTGTCCCCAGAGTCCCCCACAGTGCCCTGGCCAGGGGAGTCCCCTCCTGCCCTGGCACCCCCTGGCAAAGGGATAGCTCAGACTGGCACTGGTGCCTCCTGTGCCCACGTAGATCCTGCTGCTGGGGCTGCTTCCCACGGGGATCAGATGTCCGTGGGCTGTTAGCCATGCTCATGGGCTGTTAGCCACAGGCGGGGCTGAGCTGTCCCAGCCCTGCCAGCCACGGGGGTTCTGCCAAGAGCAGAGCTTTGACACCCCCCCGGCCTCTTCCCGCCCGTCAAGCCCCAGGGCTCTGCCCTGGGCTCCCACCTCCGGCTCTCCCTGCCCTGCATCCGGCTCAGGGTGACGGCTCCCGGGGAGACAGGGATCGCCTGGGAGCCGGAGCAGCCTTGCCTTTGTGTGGGGCTCTCCCAGGCAGCCGCGGAGCCGGAGCGGCCGCTCCCTGCGGGCAGCTGTTCCCAGCTCCCCGAGCCCGCCGCATCGCTGCCAACAGCTGCGTCCGACACGCCGGCCCTGGGCCCCCCGCAGCCCCCGGGGCTGCACGGGGATAACGGCTGGGGACTCCCATGGGAACCAGCACCTTACCCCAGCCTGCCTAGGGGGGATGGGTTGAGAATGGGAGAGGGACGGTGCTGGAAGCTCCCCATGCAGCCGATCTGGCTCTGCGGAGGGGGCACAGGCTCCCCCCAGCCTGGGCTGCCCAAAACCGGCAGGGCTGGATCCGTGTGATGGGCGGGAGGACTCTGGGCTGCCTGGGCACTGGCAGGGAGCTGGGAGGCTTCCTTGGGTCCTCGCGTGCTGGCCCAGAGCTGCAGGGCTCCTTGCAGTGTGCTGGGGGGGCAAGTGGCTCAGGAGGGACAGCCTTCCCTTATGGCTGATTCCCTGCCCCAGGGTTTCCAGCACCACTACAGGAAGGGTGCCAGGGTCTCTGACCAGCTCTGCCAGCCCCAGGAGTCCACAGCAGCCCCACGGGTGTCCCAGGACTGAACCACACCGTGTCCACCCTCAGTGCCAGGCCACGCTGGCCCGTCCCTGCCAGGATCCTCTGCAGCAGGGGCGCTGCTGTCCGCACGCTCACCTCTGGCAACATCTGCACAGGCTGAGCAGGGAGCAGCCCAGCCTCCCGCATACTTGCTGCCATACGTACAGCTCAGCCGGGATGGAACTAATGCAGAAAACATGGCCCTGCACCGCAGCCGGCACGCCGGGGGCTGGGAGTGCCGCGGCAGCCCTCTGCCCTCCGCCAGCCCTGCCTCCGCCAGCCCTGCCACCGCCCCGGGGCTGCCACCACCGCCAGGGAGGCCGGGGCACCCGCGGGACCCGGGGCCTTGGAGCCGGTGCCGTCGGTTATGGGATCTGCAGATGCTGAGCTGTGGCTGCCACAGCCACACGGCTTAGGTGCAAAAGTGCTCTCCTGGCTGACGTGCGGGCTTGGCCCCGGCTCTTGGAGTTTCCATCCCTCTTGGCACCGATCCTGGGACACATTCCCTTCTCTAGGTCCTTTCCCTGCCGGGTGCTGGGTCCACTGCCAGCGTGCTGGTGGTGGGGGCCAGGCCCCTCCTGCCCCACATCCTGGCCCTGCGGCTGGGAGCGTCGGGCTCAGCTTGGCCAGCTCTGCCTCTTCCAAGTGAGCCGTGTTTGTGCTGGCAAGGCAGCTGGCGTGACGGAGCCAGGGCACGACAAGCTTGGCACCGTGTGCCTGCTCCCACCCTGGCTCTCTCCAGAGAGTGGCATCTCTCTGGGGCTGAAGCTCTGGGGCAGAGCTTCTCCAGTGAGGGGTGGGAGGTGTGACCCCTCCATGGCCCTCTCTGGCTGCCATGGTGGCAGAGCCTTGCTGGTGGTCACAGTGTGGTCGTGGCCAGTGGTCACAGCAAGAGAGAGGTGACTCATGGCTCCTCCGTGGGCACAGTTGGTGCCCACCCCACCCCTCCTGCCCCCACGCCTGGTGCCCCTGTCCTGCGCGGAGGTCCCGGAAGCACCGTGCCAGGTTTGGCTCTGTCACAGCCCTCAGCTTTCCCTGCCAGCTCCGAACTCGTTTGCAGCCAGTTCTTGGCGCTCCTCAATGAGCGAGGGGTGTGAGCGCTGCCTGTGCCGCGGGCCAGGGCTGGCTGCCGGCTCCCACTGGGGCGCCGGGAACCGCAGGGCCCATCTGGGGACCACATGAGAGCCAGGAAACACCCACTGACAGCCCCGTGGAAGCTCTTCCCCTCCCGTCCTCAGCAGGACCAGGATGGGGACAGGATGTGGGTTGGGGGTCCCACCCCACAGGGGAGAGGTGAAGCAGGGTGCAGGGGATCAGAGCAGTCTGGTGAATGTGGCCAGGCTCAGTTTGCCGTGTTTCAGTAGCATCCGAGCACACACGGGGCACCCAGCTCCCGGAGCCAGGAATCAACATGGATAAAGAGCCTGGGGATGCAGCCAGGGAAGTAAGTGCCTCTGTCATCATCGCCATGGCAGAGCCTCCTCTTGCATCTGTGGCATGGAGCAGCTTCCTGGCAGCACTCTGTCCCCTCATCCTGGGTGACTGGGTGTGGGAGCCATCCCATGTCCTGCCACACTCACTTTACCTGCTCCCACCCTCCACTCCTCGCTGGGAGCTGGGCCAGCTGCTCCACAAGGCAACCACGCTGGCATGGGGGGGAGTCAGCACAGTCACTGCTTGCAGGCTGTCCCCACTGCACTCCCCAGAGCAGCTCTCAGCAGGGCCAGGAGCCTGCACTCAGCTCCACGTGCTCAGCCTGGGGCAGTTCACAGCCACAGCTGGTGAGGCACACGTCCCCACAACGTGTCCTGCGTGGCTGGCAGCAATACTGACAGCCCTGTCTCCTGTGCCTTGCAGAGTGTCCCGGGACACGACAACAACAAGGACTCCCGGCTGCTCTGGATGGGCTCCAGCGATTGCCTCATCTCCGTCGGGTTCAGCCAGGTACAGTCCTTACCAGGAAGGTGGCCCTGGCACCACTGGCATGTTCCAGCCCTACTCCCTGTGGCTGCTGTGCCAAAGCACCCAAATGCTTTTTGGGTGGGCTGTCCCCCATGAAAGCAGGAGGTCCCCTTGCCAGGTGCCCTGGCCCTTGCTGGGATGGCAGAAGGTGGCTGGCAAAGGTGGTGCCATCCCCAGTGCCCACTGACACCGTGTCTGTGTCCCTGCAGATGCGGGAGCGGGAGGTGAAGCTGTGGGACACACGGAGGCTCAGCGGGGCAACGCTCACCATGGCACTGGACACCTCACCTGGGTAGGGATGGGGACTCAGCATGGGGTGGGAGGGTGAGCAGTGGAAATGTGGTGGTCAAGGACCCATCAGCAGTGTGGTGCTGGAGCAGGAGCTGGCAGAGAGCACTCAGCCACAAAGCTGGGGACCACACAGCTGCATCCCCATCACCATTTGGGTGAGATGAGAGGGGAGAGGCAGTGCTGGCAAGGGCACAGAGCTGTTCTGTAGTGCTATAGTGGGTGGTGGCACTGTTGGGGACAGTGTCTGAGGTGGCTGCTGGCCGGGTGGGCTTGTGCACTGGGGCAGCACCACAAGACGCTGCAGGTGAGTGAATCCCTTTGGTGCTGCTGGAGCACCAGAGCAGCTCAGGCCTGGCCTCCCACTCCTGCCATGCTTTGTGCTGTGGTGCCGTGGTGGCTGCCCAGCCAGCTGTGGCCGGGCCAGCACTCACCCGGCACCCCCTGGGGAAGTGGAAAAGGAGCTTTGGTGGTGTAAGGGGTCAGTGCCCCTCGTCACGGCACGGTGGAGCCGTCTCCATCTCCGGGTGTGCCAAGGCTGGGAACCCTCCAGTTAGAGCTGGCCTGGCCTCTCCCACGCTGCCCCGTGAGCTGGCCTGGTGTCAACACGTGGGCAGGAAAATGGGAGGAGGAGGAGCCTGTGCCTTCATCCCATCAGGGATGGGGGTTTGGGGCACAGTACTTGTTGGGATGCACTGGAGACCACCAGCTCTTCCCAGAGCTGCTGGCAAAGCACTGGCTTGCTGGGACCCTGACTGTGTGCTGAGCTGGCTCTGTGACGGGCCGGGAAGCTGGGGCAGGCTGGGTGGTCGGCAGCCAATACAGGGCCTATGGTGTGGGGCTGAGTGAGCTGTGACAGCCCCTTGGCTGCCCTGCCAGCATCCCCCACCCCGGTGTCAGCTCCAGGGCAGTGCTGGCGGCAGCGAGAGGAGAGGAGAGGAGAGGA
>VWYE01027142.1:0-21062 GCA_013398995.1 Alaudala cheleensis
TCCACAAGTTACTGAAAGATTGAGAGATAAAGAATTTTATGGAGAAATGATCCTTTAATTCATATTTAATTTTAAATGCCAGATGAAATTCTAGTGAAAAGCTGAAATGCAGTTATGGCCTGTGATGGGAATTAAACATGTTTTCAAATGTTTTCCTAATTGGAACTTTAAGCTCATGTTTTAAATCAAATCCATATTTAATTCAGTCCCTTATATTTATTTAATTGGCTGAGTTTCCTTGGTCTGTGGAAATACTCAGCTATCTATTCCTCCTGTGACATTTGGTGCCCTTGAGCAATTTACCATTTGTGGCCCTGTTCCTTCAGCCTGTGAAATGGACAGCAGAGGAAGTATAAATTTGTCCATAGTATCACCATCACTATTCAGCAGATTGCTATTCAGCTCCCAGCTCCATTGTACTGAGCAAACACAATAAAACACAGCTTCTTTCATGCATTAACAAGATAGAGGAAAGAAAGGAAGCACTATCATCGTGGTTTTTACAAAATAATTTCAGTGGAGTTTATGAAAATCTATTATGTGCTCCTCATCCTTGGGAGTTACCCAATATACCTTGAAAGTATGCAGTAAGAAGAAAATTGTGACTTTTTGTTTCCAAACAGCAAATGAGTTGCACTTGGAAAAGCTTCAGGTGCTTTTGAAAGATCTGTCCCTAAGAAGCTTGACCATTCAAGACAGGCACAGCTGTGTTAGAAACTAAATCCACATCTCCTAAATTTTGCTTCATTGCTTTTTTGACAAGATCTTCCCCTCCCAGTTCTTTTCCTCACAGCTAAATGTATAAGAATTTGCACTATAAAAGGAGTATGAAGTACAGAAAACTGTAGTAATCCTCAGGAATACAATTTAGTGTCTCCACATTAGCAACTGGCAAAAGAAAATTACTTCTGAAATGTTGTGTTTCAGATTAAACAAAAGACCAAAAAAAAATAACCCAAACAAACAAAAAATTAAACTGGTCAGAAGCAGTAATTTCGCAATTAAAAAGGTTGTTTGCTTCTTAACTGTTGCCTCATTGACAAATGGCACAAATGCTTTTACCCAAACCTGCCATTTGAAGTTCAGCCCTGGTAGAGAATGCAGAGAAGTTTCAGCCTGAATGGTGAACATTTCCAAGGCTGAAGAACAACTAAGGATAGTGCAACATAAACAGTAGCAGGTCATGAGCAGAACACTGCAACTGTAGTAAAGGTTTATTTAAATGCATTGGCATAGAGAAGGTGAAAATATGCAAGAAAAACTCTTTTATCTCTGACTCACTACTTAAAAACTGTTTAGATTGGAATGGAGATGTTTCCTTGCTATTCTCCAAACTTCCAGGGTTTTGGAGGGCCATCCTATGAACCAATAGACATCTGGAGTGGAACATACCTAAAAAAAACAACAATAATAAACAATATCTCTTCTTTAAAACTGAAAATCCAATATTTAAAACAAATCAGTAGAGCAACTAGATGGAAAAAAAAAAAAACAAAGAGGGGATTAATATTTTTCCCCTGCATTTTTTAATGAATGTAGTGAAAACACAACAGTGGTTGACAAGGATGTTGGTTTGGGTTCATACTGCCTTTAACTTTTGATTATAAATATACACAATCACTTCTGCAACATATTTGTTTCTGTGCATTAGAATGTAATTACATTACATTAATTGCTTGCAAGAGTAGCCAATTGCACAAAATTGAGTTTTCCTGCCTTTTTTGTGCCCAGGAATAATACAGGTCAGAGACACAGGCCATCCAAGTCTGGCAGATAAATCACTGCACCCTCTCGTGGTGGGGAGCAGGAGGTGTTTTTCAGACAGACAACTGGGCAGAATCAGTAAGTCTCACCCTGAAAATATATGCAAAAACCCTCAAGCACATGCGTGGTTTTGTATTATTTACATATATTTACAAACTTATACATATTTTGCTCATTTTGCTATGTATATATATGAAAACCTCAGTGTTTGTGTGTACAAGGAAAAAAATGTAAAACAAAAAATATTTTTTATATATATATATGTACAGGAAAACACTTAGAAGACAAAGTAATTTGCAATGTCTTTATGCTAGAATGAAACACCCAGAAAATAACTTAGGAACATGCTGTTCTTATATTGCCCCTAAAATTTAGAATAAAGTTTTCCTCATTACAAGTGTGACCTAAGAAATGCATTCATTTTTAATTTTGGAAATAAAGGGTGCTCTCCAGACTTTTTTCAGACTCACATTATTTCATACTACTGAGTATTTCAACAAACTAAAAAATCAGTGCTATTGCAATATTTGTATTTCCATATAGAACCTCTTTTCTCAGAGTAGGACTTTCTGGAGGGTTTTTTGAGATGCAGATAGTAATATTCTCTCATCCAATGTTCACTGAAATTAATGAACAATATATAGAATGGGGAATTACAGAATTTAGATGAAAGCCATTCATTAGCTGTGCGAAGCTTTAAATTTGGGGAAAGATAAATGATTACCAAAACAAAATAACAATTAAACATGCTTGTACTATATTTGTTTGCATAGTAATTGCTATATTTGCCACCATTAATTAGAATTCTCATTGAGCTAAAGAAAACCCTAAATCTGTTCCCTCTTTTGGTGGAATTGAGAAAAAAATATGGCAGAGAGAGCAGAGGAATATTCTCTTTGATGGTTTTATCAACAAATTTTCATGATAAGTTATCTAACTTCCACCTTTGGTTGGCAAAAGAAATTTTCTTTTCTTCTTAAAATGTGATGGATTCTATTACACTTTTTAAAATGAATTTGAAATAACATTAGGAGATTATTGGATTAAAAATAATTTTATGGGAGTACTGTTGGGTAAAAACTATACCTAGGACTTGCTTAAAGTGTTCCAGCTTGAATTTTCACAGAAATGAATTGTCTGTCAGTGAACAGACAATTTTTTTAAACACATAATTTCCACTAACTGGGAAAAAAAAATGACATCCCATGAAATCACTTACACAGATCAAACTTGGAGTATTTTGAAACTATGGTATTCTGCCTTGGTTTCTCAGAGCTGGTACCTCATCTTTCTGGTCTGTCATCTTGGCTGGACTCCCAGTTTGTTTGCATAAGCCCTAATGCACAAGGATGCCTATTATCCATCAAACAGCCAAGCTTCCATGATGTAATGTCTTGCAATCAGAAGGTGATTTGTAATGATCTAAGATCCAAACATAATTTTCTGTATAAATTTAAGATGGTTTTGCCAGATATTTCTCCACAAAGTTGTCTTTCTTAAAGTTCACAGTGTTTCTCCTTGCCAGAGTTGCACACAGATCTTTTCTCACATACATGCAGCGCCAAGAAAGGTAACCCACCTCTGGGGCATCTGGACAATTTGCAGGAATATCTTTGCTGGAATTTGGAAATGTGAATTAATTAAAACCCAATCTACTTGATTGTAGTAGTTCTGAGTCCAAATTTAATATGCAGACTACATGTGAAAATCTGTTACTAAGAAATTTTCTATTAATTTTATGAAGCAGCTGAAAATGTACCAAACAAGGGTAGTACAGATAGTCATTATTTCCTTCAAGTTATTGTATCTGTTTTTGGAAGCCATTCATCTTAGTATTTCTGAATTGTCTTTGAGATGTACTGCTGTTTTCAGGTATAAAGGACATGAACCACCCCTCTCAGTAATTTTGGAGTAAATCAGAAATAAAAGTAATAAAATAAATGTGAGTAGACCAATGTGTGATAAAGAATTAAGACCAACATTTTACACCGAGATAGCTACACTGGCATGTATCAAACATAAATAAAGGTTAAAATATTAGGAGCTACTTTAGAAACATTTGCACTGATATTTAATCACCTGACAGTAAATTATCTATAAATACTTGATATGTTTATTACCTACATTGCTTTACATGCTTGCAAGCATATCTCATTGCTGTGATTTGTGCTGCCAGTCTCCCAGTATGAAGGCATTTCTTTAGAATTTGTGGAGGTAACACATAGCTCTCTGAGATGCCTGCTTTATTCCATGGTATTTTTTTAAGTGTACAGTTACTGGAGGCCAGTTCACCTAATTAAAAAGTTGCTGATTAACCAATGGCAAGATTGTGTAAGCATTGTCACTGATTTCTTTGCTAAAGCTACTGCACACTGTGCCTATATTGAGAGGTGGGAATGCAGAAACCTGCTTCTGCTTACAAGTCCATCCTGGTGTTTATATCCCAAGTGTCCCAATGTGTGAAAAAACAGAAGAATTTTTAAATAAAAGAACCGTTCCAACTCTCCTGGCCTGAGGCCATATCAGAGATGAAGGCAGATGAGAAGGAAGCATCTGTTTCTAAGGGCATGGATATATGTCAATGGACGATGAAAATAAATTCCCAGCCTTGAAATGATCTGAACTAATGAGTTTAAATGGTTTATTAAAAAAAAACAAAAAAAACCAAAAAAAAACCAACCAAACAAAAAAACCCCCACAAACAAACAAACAAAAAAACCCCTTAAGTGTAGAGGCACATTTCATACGAGTAGTCCTGTTCCTTCTACTGGCATTAGCTTACGCTCACCAGCCTGGCAGATGCACATCAATGCCAACCCCTGTAAATTGAAATGTACATCATTTGTAGATTCTCAGGGTGGGACACTTAATAAATGCTATGGCAGTATGATTAACCAGGTTAGTTATCTTGGAAACATGATATGCTTGAAAAAAATATTCTTTCCAACAGCTGGTTTCCAAAGAGCAGCTGAAGGCAGATTTGGCTCCAGAAGGGTCACACCTCAGGGAAGAGGCTTTGCTCTGAACCCCAGGTTTTGCAAGTAGCTCTTCCATCTCACACCACCTCATTGATCTAGTTCTGGGTGATCTAATGCCTGGCCCAAAAGCAGTAGAGCTGGAAGAGCATGGGTCAGGGCTAGAGCTGGGTAATGAAATCTCCATTGCCATGCTGCACAGGGAAGATCAAACATACCCTGAGGCTCTGTGACTAGGTCTGGCTCATTTGGCATGAGGAGACCAATGTGCTGAACCTGACCTCTGGTTGCTGCCCCATTGTCAGGGCACTGTGTTCAGCTGGCCACTATTTCACTCAGCTCAGTGAGTACACGTCCTGCTCCTGGCTTCAGACATGTAAACAGCTTTGCAGCCAGATTCTTCAAGTTCTGTTATCATGTGAAGATTAAACATCTGCGCAAATAATCACAAAGCCAAAAATGGCCATTTTCTCAGTAACACATCTGTTAGGATGAAATCCTGATCCTTTGTGCTTTGTGTGTGCTTTGCTTGCCTAGGGAACTGGCATGCTAATTTTTGCTCAGCGGTTATAATACTGAATGTCTGGGTTTTGTTTAACAGTCAGGCTTAACTCTTGGGCTAACATTTTTCCTGGAGTTTCCAACATGATCACATAATTATGTTTTGTAAGAGAAGGACAGAGTTATGTCCTAAAAAAAGAAGATGTGTGTTAGTTTGTCAATCAAGTAAAATGATTAATTTAAAACAACTCAGAAGAGCTACAAGAGTAGAAAGGATTTACTTGTTAAAAGGCAGCTATGCTCAGTTAGGAGAAAATAGATAAGGGGTGGATCAAATTTTAATTATTTTGTTTGATTTTTTTCCTTGCCACAATGAAAAAAAAAAAAAACAAAAAACAAAGAGCAAATTCAATAATCAAGCTTCTTGAAATGAAGCACAACAGAAGCGCTGTTGATTTTGACTTCATCTTATCCAGCAGTTCAGAATTATATTTGTAGCCCCTGAGGGGATTTCTAGGTTGACTTGTTTAATCCTTCTGAATAACTACAGGGCAATGCAAAACAAAACACCACTGTACCAATTGCCATATTGATAACTATTCTGATATTTAGAAGCAGGTGTCTGAATTCCGCCCTATGGTACATACCAAAGACAGTATGTTATCATCAACATTCCTGCTCCCTCTTTCATAGGATCTTGATAGCCCTCTTTTTAGTTTTCCCTGTTGTCATAAATAATTACAGTGCAACTACAGTCAACATCACATTTCTCCATGCAAATAAGCACTGAGATCTTCTGATGATACTGCTTACTCCATATCTCTTTTGTCAGTCCTTTACCATCAAATATAAAATAATCTCACTACTCTGATGCTTCCATCTTCTTTGGGACATAAGTTACCATGCTCTCATCCCTAACAATAACAAAGAACCACATAGTGCTTGCTTTTTTTTAAATTTATTTTTAATAACTTTCTTCACAATCTTACTTTGATGGGTTTCTGTTTCTATTAACAGTGGGTTAGCAAAAAGAAGTATTCTCTCTTTGCTGCCTTTTTACTTTCTGCAAAACTGCACAGGGATCCAGTTGCAGACCATTGTCCCATAGGCAAGAGAAGAATGACAACTTTATCCATACCAGCTAATCACCAAAAATTTTCAAAGGACTTAATCATTTCTGTTACTAATTAAACCTGTCTTTCTTCCTGTACGTCCAGAGACACATCTTTGGAGCCTGCCTGCTGTAGATGCACATAATCTGAAAAAGCTGGAAGGTCTTAATTGCCTTTCTGCAGTATTTTTTCAGAGCCTCTCTCCAAATACACTCCCACCTAGAGAGGCTGAAGCCACATCTTCAACACATAAACCTGCAGATATTCATTGGCACAGCAAAAATTAGGTGTTATACCTGATATCAGCCTATTATTTTGTGGACAATTGCTAAGGGAATATTTAAAAAAAATATAATTTTGCCTTAGAGAAAATAATTTTTCCATGTGCTGGTAAATTTAAATCAGTGAAGAAAAAATGCTATTAATTGTATAATTATTATGAGCTAATTTCCACACCATATTTCACAATTCAGGAAAAAATCAGCAGTTCATTTAATATTGTTTATGTTTTATAAAAGCATAGTAAGGATAAATTGTTCAGATGATGGTTAGAGATCTTTGAATGATATAAAACTACAGATTTCTATAGAGTAAAGATCTAGAAAATCTTAATTTGGATTACTTGATATTACCTTGATGACCTGTTGTTTTTTGATATTTTTAAAGGAATATATTTCTAGAAATTGAATAAACTCCATATTTATTCATTGCTATGTCTAGTAAATAAATAAATTAAAGCCTATGTCACATCATTCCAAAACTTTTCTGTCACATCAGCTGTCCTGAGGCTACAAATCATCATTTTTTTACAAAAAGTTCAGATCTCAGAGAAATTTACTTATGACGAATTTGTCTTCCTTAAAATGGATTTCGTTAATCCAGTAATTACTACATGTAACAGAAAGAAAAGTCCCATTTGAAGGAGAGGGAGGTATTGAAAACACCTCAAATCAGTCCTCACAGTGACACTCTTTTCTTTACCTTTTGCAAAAGCCTGTTCCAGATCATAACACAATTCTTGTTACACAGTTGATCAGTTTTAGTATTATGAGAAAAACCCACTCTCATGTCATATAGAAGTGACTGTTCAAATATAAATCACAGGAAAGAACAAACTTGCTGTACCTTTTCTGCCACCATGGAAACAACGCAGACTTGGTTGGGACCAAGCTTTTGCTCTTTCTGTGCCAAGTCCAGTCCTCAAGTGGTTGCCAGCAACTCAGGAATGACACAGATAGCCTGTAAAAATCCTGCACCCACTAAGCTGCTCCATATTTCAGGATGTCTATTTCCAGACAAGTAAAACATATGGGAAGTGCTTGATGGAAAACTTGGCTTTCTACCTGGCCTAATTGTATTCCTCTGAAGTAAAGTTTCACAAATGTCAAGGTATGTAAAGCTTAAATGTTATCAAAAGGTATTTTAGAGATAGTATTTAGAAAACAAAATAAAATTATTGTGAAATACATCTTTGAATAGATGTGCTGTACATAATAAAAGGGGAAAATTTCTATGTGAGTATTGACTAAACAATTGGTAATGGCTCATGACTATTTACAACTTTTAAGACATACTGCAGGCAATTTTCCTTTGAATCAAAATGCAAATGCTTCATCTTATTTATATTGGCAAGCTGAATAAAGGTTTCAAAAGAGGTAAAATAAGTATCTCCATTAAAACTATCCCTAAGCAAGTGAATTTGACATTGAAAAGGGAGATTTCAGTATAGTACATGGAATTTTTTCCCCTGTGCTTTACTGTTATGATGCTGTTTTCCATAAATACGGAACTACTAAGTTTTACCCAGCTGAAGAGCTCTACTTTCCTCCTTTTTCATATTCTCAGGTGAATGTCTATATCTAGATCCCATCTTGAATATTATACCTGCCTTCATATCAGCAGTGTTAATTTCAGTTTTCCTCACTGAAGATGAAAGATGACGTTTTGAGACACCTGACAGCTTTTCACCCCTATGACAGATGATGCCTTTGCTTCCTTCTTTGACTTGAAATGTAAGGGCAGTACAATATGTACTTTGGAAAAGCTTGCTTAAAACCCTTCTGCCTTGAAAATAAAACCACTGTCATTAAATTCCCTATGTCCTTTTCCTACCAGCTTGTTTTACAGAAATTTAGAGGGTGATTAGTATCATTGTCAGACCTTATTTTTTTTCAGGGCTTTACTCATTACTGGCCAGGGGTCAATCAAATCATGCATATTAAAACCAGGTCAAAGTGAGCTGTGCACAGAAGGAGAAACACCACAGAGAAGCTTCAGCTAAGCATTGCCATCAAGTATTAATGTCACAGGTTAATGTATGTGTGACCGTATTAGTTCCACATGGGAACTTCAATATCAAAGTCAGGGAATGGACCAGGTGATAAGACTGAAGAATGGTGAGACTTAAAAATAATTCTCATGTCTTGACTCACCAGAATTAATGACAACGAGAGCACAAACTCCCCATGCCTTTACACTTTACAGCCTTTTCAGAAAGAAAGGAGTAATTTAAAAAGTAGTATGCAAATATAAATAATAGGAGAATAAAAACACTGACAATCATTGCCCTTTAGCTTGCCTTGAAAAGCCACAGTTCCAAGGTGAGACCAGGGCACCAAAGTGCTCACGGTTTTCTGTGCTTGTTTTATAAGTGCAGAGCTAAATGCCTAGATAAAGTAAAAATGAAGCTGCCAGCATTAAAATGGGATGCAAGATGGGACAGAGGGAAATGAAGGTCAACAGGATTGTCTACTAATAAGACATGAACTTGCATTACTTAATGATACCCTTGTAATCTGTCAGAAGTAGAAAGCTTAAGGAGTTAGTGAGCAAAGGGAGTCAAGTGGAAATTAAGCCAGAGTTGTAGAAATATTTTTAAAAGAAATTAGGAAAAGATTTAGAATTAAGCCATCTCAAAAACTACGATCCACAGGCAAGCAAATATATTTGATAAGGTTCTTCCAGGACATATAATTTATATTCTTATTTTCAAAGAAACACCTTATTTTAAAAGAGATTTTATTAACCCATTGGATAGGGTATTCCTCTTATTTTTTCCCTTCTCATTTTTATTTATGCATTTAGAGGCTTCTTAAATGTTTTGGACTAAAATTGAATGTTTAGACCTGATTTAAATGTGAATACAGTAGTTCAAATGGCTTTTTTTAAACATTAAACTGTAATGATAGTAGGGTATCAGAGTCTGCAAACAGACATTTGGCTAAAGCTTTCAACAAGATGTTTGTGTAGCAACAGAAGAAAATATGCTGATATAAATATTTTTGTTTATGTTAATTTAAAATTATATCGATATATATATACAGATTTAAGCACATTGCATTTCTACCTATAAATATAGTTTTAGGTTTAGGGATCTTTTTCCCTCTTTGAAATCAAGCCACTCCAGTAAACATGAGAGATCTCTTCAGAAATAGAAATATGCTTACAAGCACAGGCAAATGGATATAATACATATCTCTATGGTTAGTTACAAATGCATTTACCTTGTGGGGATTTTTTGGTTTGTTTTATTTGTTTGATTTAGTGAGAAAATTCATCTCCCATCTTCTTCCCAGCTTGGGTCTTTCACATGTTATTTTCTTCAAGGCTGGTCAATACAAATCCCTGATTTACAGAGCCATTCTCAGTAATTTATTTAGATTGCATAAGAAGCCAGTGGCGTCAGAGAAACAGCAAGAGCTGCTCATCTGTTTCGGAGCTGAAATATCACCTGCCAATAAAGCTGTGGTTTCTGATAAACCCTACCAACAGATAGTAATTCAGATATACCCTACCAACTCATTTCAGACTAGAGAAGTGAAGGCCATTTGATCGTAAAAACTGCACCAGAAAAAATTCACATTGTGGTGTTGGCAAATATTGTCAGTCTAATAATTCTTATATTTTCAGAAATTTCTCCCATCACAAGCTGCACTAGCATAGTCTGTGTTGTCTGTTGTAATCTGTGTGTTAGAATCCCTTTTGCAGCTCCTGACTGGACACCAACACTGATTTCCAGGCCAAGCCATTACACTTGAACCTCATAACCTCGTGTGCATTTGGTCTCACCATGTCCTCTCAAATGTGGCAAATTCTTAAGCAACAGCATGAAAATATTTTCATTCCTGCTGGTCCTATAATGATATTAACCCTTCCATGGTGCCCCCTAGAGCACAACAAACGAGACTCATGAAAATTTGAATTTTTAAGTTTGGATCATTTATAAACTAAGTTGATAAAACATCAACCAGTGCCTTGGTGCACTTAGGCTATTTTACAGTACCAGCAAGGAAATCAGCATCTCTATGAAGATATTTTTGCACTGTCACAGAATGTAGAAACTGGACCTTAGCATAAACAAGGGACCCAGCTGTCATTTCTTTGCAAGTCAACAAAGATCAAACTGTCCTTTCAAATTTGGACTGGAGAACACTTGACAAGTGCAATCAGCTCCAACTATTGTGCTTTGACACACTGAAAGGAATTCAGAGCAAAGAGGGGCTTAATGGGTTGGAAGGGATGATGCATAAGAAAAGCTCAGAAAGATTAAATACGTACAGCTTGACTAACCAACAATTAAGTGGGGGGAGAGGGAGAAGATATATCTGTCAAAAGCAACGAGTAGGTAAACACCAAGGGGCAAGAGTAATTATTTAAAAATACAAATGGGATATAGGTAGAAATAATGAGATCAAATTGAGAAAAGGACAATGTAATCTGAATTTGAAGAATGACTTACTGTAAGTGAGAAAGGATATTTCCACTTTTTCCTCTAGAGAGTAGCCTACAGTGTGCTAGATCTTCCTCCAAACAATTAAAATGAAATGGGTAAAACACAGGGGACTATATTCTATGTTACAGTTCTGTATTTGCAGGGCTTTGCTTTCAGTCCTTAGAGACCTTTTCTAATTGCAATGACTTTTTTCTCCAAAAAATTAATAAACAAAAACTCCAAATAAAATGAGAAGCTATGAAATAATAGTTGCTTGGGAATAGGGAGAAAGCGCAAGAAACATTGAGGAAAAAAATTAATAACCTTTGTATTAATTAAATAAATAATGAAAATCATATCAAAAATTTTAAGGCTTTCTAGTCACTTCCACTGTACTACAAATATCATGTTTGTATTCATTCAATTATGTGACCTTGTACAGTCCCTTGCAGATCCAGAGTTTCATTAAATTGAGTGTTGAAGTATATTTGAGAAATACTTTATGATTTAAAATAAAAACTTAAATATGTATTGCTTTTAAGTTGAAGAGCATGGATTAAAGGAGAAAGGCAAATTGCAAAACAGTTGCAGATTTATATTGGAAGAAATTAATTCAATGATTATGTTAATACATACTAGGTCTACAAGCAAGAAAGGAGGAAAGAGAATTTCTAAATTCTTTTTCATGTGGAATTAACAGTAACATGAAAGCAAATTCAAAACTTGTATAACAAAAATAGAAAGACACTGCCTAGTTCCTCTACACAAAATAATGGGTTCTGATAGGCTGAGTGACATTATCTAGTGTTTTGAATAGTAATTATCAATAAATTAAAATTCAGTACTTTATTAAAATTTCTGCTTATAGTGAGGTTTCTTTTATTGTCATTTTCATTTTCACCCTCAAATAAGGACATTGCTGACTGAATTTTTCTGCTTGAACAGATAAAATGATCACAAGTAAAAAAGCAAAACCAAAGGGATGTAACATTTCTATGCAACTGAAAACCTGTATGTAAAGTGAAATACTAGCAACTGACACTACATCATTTATATTTTAGACCACTAGCTATAAATTCTTAATTGCAATTGATAAATTCAGATTAAATATATAAAAAATAAGTCACTGGCTGATGTAGATCATCATTCTTTCAATACAGTCACTCTATATTCTTTCTGTGTCCTTATACCATATATCTGAATCAGAAAACTGCATTCAGCTTAGTAGCATTCACTTCTTAAAATCTGTCTAAACTGATTGACCTATCTAAATCAGAAAGTTGCTGTCTTCAAAGATGGTCACAGGTTGCCCTTCCTATTCTCTATGTAAATCTGTTTAAAAGATTTTTATCTCTTTTGTTTACCAAATTATTTATTGCTCTAATGGACTGACATACTTGTCTATGAAATCAGAGATAACATGAGAATTAAGTGTGTAAATAAGTTAGGAACACTGAGTAACTTCAGAAACTGTCAGGATAAGTGGACATACATAAGAATGATCTTTTCAGAGCAATGCAAGCTTATGTTGTGATCTAGAAGAACAAAATTTATCTAAAAATCAATCATTTCTTTGAAATACCTGTGTTTATAATTCTTGAGTCTCTGCAACACAGACTCAAGCTAGTACAATGGAACATGATGCAGAGAAGTGCAATTGCACTCATTTTAATCAGGCAATTACTTTGTTCTCTACAATAACACTGTGACAGTAAAATCTCAAAATGCAGTTCTGCTTAGAAGATTGCTATAAAAGAGGATTTTCAGTGGCCCTTTGCTGATATGAAGCACTTAATTTACAGATGCAAAACCAGAGCCTGTATCAATTCCCAAAGAAATCCAAGGAACTCAATGAAAACAATGATACCAACTAGGTTTCTGAAAAATGTCACTCACATCCTACATCAGTAGTGTGAGTTTTAAGAAACAAAATCTGACTGCAAAAATTAAATTATCATATTTGCATCTATGTGTCATTAGAGGCAGCAGATTTAATTAGGATATTTCTTCACTATTCCTCCAAGAGACTTTCAAACACGTAAGTCAAACCAAAAGGGTGCTTTGGGGCACTGGAGAGCCAGCAAGAGATGATCAGGGAGTTAAGCAAGGTAGCTGGTTTTTCAACCTCACTGTCCCTTTTTCTACAAAGAGGAATGAGAGAGGTAAGAGAAAATGCTTGAATTATATTAATGTGCAAAGAACAAAAAATATATAAGTAAGAATTTGAATTAAACACCAGCTCAGCCTAGATATTACTGAAAATATTACATCCCTTTTGTTCAAGGCACTCAAAGCTGCTGACCAACAGCTGAATTACTGCCATTTCTGCTATCAAGGCCTTCTCTTCACAGAGAAGCTGAAAGCTCTGCTTTGCACTCAGTAGTGCTTGTTCAGGGGGCTGAGAGCTGAAGGAAGGGCTTTTGGGAGCCCCAGCAGTCTGATAACTACCCCTGTGCAGGGACACTGTCATGGCCTCATCATTTCTACTGCATGTGGCTCTTGGCATACCTCTCCCAGTGCCTTTCACACAGCTTTTCAGATAAATTTGGTCCACATAGTTGCAGGGAAGCAGTTGGCTGCTTCTTTCTTTTCACAGAATCATAGAATTGTAGAGTCATAGATGAATGGAATCAGAATTGTTAAGGCTGGAAGAGATGTCCAAGGTCATTGAGTCCAACCTTTGACCAAACACTACCATGTCAAATAAACCATAGCAAGAAGTGCCACATCCAGTCATTTCTTGAAGACTTGCAGGGATAACTTCACCACTTCCCTGGGCAGCCCATTCCAATGGTTAGACACCATTTCAGTGAAGAAATTCTTCCTGATGTACAATCTGAACCTCCCCTTGGTGCAGCTTGAGCTCCTTTCCTCTTGTCCTGTCACTTGTTACCTGGGAGAAAGGACTGATCCCCACCAGGCTACATACACTTTTGAGGGATTTGTAGAGAGTAATAAAACCTCCCCTGAGCCTCCTTTTCTCAAAGATAAGCACCACCAGATCTCTCAGCTTCTCCTTGTAGGACTTACTCTCTAGATCCCTCACCAGTTGCCCTATATGTCCCTTCATTCCTAATAGGAATTTGAAAAATCATATCATATAACATATATTTAGTTCCAAAAGTCCACAATATCTCAAGCTTTGCATTTTTCAGTACATGGTCCAAGCTAAAAGTACTTTGAAAAGTAGCAGGCACCTTCTCCATTGTGTATGGTTGCCTAAGTCCCACCTAGTTCTGTTATGTCCCGTGAAATTATAGTTATTAAATAATTATTTCTAGGTAGTTAAGCTGCCTAGGTTGATCTTTACAGTTCCTGATTTCTTAGTAGAACAGGATCAAAACAATTTTATCAGTTTGTAATCACGTATCAAGTTTTCTTCTCATTTGCCTTAGTTTTGTCTTGCTTCTGTGCTTGAATGTTCAGTTATCCTTGTGCCATTACATCCTTTACTCCTATGATAACAATGTTATCCTTAATTGTGGTATCAATTAAATTAATATCAATGTAAATGAGAGTATAAACCCTGAAAGATGACTCTTGATTACACAACCTTTATGTATTTCATATCCACAACAAAAATGAAATTTGAATATTATCATCATCATCATCACTGATATTATTTTTATTGTTATCACTATTCTTCTCAAGCAGAATTTATCACTGTAAAGATCATTCCTTTCCTAATTTTGTACATTTCCTTGAAAGAAAGACTTCTTGAAAAAAACTAAAAGAAGACTGCCACTGGAGGATATTGGGAAGAATCATTATAAACTTAACCAATTCATAGGGATTGACAGAAAATCCACAGAGAAATGTTTAGCTCACAGAGCACATGCCTCTTCAAAGCACGGAAATTTCAGAGGGACAGAGAAACCTCATGCTGTCTCAAAAAAATGGAAGACTTTCAAAGGTGAAATGCCTATGCACCCACTTTTTAATTCAAAAGTCATCTCTGTGTCAGCATCTGGTGCAGCTCATCAATGGTTTTCATTAAACAGAATTTGATTTTAAATTGAGAAAGTAACTGATCTATTAAAATGTTTTCTTTTGGAGAGATTAAGATATTAGAAAATAACATCTTTTAGAATATATCTTAGACTAATGAGCATCCTGTGAAAATTATATTTAGATAGAGCAAGAAGACCTTTTAATATGTAACTGAATTACCCTAAAACCATATCCAATAATGTTTCATGGTGAGAGTTCTGGCCTGCTATTTAACTCTTTTATGTATTTATGCACATGTAAAGTAGATCTTTGATTAAAGAGGGTCCTGCCTTTTGTTATCATTCCAATTTTTTCTTTAACTGCTGTTAGAAGGGTCTTAGCCTTAAACTGGAATAAGATCTAAATTGAAATAAAGAAAAAAAATAATTTTTTAAATAAATTCTCTTGATTTAAAGCAGTTTATGTCTGTAAATAAAATCAATGCATTATTAAGTTAATATGGCAACTGACCTTTTCAAATTATCAGGGAAAGATAACAGAATAGTCCATAAGCCTTCTTGCTTACAAAGCACTTGTGGGGTTTTTTCCACTTTGGGGTTTTTTTTCCATTCTCCCTCCTTTAAATTTGTCAGGGAACACCTGATAAAACAAAGCAAGAACGTGGGTTTTTTAATGAAGAGACTTTACTCACTTAATCTAAAATTTGGAGGGGTAGTAGATGGAAAGAAAATTGCCAGCATTCCAACTGCACTTGAATTATTTTACCTTTTTAATGACCCTTCTTTACTGTTTGTAGAATGTAAACTGCATAGAAATAACTACATTTAATAACATGTCAGTCTAAACTCTGAGCAGAAGATCTTCAAATTTCAAAACAATTCCAATGAGAACTCTAACTTTGCTGCCATCAGATACATAGGACAAAAAACTTTGTTTTAAGAATAAGAAGGGTTATTCACCTAAATACTCCATTACAAACTAGCTTTGTATGAGGGTTAGATGCATAGTTAAAATTTATAGCCTCACATCATATAGAAGAGTGCAGTAACAGGACACATCTAAAAGTATTATAAAGTTAGGGGAAAATTATATAAGAAGCTTGCTTAGTTAGAATTTAGATCAAATTCAATTTTTAAATAAATAAATATTTTTTCTTTATATAGAATAAGCAAAATATTTCATTTCTTCTTTATTTCTGGTTTTCCTATTTTTTTTTTTTAATACAGGGAAAAGAAAGGTAAAAACCAGAGATTAGGCAGTAATGATTGAAAGATATTGTGAGCTTTAGGGAAAAAGAAATGAGAATCATGAGCCAGAA
Source organism: Alaudala cheleensis (assembly GCA_013398995.1). Classification (NCBI taxonomy): domain Eukaryota; kingdom Metazoa; phylum Chordata; class Aves; order Passeriformes; family Alaudidae; genus Alaudala; species Alaudala cheleensis. Next base: position 16,333 of record VWYE01027142.1, read on the forward strand.
CACTTCAACACATTTACAAAATCTGATGTAGCTTTGATATAGTCAGGAAACATAAGAACAAATGGATTGTACTGAACAAGACAAAATCAGAGTTGAGTGACAGGCTTGTCCTATATGTCCAAGACTGGCTGTAAAACAGACACTTCATTCTAACCTAGTGAGAACTAAATGAAAAAGGTCAATTCTGAACAAAACTACGTAAAAGAATATCAGTGACAGGAAAAAAAATAATGAGAGTTTAACTATCAAGCACTACTTTCAGAGGAATTGCACTTACCTGAAAGTTAGGCAATACAACTTCAACACATAAAACTACATTGCCAACTTCAGCTCCTAAAGAACACTGCACCCCAGAGCTATAAAAACTGTTAATTTGGGGTCTCAGTCTTCAGCCAATATAAAATCCAAAAATTTCATGGAATTTACTCATCCATTAGAGATAAGTATGAACACAATTTAAGAAGACCAGGTACAATTTTAAAATTGTTCCAAGTAATCAAACCTGTAAGCAGTCAGATTATCCTTCATTATTTCTCTCTCCTTCCAGCTCTATAACATCAAAGAGTGAAAAAATATTATTGTGGTTCAAATGTTAAGTATTAAATCTGAGATTTCAATGAACCCTTGCAGAAATGGCTGAAGCTTTGTGATGGATTTAATTCTCATATATTTTCTATAGCAGAATTAGAGAAAAGGGTGTGTTTTTCTAAAAAAGTGTTGTATTCACCTCTCACGACTGTTTTCATGCAATATATTCACCAGGGGATAACATTTACTCCACAAATATATTTGTATCACATTAAACACACTTGTCACAGTGTTAAAATCAGATATTTTACATAGCTCTATAAACTTAATGTTCTAGTTATATAAGAAGCTTAAATATGCTGGAAATAAATATTGATTTCTGGAGCTCAGCCACCATAAGGGGTGATGGCTGTAAAAAGACTCTCACAGAAGAATAAATAATATTTACTTTTCCTTACATAGACCCTTATTCTAAATTATTGAACAAGTGACATGTTGGAATTAAGGACATAAAAATGTGCATCTTTCTGTTTCAGTCTTTACTATCAGCACTAAAATTTTCTCTAATAGCTCAGATATACTCCAAGCAATAGGATGTGAATATTTGTAGAATATAAAATTGGTTAAACTTTGAATTGCAGAGAAATGGAGATTAGATCTTCCAGCTAGAAAAACAATTTCAAGTCTCTTTACATAACTGGAAAACTTAACAAAGCACAAACCAAGACTTTTAAAAGGAAATCCAATCAACCATTCCATAGCAAGTACAAGGATAGTTATTTTAATAGGGATGAATTTGCCTGAGGTTATACTTGACCAGTGGAAGATTATACTGTAAAGAAATTCCTTGTTTTGCACTTTTCTTGAAGCATCTTTTTAACATGGACAGCCAGGAAGGTTTTCCCAACCTGACAGGACATTTCTGATGGTTTTCACCTTGAAGATGAGGGCCAGCCACAGACACTAGAAAATGGCATTCGTAGCTGGGCAGGGGAAATCTCCACTTTAGCTTTTGGCTCTGATATCTCTGGTTTCCCTTGCTGCTTTACAGTGTTTTCAGTGCTAATAATTTTTCCTCTGTCTTATGGATACATACTGCTGAAGAGGCAGTCAAAACCAGCGGGTGATCTTAGCCTTGACTGAGCAAGCCTTGGAAGAACATGTGGATCCAATATTGACTTCACTGAGACAAGGGAAAGAGCTGGGTTTTTACTCACCAACTTGGATCTGCACAATTTGTTGATTCACTGTTTACTGTATTTGTCTCTGTGGTGTAAAAGGCACCTTTAGAGCCTAAAACTGTAAAAAATTGGTGTTCACTGTATGTTCTGCCCCATCTCCTCACCAAAATACCCCAAAACAGGCTGACAAAAGGATATAGCCTCAAACTCAGTGCAGTGGCAGATGAAGCTGATGCTGTATCCACAGGGCAACTGGTTTCTACTTCCCCCTGGTTTCTTCTGGGTTTCTGCTGGTAAAGTCCAGGCATGTGTTTAAAAGAGATTAGTTGACATTTTTACATCTGACTCTGGCACCATAAGTGTAAGCACAGTCCATAAACCAGACAACTGGACCTATTCAAGTTGCGTGCAGCCCAAGAGCCAACCCCAACAGAAATATGAAACCTGCAGTGTGCTGGCTATGGACAACAAGCTGAGCAAGGCAGGCAGCTAGCAGTGACTCTGCAAAAGTGGGAATGGGCAATATATTTCCATTTTGGCATCTTTAACAAGATTTGCATACCTTTTAGATTACAGTTAAACATCATGTGTTCCAGGTGCTTTAGTTGAGAAATAAAAAGGAATTTCCTTGTTCTGTATTTAAAGGTAATTAATTTTCAAGCTTCCTGCCATTATCTATGCTAGAGTCAAAGACTTGCACTGTGTGGTATGCAAAGAGGATCTCTAAACTAGTCTGAAGTTCAGAAGGCAGCAATATACTCTGCTCCAGCTCTGCTTTTCTGGAAGTTCAAAGGAAATCTTATGATTGGCAGTAATTTCCAACACTGCTGGACTGCATCAGAATGATAATTGGAGACACTAGTTCTTGAAGTATATACTTTGTACCAATGAAGCTCTCATAAAAGACTTGAATTCATGACTTTCCTAATGAGCATGTGTCCATAAGAGGCTGTATAATGATAAAGAGCCTTATTGATCAAAGAACTTGCCTATTTTACTGTGCACTTGTAATTACATGTGAGTGATATAACCTATCTTCCCTATCAAATTTGAAGAGTATAATCTTATACAAAAAGCCAACATCTAAATTTAGCAAAGCTCATAAATATGTGCCTTAAGTTAAAAAAAGTCTGAACCATAATGGAAATCTTTTGACTTTAAGTACTTAGGCCCCTTTAGAAACATGTTTATATTTTGGAAAACAGGCAGAATTAGGCATGCATAATCATGCATCTTGACCAAGAAAATTAATGAAATGAGAAACTAGTAGAAGGAAGATTTTAAGAAAGATTTTCCCAACTTTTGTAGCCTCTTACAATCAGGGCTTTTCATACATTTGATTTTAGATGTTGGATGGCTAAACCTCCCTGTAGTTAATAATACTGTCTAAATTTTTGATCAAGATACATATTTTTAGTTCTCAGTCGAAAAACAGAAATTAGAAATGTCCTGTTTTTATTTCTGTAAAATTTTAAAACAGTTCATCACCCTTTTACCCTAAAATTGAGATGCTCTCATAGTCCCTTTAGGTTCAGATGTAAGTTACAATGTCTAAGCAATGGCAAAGGCAATGAAAGGAGTAGAAAATTAATGAAAAAACAGTAGAAAATGGCAAGAATATAGTTACTTTTTGAGACTTACTTAGAAGATTTCTTCACTTATTATATCTACATATCTTATTTCAAAATAATTTATGTGTGAAGGAGATCCACCAGCATAAATTCATTTAACTACTCAGTATGTCATAACCTTTTAGCTCATTACCCAATAACTCCAAAACTGATGCTATTTTGTAGCTTATTTAAGTAACAATCATAGCAATCAGTTGTAAAAGCTAAATTAACTACTTATCTCCTGTACTCTTTGAAATTCAAGCAGCCAAAGATAAGAGATTTAGGAGTATGAAAGACAATTGTTCTATGTTATGATTTAATTAACAATCTACATTTCAGTAAAAACAGCAGGTAAGCATCATAATCCTTTTATTTCTAATGTACTCCTAAAGGAAAATAAAGCTTTCTCTAGAGACTAAAAATGTTTTGTTGAAGGAAAACTTTATTGCTATTAATAATAAATAAGATGGAACACGTGCTTCTCAAATAAGTACCTAGACATACTTGCTTCTCAAAAAAAACTCAGAAAATTTCAGTGTAACCATAATGATAGAAACTTGCTTTAATTTAAGCTTATCCATGCTGAGATATTCATCAAAATTTACTGAAAATATATTTTCTCCTAAGTGTGGAATAAATTATTATCTAGAAGACATGAAAACATGGAGTAAGGATGAATATTTTGTTTCTTTAGAATATTGTATCAACAGGTGTCTCCTAGGGAAAAGCTGGAGGCTCCCTCGGAATGGAGAATTCTAACCCCCTTCCTCTGAATTATTATAATTTAGAAAATTAAAGGAATCTCATGCAGAGGTATGGGAATAGGAATAACAGTTCTTTACTAATATGTATAACAAGACAAANTGATTTAATTAACAATCTACATTTCAGTAAAAACAGCAGGTAAGCATCATAATCCTTTTATTTCTAATGTACTCCTAAAGGAAAATAAAGCTTTCTCTAGAGACTAAAAATGTTTTGTTGAAGGAAAACTTTATTGCTATTAATAATAAATAAGATGGAACACGTGCTTCTCAAATAAGTACCTAGACATACTTGCTTCTCCACAAACTCAGAAAATTTCAGTGTAACCATAATGATAGAACCTTGCTTTAATTTAAGCTTGTCCATGCTGAGCTATTCATCAAAATTTACTGAAAATATATTTTCTGTTGAGTTTGGGATAAATTATTATCTAGAAGACATGAAAACATGGAGTAAGGATGAATATTTTGTTTCTTTAGAATATTGTATCAACAGGTGTCTCCTAGGGAAAAGCTGGAGGCTCCCTTGGAAAGGAGAATTCAAACCCTCTCCCTGTGAACTATTATAATTTAGAAAATTAAAGGAATCTCAGGCAGAGGTATGGGGGTAGGAATAACAGTTCTTTACTAGTATGTATAACAAG
>VWYE01027142.1:21522-280332 GCA_013398995.1 Alaudala cheleensis
TCCCCAAATCCCGAGAGCAAGAGACCCCCAGCTGCCCCCTGCCCCCACCCTTTACCTGCTCCCAAAAACTCACCTTCTCTTCCCCCTCCCAGGGAAACTCCTTGAGATAAAAGTGTAGCCAGGTCTTCCCTTCTCACCTCTGGCTACTTTTGTCTTTTGCTTAAGTACCAATAAGTACCTAGTAGTTAGTTTCCTAGTAACTTATGGGAAGAAATTCTATAAGTAAAAAAAGAAACAAATCTATCCCCCAACAAATATGTATAACTCAATTTTCTATTTTATTGTTATTCTTCCTATTATACAGCTCCCTAGATTAGGAAAAACATTGTGTTCACCTGTTCTCTAGTTCTTAAAAGATTCTTTTGAATTGACTGCAATGCCCAATTCTCTCTGCAAAGAAATAATATATTTAAATTAATTAATAATGTAGAAATATCAGCCACTGCTTATTATCACAGTAAATAGGTTATTCTACTGCTAGTAGTCACTCTTATGCTGAGTAAATTACTAACTCTCATAAGCAGTATTTTCCCTGGTATTCTTCATCCTAAATTCTGAATACCATGGCTAAATGTCTGTGTTTTGGAGGTCAAAATTAACATGGAGAGAGATATTAACAGGAATTAATAGGAAACAAAAAAATCCTCAACTTTTCTTCATGATATGACAAACCTTTTACCTTTGCTTGACCAGGTGGAATAGACCTCAGGAATGGATAGTGATGCAATATCATTTCACATACTTTTATATCAGTGTTATACTTGAGAGGAGGAGAAGTGGCATATATTTTTAAAAATTTATTTTCAATTCTCTTCCGTATTAAATCAGCTTTTCTTCCTACACCACCAAAAAGAGGAAAGAATCGAATCTGAGAGACTGGGTACAGATTAGCACAGCTATGGAGATAAGGCAGTTTGCATGTATGATATCAAGTACAAAGATCCTCAGGGAAATAGCAAAGTGGGGCACTCTGCCTTATGGACTACTGGAAAATGGCTTCAAAGAGAAATAAAGCTTAAAACAGTCTTATCTATCACACTTATCAATGGTTCCCTTCCTACACTGTTTCTCAGTTCTTGAATTCATTCAGAAAACCCAGAGATATTCACCCAAATGAATCAATGAGCCAAGTGACAGAAACATGGGTGATTAGATTAAACTGGATGATTAAGTTTTTGGATGTCCAGATTTGGGGAGCTGAATCCCTCTCTTTGAAACACTTCCCAGCAGAATAACTCCAAAAGTCCTCATTGCTTAATACTAAGCCACATGATTTTAATGTGTATTTCTCACCTCCACTCCCCTCAGCCTCCCCATCCAGTGAGGATGTGGAGATGGGGATGGGCAAAGCTAAGAAATTAAGTTTGTGCTCTAGAAAGTGTGTATGGGATCTGCACTCCTGTAAGACAACTCCTGGGTGTTAAATATATGTGAAATGTCCACTGCTATGGTTTGGAAGGTAAATTCTCACCATCTCCTTCAAGCAGGCAGGGTTCACTTTCTCTACTGATACCCAGTCCCAAGCAACCAGCAAATGGAAGATCTTTTACTACAGACTAATAAACTTCTAAAAAAGACTGTGCAGCCTTTCAGCTCTTTTATATGTAATCAAAGTTTGGAATATTTTATAACAGCTATCAAGATTATCAAGATACTAATTGTCCAGAACATTGAGTTTGTGTAAGTTTCTGGTCCTGATTCACATATCTTTTTCCTGTAATTTTCTTTCAGTTTAATAAATATGTTAACTATCACAAAAGAAGAATTAGGGGGTTGTTTTCAGGATTTTTTTTTCTGAATCCACTAATTAGTTTGGTTGGGTTGGTTGTTTGGGGTTTATTTACAATTTTTTTGAATGATCACTGCTGTTTTCCAAATAAAAGTCACCAGCCTCAAGTACTTACAGCAGAAACATGGCAGAGTGATATATTGAGAGTTTTCAGGCAATAAAAAAAAAAAGGCAAAATTGTTTTCACATGTTCAAGATAATTATCTGCAGTTTTAGGTTTTCCAATGGAAGTGCAAGTTAAAATCAGCCACCTTCAAGGTTCTCAGCTAAAACCTGTCAAGCTGTGATGCCACATGTATCACATCCTTTCTCTTGACACTACTCCTGACTAATTTATGTTGGCCTCAAAGCTCTTTTTTCACACTCGAAGTTACTTGTATTTTTTCCACGTGCTTTATCTAATACTTCCAGTGATGTTCATTTCCTCAGCCATTTCGTTTTTCCAGGTCCCATTCTCTCACAAAGCCCTGCAACTCTTTACAGCTGGCACGTGGCATCACCTCATTGACAGAGAATTCCACAAAACTTCAAGGAATCCTTCACCAAAGAATTTAACTAAAGTAAACAGCCTTGGTATCACAGACAATATCCCTGCATGAATAAACATTGCCCTAAAAGAAAGAAAAATAAGTAGACATAAATATTTACTCTTGCAAGTGGAGGGAGGTCTCCCTCTTGCTTCCTTGTACAAAATGCTTAAAGGAGGATGAAGCACTGAACAATTACTCTAGATACTGGATCTATGGCTGAAATAATAAAAGAGAAAACCAGCAAAACTCATTGCCTGTGTGCTGCAGTTCTCATTTCACTTTTTATTTTCTCTTTCATAGCAGCTGTTCAATGTATATGGTGTTAATTGTCACGGAGGAGAGCAAAGGAAATCTGCAACCCAAGGACACAGAAGAGTCTATTTCTGTTGAAATTCATCAGTAAATATTAAAAGTCCTTTTTAACAACTCTACTCAGAGTTGTTAAACTTACATTCAGGTTAACAGAATGATTTAGGAAGTCATGAATAATTATAAAAATAATTGTGTGTTAAAGTTTCTGTACAGATTTTATGATTTCTCAGCTAAATTATTCCACAGTTCCAACTAGGACTGCTGCTTGAGAAAATAATGACAAGGTTGGAAATTGCCAAGTGACTATAATTATTGCTGTGTTAATATCTGGTTACCATAGAAGTTATATTTGCAAGATAATTTAATAAAATACCAGAAATGTGGTATAAATTTGATATCGTAAAAATGACAGGCATCCTTAAGTAGGTTTGTGGGGTTTTTTAATGGTGATATAACATATTTAAGAAAACCTTTAAATATTTTATGGTAACAGAGTTTAACCTTGCTATACTTGCCACAGTGGTGAGCAAACATTTCAAATTAATTTTATATCAAAATACATTTCTGTAGCCATTTTAAATTCATATATAAGTAAATTGATTTCAGTGGGAGTTATGTACTTAATCACCTTTGAGGAAGTGGGCCTCAGTCCCTAATCAAGTCTGCTTAAATATGCTAACTGAATTGTTTTGAAAGTGCTGACATTCTGGGGCTCTGCATTATCACTGGGTGTTTCTGGGTATTGTCTGTAATAACATGTATCTAATCTTGTTTGAGAAAACATAGTTGGGTAATTGGCAAAACATTTTCTGTGATTACTACTGACTTTCATCTTGTAAGTGTTGTATAGTTGTGGATGTTTATCTAGGATATAGACAATAAAAAAATACTGCACAATTTTTTTAATATCCTTCTAGACAAACCTGTATGTAGACATCTGTATTGTTTGTCCTGGACTGGCATTCCTTCCTGCTATGATGAGGTCAGCTGCTCATTTCATTTATTTTTTTCATTGTAGATAGTGCTTTCTGATATCAGAATTGTGTACCATAAGGCTTCATTCTTCAAGGCTGCAGGACTCTCTCAGCCTTGGGCTCATCATGTTCCTAAAGGTGGATCTTTCCAGAGGGATTACACTAAGTGGTAAATCAAGATTTACAAAAAAAAAAAATATTTAAATAACTAAATATTTTCTTCTGAATGTTTCTTCAGAGCTTTCATTTTATATAAAGCCTTTGTGTTTCAATGAAAGATCTTGAGCTATTGGAGATTCTTTAGATTACTAAGTTGTTCATAAAGTTAGTATAAATTCAAGTAGGGGATTAAATATTAGATGACATATATTCTGATACCATTTAAATTTCGATATTAGGGATTAACATTCTAATGGAAATTGACTTTAAACAAAGAGTTAAACAATATACTAAAGTAAAGGAAAATGGAGGCAAGCGTGTTCAAAAGGAGGGAGAAGAACTGGTGGGGCAAAATTTAGAAGGGGCTGAATTAATATTTTTGATTTGGGAGTCTTACAGACTGAGTTTTTTACAAGTATGGGACTTTTTTATTTTATCTAGAACTCTTGAATTAAAAATTGAGATAAATTTGGAACAGTGAAGGAAACCTAAATGTAGATATTGAGAAGAGGCATATAATAATATTTCNAAGTGTTAAATCAAGATTAAAAAAAAAAATAAATAAAATTAAATAACTAAATATTTTCTTCTGAATGTTTCTTCAGAGCTTTCATTTTATATAAAGCCTTTGTGTTTCAATGAAAGATCTTGAGCTATTGGAGATTCTTTAGATTACTAAGTTGTTCATAAAGTTAGTATAAATTCAAGTAGGGTATTAGATGATATACATGCTGATACCATTTAAATTTCGATATTAGGGATTAACATTCTAATGGAAATTGACTTTAAACAAAGAGTTGAACAATATACTAAAGTAAAGGAAAATAGAGGCAAGTGTGTTCAAAAGGAGGGAGAAGAATTGGTGGGGCAGAATTTAGAAGGGGCTGAATTAATATTTTTGATTTGGGAGTCTTACAGACTGAGTTTTTTACAAGTATGGGACTTTTTTATTTTATCTAGAACTCTTGAATTAAAAATTGAGATAAATTTGGAACAGTGAAGGAAACCTAAATGTAGATATTGAGAAGAGGCATATAATAATATTTCTGTAAGAAGATTATAGGATTCTGGAGTTTCAGATACATGGAAAACTGGTGCAACACAATATATGAGATGGAAAGATAAGGGAGAGGTGTCGTGCCAAGTTAGGCATGAGAGGGAAGCAGGGAAGAACTGTTTATTTGAAAATACAGAAAAAAAATAGTTTGGTAGTAAGGAGATAAGTCATTTAAGAGAAAAGTGAAGGGTGGTGGATAAGTGGGTCAAGATGGATGTTGAAACCAGCAACAACAACAACAAAGAAAAAAGACAATTAGACATGAGAGAAGAAAAAGAAATCCTGGAAAAAAATATGAAAAACAGAGGCACAGACCACAGATGAGGGTGAGTGGAACAGAAGATAAAAATAAATAACATGCCAGTTACCAGGGTGTTTTTCAGTGTAAATTATGCATAAACTTTAGGCTAAAATGAATTTTACATGCTGCATGGAATGTGTTGGTGCACACAGAGTCTTATCTGAAGACCACTCAAATCAATGGTAGAAACCTCCTGTGGTTATTTAGAGACTAAAATCACACTTGTAACTTTGTAGATCCAAAACAAGGGCTAAAATTTGACCTATGAAAAACACATAATTTTTGGGAGCACTTTGATCATGTCTCTGCTTAAGCAAGCTCCTTGCAAAAGCTGTGAGTGGTACTGAATTGAGGTGCTGCAGATGGGTCTGCAGACACACAATCGCCAAACTCAGCCCTTGCTTACCAAGTCAACAGCTTTAATTATAATACTGTTCAAGGCTTCTGTGACTGACACTTTTGTGGGTACCACAAAATGTCTTGCAGATTTCAGGCAAATAATATTCTGTTGAATGAAAGCTTGAATATATTCTCTGTCAGAATTGTAGCAATTCAGTATCAATCTGGCAGCACCATCATGCTTAAAATTCTGTGCCCATTGCCATCATCAGTCTGGGTTCTTTGAGTGGTTTATAATTCAGCTATTTAAAACCACACTAGGATGAATCTCAACTTACAATTTCTTGTTCTGGATGTATTTTGCTCTCAAAATATTGCATTTAAATTGTTTCATTTTCTTTCTAGGTTAGCAACTGAAAGAAATAAATGTTTCAGGAAATACTAACACTGTTTTTCCGAAACAGTGCTTATTTTAAAAAGGAAAGTTTACTCATATTACATTGCCAACTCAGAGAATCAAGAGAAATGAAACCAATACCCCTTGTGAAATTTGTCAATGTATTGTTTTATGAGTATGCTGTTTATTGCAACAATAACTTCATTTTATGACAGGTGCCCAGCTTTGGACAGGAAGAAGAGAAGCATTTATATTCAGCCCAATAGGGTTTTAAGGCAGTTCTTTGCTTAAATACCTCTGTCTTCTTTGGGTGGGGTAATTTAGACTTGAATTTCCAGTTTCTGACATGTAAACAGGAATTCTCCAAATGTGCCCTTTCCCATCACCAGTTTTCAGTATTTGTCTTACACAAGTAGGCACATACATTTAACTAGCTACCATTCTGAGTGAACAGATTTGTCCTTCAGCAAAACATCAACTTTACAAAATCATTAAACAATCTAAGGAATTGTATTTTGGATTCAAGATGACCATGGCTGTCATGCTTCACCCAAACCAAAGCAATAGTTAAGTAACACTGAAAGGTACTCAATGCCATGCTAGGCAGTTCATGGCCAGAGTGTCACCTCTTCCTTAGGAACAGTTTTTACCTTAACTGTTGTTCTAATCCTTTCCTATTGTTGAATAAGCCATTTGATAAGTTTTACCCACTACTGGGGAATTTCTACTTTGCTGTTGTTCACTTTCAAAGGTAGTTTCTTTGAATATTCTCCTTCATAAATACATGCTTGCTCTTTGATTTTGCTGTTAGTTCACACAGACTCATTTCACATGGAAATTTGCAGAACCTTCATTAGAAATTCAGTGAGATTCTATGGAACAGACTTCCCAACTTTTATCCGTTTTCCATAGGCCACAAGGGCAACTTAAGCAGACACATAACAGCATATTTTTGATACATTTCTTGTTTCTAAATTTGGAATATTAATGGACAGGACACACTGCATGCCATCCTAGAGAACAATTTTTTTAAATGTATATGTTTATACATATATGTGTGCAGGGACATAATACCTCTCCATGTGATCCAAAATATTCCAGGAAACTCCTGTCCAATTTAATCCTGAACAGAGGGCAAGGTGGGTTAGTTTATTCCTTGTGCAGTCAGACATTGCTCCCGAAGTCAGAAGCAGAGTCTTCCACTGATGGAATGGTTTTCAATTTTCAAAGCACTTAACTTTAGTTTAAACCATATTAACCATGACTCTTTGGGCCTCCATAAGAGAATTTATTAAAGACCCGTCACCATTTTACAAATGGGTAGGCAGAGAGCTTCAGCCAGTTATCCCAGGATAAAAGCATTATTACTGAAATCAGACTTAAAGGATCACTCCTGGTTAACTAGTCCAAAGAAATGCAGCAATTAGAGACCTGTTCTATCAAGGACCAGCCCAGAAAGCATAATAGGACAGCAGGAGCCACCTACCCTAACTTAAATGCATGCAACTTTAATGAGATTGTTCAAATCAAGGTGAAATTACCTTAGAGAGCTGCATCTAGAAAAGAAGTTGGAGTGAGGTGGGAGTCAGCCTCTTCCCCCAGGCAGCCAGTGAGAGCACAAGAGGAAACAGACTCAAGTTGTTCCAAGAAGCTTAGGGAATACTTCTCCACTAAAAGGTGATCAGGCATTGCAGTAGGCTGCCCAGGGAAGTGGTGAAATCAGCATCCCTGGAAGTGTTCAAATAATGTGTGGATGTGGCACCTGGGGACATGGCAGCTTTAGGTTAACAGCTGGACTCAAGGATCTCAGGAAACCTTTTCGCACCCAAACTCTTCTATGATTCTGTGAATAGGAATAACAGATGACAAAAAAAGTAGTGTAATTCAAGACATTTTACAGATAAGAGAAACATAATTGATACTATAAAACATTAAGGCTTAAAGCACTTAAGAGATAGAAAAGGCTATTTTAAGGTTGATTTTATTGTCTCACCGTATGCTCTTTCTTTTGCAAATCTGTTTGCATCAATCAACTTAGAGTAGTTCTAAATTTATTATGAATCCTGTTTCAATCAATGTAGAGGATGGATAACATCACAGAATAAGAAATATTTTTTACCAAAAGATAATCAATGTTCTCTTATTTTCCTCCTTATTGTGAAATTTGAATTACTGATGGACTTTCTTTCTGAAACGTCATAACATATTTAGATTAGCTCATACCTAAAATATTTCTGTCCAAATATAAAGAAATATAACAAATATAAAATTTGGAATACAAAAATTGCACAGAATTTGTTAATAGATGGGACTATGGTTCTTATGGATGATGCATGGGAAGTGCTAGTATGGATGCCAAAAAAAGCTGTCAAATGAGAAATCTTAGTTGCACATGATAAAACAAGTGGTGTGTAACGTAGGGGCAAAAATCTTTTCCCTGGCTTTCCTTGCATACAAGAATTACTTTGAGAAAATTAGGTAAGTCTTAAAAGAAAACTAGTAATAAAGCTGGTGAGTACCAAATAGCTTCACAGTGTGACAACACCTCTGAAAAGGTCAATTTCCTACTATTTGACTTAATAAAACTCAGTGATTAAAAAAAAAAAGAAAAAAATAGGAAAAAAAAGTAAAGAAAAAACTTTTAGAAAACTCAAGATATTTTTCTCAAGCTAATTTTTTCTAAAGAGTAACTTTTCCTACTACTGATCAATAGTACTGGGAAAAGAGGAGGTTCATCTACTGATGCCTATTTTCCTCCTCCGTAATACAAATGTGACCCTTAACTTGTCAAGGGTTTAGTCACTTTTGTCTTCTCCCACACAGTCTTACTGAAACAGTATGAACAAGAAATCATTGCAGCAGCTACAAAAGATTTAGATTTAAAAAAAAAAATTAGTCATTAGAAAATGTTTCTGGATAAGTACATTTCCTTAGAGGATAAGATCTCCAAGAAATTAAGGGCAATAATTAGGCATTCCTGTTTCATAAACAATGTAACTGCAACAATGAAAAGGACCAACTGCAATTATTAATAGTATCTGCCATATTCTCAACCAGAACAAACCCCTGCTTCTGTACATTCCACTTATATAAATTTCAAAGGTAAAGACCCGTCTATTTTCAGAATGTTAGAAAATCACAGTATGGTTTACTTATCTGCAAATAAGCTGTGGTTCCAAAAGGAGCCTGAAAAGATTAAGTCTCAGTAGGGCTTCATTCTAACATAACTTCACACACTTTGTCAATAGAAAGGATTTGTGGTTTTCTTCTTGGAGTTTCCAGAACAAAACAACAAGCTATGAATGCTTGGGGGCACAATTAAAAGTGAATTTCACGAAAGTCAACCATATTTTAAAAGGACAACATTAAAAGCTTGCAAATAGAACTCTGGGACCCATATTTACTTGCGGGTATAAATTACCCATGCTATGGTACTCCATTTTATATGCCCACATATTAATGACAATATTGAAAATACCAGTTATTATGTTTCTAAATATGTTCAGAGTGAATGTAGAGAAAAGACCCCATAAATGGGTGCAAAGAAAGGACCCTATAAACTAGCAGTCAAGAAAAAAAGAGAAAAATCTTTCTCACCTACATTACAGAACGAGTACTAATTATTAACCTCCAAAGTATATTATAAACCTGCTGAAGATTTTCATTTCATTGTTGTCATCACCAATAGGTCATGTTAAGTACAGCTTTAGGCCTTTCTCCTTTAATGTACAGCATGTTAAAAATTGAGCCCAAGAATACATTAAACTTCCAAATTAGTATGTATATTTATTGATTATTTTATTTCAGCTGGGGTAATTAACAATCAGTCATAGAAGGAGTAATTTTAATCCTTTTTTCTTCCCTAGCACTGCACTACACACAGGAACACTGAATAAGCCTTCTGCTGAATTTCAAGCTCTCTAACACAAAAGTTTATTTTGAAAAAAAGACACATCCATCTTTGAAGAAAAGAGATCTGCTCTAATGCAGATTTTCTGTAGGTAACAGTTTTGGTTCAAGAAATCCAGAAGTTGTAAACTAAAACTGGCAAGTTAGGGTTGAATACAACTTGTCGAAAGATTTGTCAGATGCTACAGCCACGTAACAATTAGAGCCAAAAAAAAAAAAAAGCTAAAAATGTTCTTTCATATTTTCCTACATGACTCAAAGCATTCTTCTTTCCTTCTTGCCTCCCAGTCCTTGTCTCCCTGACAAGCTTCCTCAGTAACTCCATACTGGGGCCTGGGAAAAGATTCTCCACTTGAAAAATGCCATTAGCTCTCATATCTAGAGTTCATGCCAAAGGTCAGCAAGGGAGTCCTGGACAGGCCAGAGAAATGGACTACATCTGTTCCAGGGCAAAAATTGGAAAAGATGGGACTCAGATATATGGAACCTACCTCTAACTTTTTCTACTGCTTGTACTTTTCAGCAGCTTCTTCTCACTCTTCTCTTCCCTGCTACTCAGCCCTCCTTCCTTTCAAGCAATCCAAACTATTTTTCCCTTGCTCCTTCCATCCCAGTCTTCCTGTAGACCTTCCTAATGTCTCCACAGGTAAACACACTGATTACTTTTCTTGTTAAAACAGTCTTCTGGGCTTTATCCTGTGCTTAGGTTGTTTCCCCATACTGAAAATCTCAGCCTCGGAGGAGCACTTGTAATCCCTTTTGCCTTCCAGAATTTCTGTCAGTTTTTGGATGCAATTTGGTACTGGCTGGTGGGGAGATACAGAAGAATGAGGTTTAACAGCTGTTGCACATCCCTTGGAGCAGCCCACACCTTGTGAAAACCAGCACACTGCAAAGTTCCTTGGCTACCCTGTTTGCAGATGTTTTTAGGCTATGCTGATGCCTACTGAGATTACTTCTGCTTTTTTTTCAGAAAGCTGTTGTCAATGTTGATTCTCCCTGAAGTAGATCTCAGATAGGAATTTGGTAAGCTTCTGTATATAAAACCATCTAGGGCAGGCTCAGATTTTTGGCCATGCTAAATCAGCTGCTGCTTCCAGTCTGCTGCTGGTTCCCATCATGCAGGCCTCAGTGTCCTGCCCTGCTCTCAAGGTGGGGGCTACATGCTCACAACACTCTTGGTCATCATGGAAAAATATATCAGTACATTAATAAATCTGGAACAGGGGATTTTGTTACTTGGCTTATTTGGGACTTCCAGCTCACTTAATCAAAACACTGAAATCAAAATCTACTTACATTTCCCATGGAAGCTCCAACTTTCAGTGCAATTGATGTAGATGATAACTTCCTAAAATATCGAAATAAATTTTTTTAAAATATATAATTATACATACTACAATGGAAATCATAATATATAAGCTTAGAATAGTTTTCCCATCACTTTGTGTGAAGATGGAAAACCATAGTACATAGTCTAAAAGGCAGCCACAGCAGTATGCCCACTTTGAATACAATATTCTCTCCTTTTTTTTTCCCTTTGGAGGACAGACCATGTATAAACTCATTTTTAACTCATTAAAAAAAAAATGCTGAGTTAAAATGAGATGAAAGGTTCATCTTCACATCAGAAAATATGATTGTGAAGTTGTTAAGTGCTGCTATACTGGTATATTAATGATAATGAGATTCATACAATTTCTTTTCACTCTCACAGCTTTTAATTTCCATGTGATACCATAGCCCACTCAGCCCTATCAATGGCAGAGGTTGCATCAGTTTATGTACAAGTAGGAGTCTCATTTGGAGGAATAAAAGTTGTTTATGTTGGTTTGCTTTCACTGAGGAATATAGGATAAATAATTGACTCAGCGCCCCCTTTCCTGCTTGTTTAACATTTGTGCAATTACCCAAAGCTCTGTTGGTTCCAGAGCCATGACAGCCATGGAAAGAAGGAGGATTACACTGAACACCCATTAAAAGCTGTGGGCTTTTGTGTTAATGCAACAAGGCAACACAGGCAGCAAGCTCTGCTTGTTTCTCTCTCACCCACATGTACTTCTTTCATTCTTTCAAGTCTGTAGGACTAAATCTTTTTATGAGCTGTAGGCGGTGCTTTCATGAATGTGATGTCTGTAAAATGGAGACAGACACAAATATTAAAAAGAAAGCAGAAACCCTATATGCCTCACTTGTTTTTAGGGGGTTTTTATTATTTTTAACTCATCTGTATTTGGAAGGAAGCATTTGAGGGTCTATTAAATTATTAGAACGAATTATTTTCTTCAGGTTTCAAAATCCATATATCCTATTTGCAGGTTACTATCACCTATTGAGCAGGACCTGAATAAGAGTCTGTGCATAAGAGCTTTACACAACATATCCTGAGACTATGAGATGATGTAATACTTATAGAAGTATTACAGAAGCAGCATATTGGCTGTAAGATGTAACCAAAAAAAGGTATGGTTTCTATTTACCATCTGTTGAAACTGTTTGGGGAGGTGTTTATCTCTTCTAACTCCGGGAGGGAGAGGGAGGTGTTAATGGCCCAGCTATTAAACCCAGCTGGTGCAGTGTTCTTTATCTCTTCCATGACCCATCCTCTCTCCAGGGGATATCTGCTGTTAATGGGCCATTTAAGGCTCACTGCATGACTGACGAAATTACATCATCTCATTGTGAGATGCTCCACCCAGTGGTAGGAGCCAAGCATTCCCACCTGGATAAAACCTGAGACTCAGAACACCAGGACAGCTGGTTTTTCCACTGGATTCCAGAGGAAGACCCATCTCATCACTACTGGACCCTCAGAAGGAAACTACACCCTTCTACAGGATCATCTCTGCTCCAACAAATCATATCTGTCACTCCAGGAGGACTTAACAGGACTGCTGCCAGCACCCTGACCAACAGGGTGCCAGATCAAATTCTGACTTTGTCAGTGTTTTCTTTTTGTTTTATTTTTGCTTTGTACTACTGCATTTTTATTTTTAATATACCTAGTAAAGAACTGTTATTCATATTCTCACATCTTTTGCCTGAAAGCCCCTTAATTTCAAATTTGTAATAATTCGTAGGGAAGGCGTTTCCATTCTCCATTGCAAGGAAGGCTCTGGCTTTTCCCTGGCAGACACCTGTCTTTCAAAACCAAGACAAGCAGCTTCTTTTTGTGCTTCTGAGTTGTTAAATTGAGCCATCTGGGGTCTCTTTAGTCAAGTTTAATTTTCAATGGCTCAGATTACTGGTCAAAATACTTCTCAGTGTTGGCATAAACTGTACTATTGTGCTTCCAAACAAAAAGCTCTGATGAAACAATGTCTGCAACTTTCTGAAACATTCTATATGCTCTGGTATTTCCAGATAAATTGGATAGAATTTTTTTTTTCCTTTGAGAAGCCATTAAACTTCTGAAACCATCATGTTACTACTGATTTGAGCTCTAAGCACAGAAAAAAAATGTAGGCCAGATTGAGGAAGGAATTAAATACTGTTCACTGTTATTTGATGTATTTAGTTCACACTGTCTCTTGATTGAGAGAAAACTGCATTTCCCCCTTTTTTCCTACTTATTTGCAGCTAGCTTCTGGTTCTGTGTGTGCTGGTGTCACTGCCATGGATGTAATGCCATACTACGCATTTTAGCATTAAAACTCCATAGCTGGACATCCCACTTGCTTAAATAACCTTGTTTCTTTGAGGAAAGAAATTATCTGATTTTTCTAAATTATTCCAAGGCAAAGAAATAACTGTGTTCGTTGACATCACTATCAGGTTGGACTAAATTATTTTTTGTTTCCATAAATTAGATGACTGGAGGTACTCAGTGTACTCATCTAATTCATCTTTTAGCATAACATAGGTCATATGATTTTTCTGATTTGGCTCCATTTGAATCAGACAACCTCATTTAGAAATAGCATCTAAACCTGATTTTAAAATTACCAGTGATGGCAAATCAATCAAATTGGCTTAGTTGGCTTTCCAGTTAAATGACCTCATTTTAATTTTATTTTGCTTTTAGGAACATCTAATATCTGATTTCAATGCACCTATGAACTGCTTCCAGACTCCACTCATATTTCTGTCTGCTGGACTGAGGAACACATTATCAAGGTTTCCTCTCCCATGTAGTGAGTACAGACATACTCTGATCAAATTACTATTTAAATTTCCTACTTAAAAATAAACCACATAAAATTGTGTATTTTATCCCTTAAAAAAAAAATGTTTCAATGCTTGAAATAAGTTTTCTAATTTTTCATCATTTTCTTCATATTTTATTAACAAACCTCAAAAACTGTTCATGACAGAGCTGAACAGACTCCTCAAAGAATGATGGGAAAATTCAAGTGGGAAGGGACCTCTGAAAGTCTCTACTCCAGCTGGCTGCTCACAGCAGGATGGGCTTGGCCACCAATCTGTGCTGCTCAGGGCTTTAGCTGGTCATCCTTGCAAATCCCATGGACATCTTCAACTCAGGGCTCAGAGCCCTTAAACACTTCCAGGGCAACCTTCCAGGACAACCAGTCTCACTCTAAAATATTTAGTCTTTACACACAGTCTAAATCTATATTCTGTCAGTTTAAAAACATTACTTATTGTCCTATTTCCACAGTTCTACTAAAAGTCTGTCCCCATGTCCCTATGTTTTTTATGGGACCTCTTCAAGGATCTAGAGGCAGCATAGAAGTCTTCCCTGAGACTTTTCTTCTAGAGGCTGAACAACCCCAAATCTCTGTCTTTTCTCACAGGAAACATGTTTCATACCTGTAATTGTTTTTGTGGTTCTGCATTGGAGCCACTCCATCAGGTCCATGACCTTCCTGTGCTGGGACCCCAGAATTGGATGCAGCACTGCAGGTGGGCTCTCACCAGAGCAGAGCAGAGGGGCAGAATCCCCCATTTTCTTCATGGTAGATAGGATGGGGCCATGGTTTTGATTTGTGCTGGAAACAGCACTGTGAATACAGGGTTATTTTAGTTAGTGCCTCACTAGTGAATGGTTGAGTAGGGACAGAACCAGGACAGCAGACCCCAGCTGACCCAAGGGATATTCAAAACTGAGCAGGTAAAGCTGGTGGAAGAGGGAAGTAGCATATGGCATTTATCAATTTGGATTGTTAGGGAGATGGAGTAATTAGAAAGTAAAATATCTTCCATAGTGTAGAAAATAATTTATCAAATACTGAAGTGATTGAAAAGTAGAAATGTGCTGTGTACCTTTGAGTGCAGTGCATTTGAAAGCTCATCCTGAGTAAGACAGACTGAACTATCTGAACAAGAAATCTCAAAGGCATCTTGACATTGTCAATATTTATTATATTGGATTTCTCCCTGCTCTGAAAATCTGTGTAGTGGCAATAAAGATCAGTCCATTCTGTAGGGAACGTCATCTCTGGTAATATCTCTCTCCAGAGGACCAAAATAGACCCCTAAAGGAAACAAACTTAAACCATATCTTTTGTAGGAAGCTGTATTAAAAGTATTTTGGAGCAGAGGAACTTCAGAGAACTGATTGCATGCTGCACCTGGATGTACAAACATTCAAGTAGTGGCCTTGAGAAGAAAGGCTCAGGTCCTTGATGGGGATGTTTACTCAAGTCATGATAATAGAACTGTTAGTACCACACACAAAGTATGTACATACCTGGATGTGCATTCTAGAAACACACTGCCTCACTCCTTTTGACTCTTGACTGCAGCTCAAAGAATATTATTTAGTTATTCCAAGACCTTCTCAGCATTCCCTTTGCTCTTCTGGATGCAACATCTCATATTTTTTATTTCTGAGAGACGTTTTCTCACCTGTGACACTCTGCAAGACCAATTTGTGATACAATAGCTTTGTGAAGAGCAGAATTTGACACAAAATGTCCTATAACCAGAGTTTTTCAAGATTAAATCCAGGTTTTGCTACATTACAGTTAGCTTGACTGACTTGGAACTTTTCATTAGGGAGAGGCAAGAATTTCAGAATCTTAGAGCATGCTTTAAACTCTACTTTCTAATCTTTTCTAATGCATCAGGCAAAAAAAAGAGTATAAACTAAAGAATTTACAAAGAATTTATACTATGAAAATGAAGTTTTACTATAAGATATGATAATTCATACTGTACCTATAATTAAATAGTCAGAAAAAATACATTCCTGCAGGAAGTTAGGATTTTAAGCACCGAAATTATTGCATTTGCTCAAAGGTATTCAAAAGTGGTGAATGAAAATTAATCCATCATTTATAATAGAGCAGAAATGAAAGCATTCAAAGGAAAACTAATTTAAAAAATTTTAATGCTGATTTATATTTTATTATATAATGCTTATTTACAATTATAATTATCCATGTGCTTCTAAGAGTGGCAGTGTAAAGGAAATGGGTTATAAATATTCTCACATGAAAGCTAGAAACTAGGCATTTAAACAGAAATTCCTCTGTGACTGAGATGTGACTTCTTAAAAATGCAGCATTAATTTATTACCATACATATATCCCCATAAGACAGTCATTGTAAAACTGCATTTTTAGGGAAACATCAGCTCTTGGTTTACATTTTTTTAATTTTGAAAAATTGTATGCATTTCCAGGAGCTTTTTGTCTTGCCCTATATTATCACATAGGGAAGTTGTTGCTGTTATATAAGCACCGGATTTAACACATTTTCTTCCCACTTTATTTCCTATTTCTCTCCTTCCCACAGAGTTTGGCAGTGTCTCTTTCAGTCTACTTTTTGGATTTATTTTTTTTTCCCTTTAACTCCCCTTTTCGGGGAGGGGGTGTGGGGTGAAGATGTCTCTTTATTTTCAAGAAAAGATTCTTTATAAATACCGCTGTGACAAATTCATTTCACAGCACAGAAGCAATCAGCGTGATGCCAAAGTCTGGCTGGGAACTGAAGGGTCAAACCAGCACTCTTCCCAAAGATCAATGGGATGCATTTCTGAACGGCAAGACTCTTAACTGGCTCTATACCACACTTAAAGAAAATAAAAGATCAGATGATAGGTTCTAGGAAGAAATAAGTGTATGTTTGTTGCTGCCTTTCCGGTCCACTCTTTAAATACAGCTTATGAAAAAAAAAAAAAAAACACATGTAAGGGACAGCAAAGAAAATACAAGCATGAGAGAGCTGTGCTCTTCTGATAAGCTGTACTCTAATTCATGCAAACTTTAAACAGCCCGGGTAATCAACCTTATGGACAAAAAAGAACAGTGCACCAGGAGACAAGGTAAATGCTCTCCCACTTGAATTGTTTCAAACAAGGCATGATCTCTTTAGTGATTTTTTTTTTTAATTGCCAGTCTAGCAGAAGGTATGACACAAATTGAGGAGTAGGAGGCTGGTAATGTCTAGGGAGAAAGGGACACTCTTGGTCTTAGAATCTAAATTCTCCAGTCAGGAGATGTATATGTATATTTTTCACAACTAATATTTAATTAAAGAAAGAAATTAAAACCAAATAAAACTCTCTGGATTTAGACATTGACCAGATACTGCTGCTGAAACACTCTCAGATATCAATCTTACTCCTCTATTGTTGACATACAGTAATGCATTGACAAGATTGTACTGGGCCAGCTTTTATTTTTTTTTCTGCAGCATGTTTCCCAGGTATTTCCTGTTGATTTGAAAGTTAGATATTATTTAAATCTCCCCTACATGTTACTGGAAGAAAACTTTGATATCTTAAACGTCTGACAATTTTAACATCTACAATTTGCTTGCACGTGTCTCATATTAAAAAAGGAAAATTTTCACTTCAGAAGCCATTCAAAGTCTTTCTGTTTCATGGTCATTTTAGCACAAAGAAATTTTGAGTTTTAAAGGAAAGTACAGCCACAAGTCTACTTATTGAATGAGATTGGTTTGGTTTCTTGTACTTCTTTTTTTTTTTTGCCAGTCCAGATTAGTCAGATTTTTCTCTCACAAAGTTTAAATCTCACAAAATTATGTGTTGTTTCTTCATCGGCATCAGTGATATAATAAGTTTTGTGATTAAAAGGTTTTCACAAAGAAATTCCAGAAAGATATTTCAACATTTCATGTTACAATTTTAAATATCCATATCTCTGCCAGAGAAAATACCTAAAACTATAACATTCTGGTTTGAGACCTTCCTCTCCCTGCAACCAGGAAAACATACTTCTAACTTCCATTCCCTTATAAATTGCACACATTTGAAGCTAAAGAGAAGTAGATAAAAGACTGAAAAGTTGCCAGCATATTTTAATTATCACATAAAGCAAATTTGATGGAGAGAAGATAATAAAGAAAAAATGCAGAACACTNACATAAAAGACTGAAAAGTTGCCGGCATATTTTAATCATCACATAAAGCAAATTTGATGGAGAGAAGCTAATAAAGAAAAAATGAAGAACACTGATGAATGGGAAAGGTTTTATGTACAAAACAAATGGCCCGGCAAGAAAAGAGTCTAGAACATAAGAATTGCATTGATAAAAGAGATTAATAACTTCAGATTGTGAGTGTATATCCAAATTCATACTTTAAAACCCCTTGAACTTTTACACAAATAATTTTCTTTTCACCTTTTATTATTATTCCCCTTTGCTCTTCTAGTCAGCCCTGGGAATGTCACAGTACACATTACAATAACTCACTTAAATAACAGGTTTGTTTCTCTTTCCTCCTCCCTCAAAGTAGGAATTTTTCTGTTAAGAATTTGGATTCTAAAAATCACTCTCTTCTTATCAGTCTTTTCAAGACAAGCATGCACATGTTCAAAGAAGCTAAAACTAGCCTTTAAGTACAGCTCAGATATTTCTCTTAAATAGAATATGTCACATTTGGATTGTTATGTAAAAGGGCTTTCTTTCTATGAGGTCTTAAGCTGTGTCTCATATTGCCCAACACAAAGATTAATTTGGATTGTGAGAAGCAACAAAGAGTTTGTTTTTCTTCCTAAGTTCTCACAGTAAAAAAGATATCTCAGGTGTCACATATCATCACCAGCATCAGCTAGAATCTTAGACACATAAATCAAAAAGCTGTCAATTCTTCCAAAAACATTTGTATGTAGTGACAATACAATTTTCATGCCTGACAACATAATGAAACACTTCTGTATGGAAGCTCTGAGAAATGTTATTTACTTGACTCAAATGACCAGTTGCAGAAGTTTTAAGGAGCTTGTCAGGGATCTCCACTATCTTCTACAGCAGCCTGTGGCCTAGAAGAGTTTGGGATAAACAGTATTTCTTCTGCAAATAAATACTATCCAGGAATAGTTTATTAGAAGCTCAAAGTCACTTAATTAATGTGTACTGAAATAGTGCCCATCAAAACCAAATCCAAGTGTGGCCACTGCTGTAGAAATGTTTAGAAGAGTTCCTGCTGTGAAGAGCCCATAATGCTCATAAAGTGAAAAGGGAAACCTTGAACACAGCTACAGCAGACCAGCTTAGAGGACTTTCTAGAAGCCTCTTTGAAATGAAAGACAGTGCTGCATGAAGGGCATCACTTGGAGCAGGGGGGCAGCAATCAGCCAGCAAAATATTTTCCTAAATGCAATGTCTGATGTGCACATGGGACTTCACTGTCATCATCAGCTGCATCAGCCTGAGTTTTCCTAACAGATTGCCTTCAGGGAAGAGTTCATTCTGGATCCAGAATAAACACTTCCCACCTTCAGGGCCATGGGAGAGGGAAAGGAGCAAACTGAAATTTGTCTTCTTCATCCTGTTTCTGTATGGTGAACAAAATGGTTCCCCAGACAGAAAATAAAACAATTTCCTTTGGAAAAGACCTCCAAGATAATTGAGTCTAAACTTTGACCAAACACCACCATGTCAACTAAGTGCCACACAGTGCAGGAACTGCCACATCCAGTTGTTTCCTGGCCCCTTCCAGGGACGGGGTGACACCACCATCTCCCTAGGCAGCCTATTCCAATGGCTAAGCACTATTTCAGTGAAGAAATTCTTCCTGATGTCCAACCTGAACCTCCCCTGGCACAGCTATTCTCTTGTTCTCTCCCAGGCTAGTTGCCTGGGAAAAAAAGGGCCTACCTCTACCTTGTGTCCCTCAAGAACTGGCACATCTGTTTTCAAAGGAATATTCCCACAGGCAAAATATTAGGAGTACAAAGAAGCAAATCAATTTGTTTTAAAGATGCAAAAAATGCAACCAGAAAAAAAATCTGTAAAAGGATCTCCTGCATACATCAATAGCAATAATAATAAAAAATATGTCTCATCAAGTATTTTGATCACCAAAACAGAGGTTATTAATATGAAAACAAATGTTATTCATATGAAAGAGGTTTGCTACAGCTGAATCATGCAGGAATGCTAATAAAATGTACATCTGCTGTATAAGGAATGCAATAGAGATCTAAAAGACAAAGTGAGGGGAAACCAAAACAGTGATTTATTTCCTAGTCAACTAAATTTAAATTTGCATTAATGTTAAACAGTTTAATGACTGTTCATGGGTACTGAAAACTGTAATGAATGTCCATAGACACCAAGAACTAGAGTCTGTTCATATATGAAGTCTTCATATACTCTTACTGGAATTGACAAAAAATAGTGAGCTAAAGAAAAAGCACTTTGTGAGGTCAGTCAAAAACCACACATGAATCAGCAGCATGAAAGCTGTCTTAAGGAAGAAAGAACCAAAGGAACACACAAAAAAAAAAAAACCTAAAGAAAGAAATATGTAACCTGATGACAACTAGAATATTTAGACAGAAATTCAGGAGCTGTTGTATTTAATTTTTTTCTTGATTTTTAGAGAAAATAGGGTGATACGACATGCCAAATAAATTTTCTAAATAGTAGAATACAATACTATGATTGGTATTGTGATTTATTTAGGTGATAACAAGCTCATATCTAATGCCAGACTGATAATCCTCAGACCCACCAGAACAAAAATTACAAGTTTTCTCTGACAATTCAAGCTGACAAACTGCAAGAGCAGCTGCAACTCTTATTACCAGATGGAATAGCTGGCTTCCCTCTACAGGTGAACAACTACTTTGTGTCTCAGTATTTTATCCCCAAGATCCTTATCCAGGCAAGTTTCATGGAATTAGATTCCCTGCCCTTCCCTGACAGAGCTTCTGGCGCCAGTCAGGTTTGAGCCTTAATGGTTACACTGGAATTACAGAATAACACAAAGTTGTAACAAATAACACAAGTGGTAACAAAAAGCAATAGAGTAAACCTCAGACACCAGACCTTGACCTCAATTAGTTGTTTGGTTTTACTTTAAAGCAAACAAATCCTAACCACCGCCCTAATTCCTCCCAAACAAACACAGCATATCCAAACAAAAACCTAATTATCTTTAATTCTGAAAAGAGATTCCCACATACCCACACATATATCTAGAAGTCCAGGTTGTGTAACCAATTCATAGCTCAGGTTTCTTTAAACATTCACACGGCATTAATAATAATTGTTTCCATATAAACTGCAGTAATTAGCTCTGTAATAAAAGCATCCGCACTGAGCTTTGCATATAGAACTCTGCTTCTTCACAACTTTATTAGAATTAAGGGGGGAAAAACACTGTTTCTATGAATATAATACTAACTTAACATGCACAATTAGCCCAATTGCAGAATCACAGATAGCTAGGTTAGAAAAGGCCTTTGAGATTATCAGGTTCAACCGGTGACCTAACACCACCTTGTCAACTAGACCATGGTACTGAGTGCCACATCCAGTCTTTTTCTGAACACCTCCAGGGATTGTGCTGTTACCACCTCCCTGGGCAACCCATTCTAATGCCCAATCACCCTTTCTGTAAAGAACTTCATCTTGTGTCCAGTCTGAACCTCCCTTGGTGCAGTTTAGGTCTGTGTCCTCTTGTCCTGTCACTGGTTGCCTGGGAGAAGAAACCACCCCCACCTAGCTACACCTTTCTTTCATGGAGTTGTAAAGAGTGAGGAGGACTCTCCCAAGCCTCCTTTTCTCGAGGCTAAACACCCCAAGCTACCTCAGTCATTCCTCACAGGGTTTGTTTCCAGACTCTTCACCAGCCTTGTTGTCCTTCTCTGGACATGCTCCAGCATCTCAACACCCTTCCTAAATTGGAGGGCCCAGAACTGGACACAGCACCCAAGGTGAGGCCTCACCAGTGCCCAGTACAGGAGAAGAATGACCTCCCTGCTCCTGCTGGCCACACCATTCCTGATCCAGGCCAGGAGCCATTGGCCTTCTTGGCCACCAGGGCACACTGCTGGCTCATGTTCAGCTGCTGTCACCAACACCTCCAAGTCCCTTTCTGCTGGGCACTGTCCAGCCACACCATCCACAACCTGTAGCATTGCAGGGGCTATTGTGGCCAAAGTGCAGGACTTGACACTTGGACATGTTAAACTTCATGTTGTTGGACTCAGCCCCTCTATCCAGCCTGTCCAGGTCTTTCTGAAGAGCCCTCCTATCTTCCAACAGATCAACACATACTCCCAGCTTGGTGTCATCTGCAAATCTACTGATGGTGGACTCAATCCCTTCATCCAGATCATCAGTGAAGGCATTAAACAGAACTGGCCCCAGCACTGATCCCTGATGGACACCACCAGTGACTGGCTGCCAGCTGGATGTAGCACTGTTCACCACCACTCTCTGAGCCTGGCCATGNTGAAGTCCAGATAGGCAACATCCAACACCCACAGCCTTTCCTGCATCCACCAGGCAGATCACCTGGTCATAAAAGGAGACCAGGTTGGCCAGGCAGTACCTGTCCCTCCTAAATCCATGCTGCCTGGGTCTGATCCCATGCTGTGGGTTTGCTGTTTGATTGCACTCAGGATGACCTGTTCCATAACCTTGCCGGGTACTGAGGTCAGGCTGACAGGCCTGCAGCTCCCCAGATTCTCCTTCCAGCCACTCTTGTGGATGGGTATCACACTGGCCCTGCTTTCACTCATCTGGGACCTCCCCAGTGAGCCAGGACTGGTGGTAAATGATGGAGAGTGGCTTGGTGAGTTCTTTTGCCAGCTCCCTCAGCACCCTTGCATGGATCCCATCCAGTCCCACAGAGCTGTGAGCATCTAAGTGGCTCAGCAGTTCTCTGACTGCTTCCTCCTGGATAACAGGGGGACTGTTCTGCTCCCCGACCCCATCCACAAGCCCAGGAAGACAGCTGTACTGAGGAAAACCTGTCTTTCTGATGAAAATTGAGGCAAAGAAGGTGTTAAGTACCTTAGCCTTTTCCTCATCTTTGCTAACTATATTCCCCTCCAACAGCCAATACAGAATGGAGGTTTTCCTAGCCCTTCCTTTTGATAATAATGTATTTATAAAAGCATTATTTATTACTCATTACAGAAGTGGCCAGATTAGGTTCTAACTGAGCTTTTGCCTCTTTAATTTTCTTTCTTCATGACCTAACAACATCCTTAAACATTTCCTGAGTTGCCTGCCCTTTTCTCCAAAGGCGATGCACCCTTTTATTTCCCTGTGACACACTTTTATCCCTGCTGAATTTTTCCTGGATCTTATGGGCTACTTAAGATGATACATCTTTGAAGTCATTCTTAAAACTTTCACCTGGTATAACTAAGCGTCTAAGGCAGATGACACCACCACACAGTCACTAAGAGGCCTTAGCTGATGTTCATGACACTCAAACTTCAACATGCACAACACCTAAACCAGCACGGATAAAATTGCTCAGACCACGTTGACACACTTGGCACTTGTCATTCCAAGACTGTCTGACACCTGATAATTGCTAATCACCAGGTGTTTGTCCCATCCTGAAGAATGGGATGTTGCTCTGATGTATCTCCTTTCTGAATCTTTTGCAGATGGCTGAGTACTGCTGATGTTTTATGTGGTGTGACAGGAGAAAAACCAGGCAGTGGTCATCTCTAGAGAGCCTGAGCTTCTGCATCTCACTCTGTTATTCACAATCTCCATTGTGATGAAAAGCAGCTTGGTAAAGTTGCTGTCAGCCAAGAAAGCAATATGAATAGAGATAATTAAATTCCTTGGATAATTTGTCTCCTTAGCTCCCTAGGTCTTCACAAGGCCACACCAGTCACTTTCTGCATCTGCAACTTCTAATGGATCATACTGTTATTTAAACAAAAACCCCAAAAAAACANGGCACTTGTCATTCCAAGACTGTCTGACACTTGATAATTGCTAATCACCAGGTGTTTGTCCCATCCTGAAGAATGGGATGTTGCTCTGATGTATCTCCTTTCTGAATCTTTTGCAGATGGCTGAGTACTGCTGACGTTTTATGTGGTGTGACAGGAGAAAAACCAGGCAGTGGTCATCTCTAGAGAGCCTGAGCTTCTGCATCTCACTCTGTTATTCACAATCTCCATTGTGATGAAAAGCAGCTTGGTAAAGTTGCTGTCAGCCAAGAAAGCAATATGAATAGAGATAATTAAATTCCTTGGATAATTTGTCTCCTTAGCTCCCTAGGTCTTCACAAGGCCACACCAGTCACTTTCTGCATCTGCAACTTCTAATGGATCATACTGTTATTTAAACAAAAACCCCAAAAAAACAAAAAAAAACAAAAAACCCCAAACAAACAAAAAACACAAGGAAAAATAACAAAAAAAAAAACACACCCCAAACAAAACCCAAACTAAAATCATACCCTTTCTGTTAATTACTTAAGGACCTAAAGCATTTAGTAAACAAGAACAAAGTACTGAAGTGCTCTAAAATTTTTAAAGATGCAAGTGATGGTATACAGAGTAACAAAAAGCTATCAGATTAAAAGAATATGCTTAGCTGTATCTGCAGTTGTAAACATGGATTGGCTTTAACTGCCAGAGTTAACAGACTCAGAACATAATTCTGATGTCAAATTTTAAAAATTTCCCCCTTCTCTCAAGAAGCTACTGAAATAAATGACAGTGGTTTCTCATGTCCTGGAGGTAAATATATTTACTAGAAGTAAAAGATTATTTCATTTGAATCATTTAGCAATAAAGTTTATGCATAAAAAAGACTGACATAATGTTAACAGCTTTCTGAGGGTTAGCTGGTATAGCTCAAAGAAATCAAAAATATTTTTACTCTTTTGCTATAGATGGCACCTTCAGATATGAAAAAAATTTTAAGTGTGTGGCTATGCCTGTAAAAACAGTTTTCACTCCCCCTTTTCTATTGCCTAAATTCTGCAAACATACTGGGAGGGTTGTTTGTTTGTGGTAGGTTTGGTTGGCTTTGTTTGTTGGCAACTCCTTTGGCAACAAACAAATGCAACAAACAATATGCAAGGGATGGAGACCTTGGGGAACAGGGATAACCTTTGGGAATGTGGAAAAGACATCCTCTGCCACTACTGGTGAGTTCTGACCTCTGTGCAACAAATACCACCGACCTCATGGGGAGTCTGTGAGTGTCAGTAACTAAAGCAGCAGATAGAGCGAACACAAAAGAGATCAATGTCAGCATTCACTGGGCAACCCTGAGTCTTGTGAACACACACAACAGGTTTGCTCCTTTTTTCCCAAACACACCAGCCTGACTTTGTGACACCATGTAGAACAAAACGTGCCCAAGGGCAGCAGGTTCAGTGGGGCTCTGACCGGGCCACGTCTGCAGCACAAGTTTGCTCACACACCTTCAGGTACTGCCCAGAGGGCAAAGAAGCTGCAGAGAGAGCTAGGGAGCTATTTCAGTACCCTGCTTACATAAGGAGCTCCTGAGACCTCAGAAACTTGACATTCTTAAATCTTCCCTTGTTCAAGGAGCGTCATGTTCTTCCTCTCACCCAAAGCTTGTGCACAGCTTTGTGGGTTTATAGTGCAGCGGTCGAGCTCTGCTTAGATTTGAGTCTAACTTATGCTACTTGTCGTGAAAGGAGGAAAATGTTCTGCCACAGATAGGTGGTCATGGACAAATAGAAGACAACTCAGAAATCACTGCATTGCATTACTGAAAAACAAAAAAGATAACAGCATTATTACAGCATGTATTAAAAAAACACTCAACCTTGTTTCATACACATGGACATATAGAAAAGCTCCTTTGGTTGTGGCTAAAGTTTTCCAGATTAAAAGCAACACAAACTCAGGCTAATTTTTTTACTTCTGTGTTCTAAATCAAATAATTTTATTGATGAAAATTGTACTATTCTGAGGAAATTTTCTTTATGAAGGAGCATTCAAGGATTTGTGAACCAATCTGAAGCAGTCCCCCACTACCCAAGCAGTGTTTTTTACTATACTTAGCTTTCCATTCACTGTAAGGCTACACAAGTGTAATACTCTTTATTTGTCTTTATTTTGTACTCTTTATTAATAAAGTCACCCTGATCTGCTTTATACTGCATGGACTAGAGAGCTTTTCCTCAAGGTACCTGATCAGCCATGTAAATGAGAGTCCCATTGCAGCACACCAGCCAACTCAGCCATATAATGCCACTGCATGGTGTATAGCTCATCCCTGTCAAGCTGACATCTATTTGATACACCTCATAAACACAAAAAATTAATCTTTCAAATAAGCTGTTTTGTTTTGGCTTTTGGTTGTGTTTTGTTTCTGTTTTTTTGTTTGTTTGTTTGGTTGGTTTTTTTTGTGCGAGTTTTCTTAGGTATCTGATTTACATGACAAGGTTTTGGTGCAGGGGGGACAACTGTAGGGGTGACCTCTGAAAGAGGGGACCAGGAGAACCCCCATGTTGAGCAGTCCCAGTGCCAGCCAGCTCCAAAACAGATCCACTACTGCCAAGAGTTGAGGGTTTTTTTTCTCTCTCCTTCCTTCTTTCCTCCCTCCCTCCCCAAGGTCTCTCTCTGTCTCTCTCCTGCATGCACCTAAATAATTTGCTCATAAAATTCTGGGCAAGAGATGGTAAATGCACAGCCCACCCCAACTATCAAAGCTGCATTTCTGTCTAGCCACAGTATCTAGATGAATCTTCCTCTCAGGCTGATCAGCTCCTCACATCTGGCTGCTTTACAGACATACCTCACACACGACTCAGGCTGCCAATCCAGCTGCCTGATGGGATAATTTCAAAAGTTTTACCAATTTTTTTTACCAAACTTTAATTGAGGAATAACAAAACCATATTATTAGAGAACAGTTCTTCCCTTTCTCTAGCCACATCTTGCTCTTTTAATCAGTCCAACAGCTCTGTGAGACACCTACTAAACTGCCAAAGTTTATTTCTTCCTTTCCATCCTTACCTGAGGTTAAAAAATATCAAACAAAACCAAAAGAAGCCTCTTCAAGTTTCAGTATTTTTTTAACAGCAATAAAAAAAAAATTCTAAAGAAGGTAAAGAAAAGATCTTCTCTATTGCTTTCCATTTTTCTGCTGCAATTTGTTTTGTGAAATGTTGCATTTTCCACCACTTCACTGAGAAAATTAAATTATCACTGTTGGAAAACAAGGACATAAGGAACTTACTGAAGTGTGATAAACTAGTTTTTCAGTATCAGTGAAATTCAAGGACATCCATAAATAACAGAGGAAGAGGAAAGCTTCCTGTCCATAAGATTTTCTGAGTATCAGCTGATAAAATGAAATCACCTATTTATTTATTAGTTTCTATATTGCTATTCATATTTCCATAACACTACACTATGCTACACTAATATATTTGAGTTTTCTTAACAGTACTACAGCAGGAAAAAATATTTCTTAAAATTATTTCAAACTTCCAGTTTTCCTCATTACCTGTTCTTCATGCACATATCAAAGATGAGTAATCCCCAGGGAAATGAGAGGTGAGAAGGAGGGAGATACTATAGAATAAAAAGAGCTAAAATATAATTAAATGCAAAAGATTATCTAAGCTAAGAAGGTATCATCCTGTAACAGAAATCCCAGCAAGACTAAGACAGAGCAAAACAACAGGATGAAAATTCACACATCTTTAAAGGCTCTAAAGATAATAAAAAATTCTAAAATGATTTGTAGATATCTTTGTCTTTCAGTCCAGAGGATGCAAAGACACCAAGCACAAATTCAGGGATTGTGGGAGAGTTCTTGCTTTGGGGAATTCAGTAGCAAACCATGTCTTGTCATATAAAGTCAATTTGAGAAATTGTGGATGAATAGCTATTTGACTCATTATTTACTAAACAGGATGCTACTGAGAAATAAACAACTATTCTTTTTCTTCTCATGGGTATTTCTAGAGATAAGGGGTCCAAAATGGAGGTGTTGGAACAAACTAATAAAACATATCTTTAGGACAAGATAAAACTTACACGTGTGTTCCTGAGCTGCTGAAGAATGGTTAATTTTTCACAAAACACCTTTCTTCATAATTTGCTCTACTAATTTTAGCAATTGCATTTTAAAGAGTAAGGTATTTACAATATGAAGAAGGTAATTGATGTCCTCCTTGCAGCCTGTGAGCCCATTTGACCTGACTGTTTCAATGCTTTAATAAGTAAATGCATATAAATTATCCTTTCTACTATCTATGCTTCTTCTTTTATACTAATATTTTTTTTATCCTCCTTTCTGCAAAATACTTCAGGAGAGGCTTATAGGAACAAAACCACATCAGAATCAGTGATCAATGTAATTATACAATATTGGATTCTACCCCTCAATTTACATACTCATCTGTAAAAATGAAAAACTCATTATAATTCCCTTCATCTCGAAGTAAAGCTATAAGAACATACAATCACTTCCTAAAGGAAATCAGAATTACAACTTGATTGAATATAAAAAAAATAAAATGCACCAGGGGAATATTTTTGTGCAGAAGATGCTGATGCAGTAAAATAAAAAGTTCAAAAGGACACATCAATTTTCTTGGCATTTTAAAAGCAAAACCAAGAAGACCAGCTGGCCTACCTGCCTGCCAGCACTGGCTTTTGCTGCCCAGGTTTGTCCTAGCCAATTGCCCCTATAGGTCTCCCCATTATTACAAGACAACAAACTTGCTGGAAATTGAATTGATCTCTGAAGGAGCACACCCCCAGACCTCCAGCTGGTAACTGGACAGTCTGCAGTTCCACTCAATCAAATACACAAAAGTTTTTCTAAAGATATATTGACTTGAAGAGTTAAAAAAATTTAATCATTTGAGGATAATTGTTTTTTTAAACATAAATTAGCTGGTGACAGATTTTAAGATGCTAACATGGAAAAATAAGATCAAGATGTCTCTCTACTCATTTCAGTTCAAAGCTAATTTTTCTAACCTGGGGAAATTCTCACACTTCCTAGCCCACAAGAATGTATTAATGTCTGAATTGTTTAAAAATTAAATACTAGTACCACTGGTCTTTCCTCTGTCTGTGTTAGATTTGATGTAAGCAGAACATGCCTACAAACCATTAAAAAGTAAAACATAGCCAAAGGTAAAAAGTATAACATGGCCAAAGAAAGCCACAAATAAAAACACATCTTAAAATTGAATCAGCAACTTAACCTGGTTAGTACTCTAAAATGTGCCCAAGGAAAGGATCAACAACCATGTGGGTACTATAAATAACCTAGAGCCTAAGTACAGATCTAGTGAGTGCTGACAAAGCCTACGTGCTTATTGTAGATATCACCTGTGGTGGTCCAAGTGGCTGCAGCCTAAACTGAGAAAACAAAGTTCATTAAGGAAATGGGTTGATAGATTCATTACCCACTATTTAAAGTGATTAATTATCAGGATATGCAGACACAAGCAGTAAATAATTTTATATATCTGTCTAAACAGAAAATTGATTATTTTTTAAATTGTAAAGATACTGTAGAATATACAGTGCATGAGTGGTACAAAGAGTAGATATGCCAAGCAGTCACCAAAGGAATTAGATTTACCCCTTCATGATGCTGAGTTGTTTACTTCCCAGATAAATGATATGAACCTCATCTACCATAAAAATATATTCATGAGGCTCCTTATGATAGTAACTAGGCTGTCTTGAAAAATAGGAAAGGAACGTGGGTGTAAATGCATGAACTTCCTTGGATCCATGGGCCTTCAAAGGGAAGACTAACTAGAAAAGTTAACACATCCTACCATAAAGGCAAGATGGAAATATGTGGGAAGCTCTAAGGCTCTAATCTGTCTGAGTGCTCACTCTTGGGGGTGCCTTTGAAAGCAATACTTGAGAGAAACTTTTAAAAGAGATTTTTTTAGTGAGCATCTCAGAAGGAGCTGTTTTCAAAACAGGCTTTGAAACAAGACACGTTGCCTGTGATGGCCATACTACTTACACTTAAATAGCAAAAACATTTCCAGACTCTCTGCCTAACTTAGTTTGGCCATTTTTCTAAGGAAAACAATGATAAAAATAAATAAAAATAACCTCCCAAAACCTATGAAAGCTGCATGTTACACTTACAGCATTTAATTTTTCCTCTCTACTTTACTAAAACAAAAGAATTCAAGGCAAGAGAAAAGAAATGCAATCATAGCCCCTTCTTATTTTACCCTCCAAAAGTCTTACCAGCACAAAATAAGATCTTCGTCTTTTGCTTTAGAGCACCTGGTTCCCACTTGCTAGCTAAAAGTAATTAGCCTTTAATTATCACAAGTTACATTTTCACCTGCAAATCACTGCAGAGTCAGGCTTGCCCCATTAGCATATTCATCTCCCACCTGCAGGCATGAGGAAGCACTTCTGCACTTCAGCTGAGGAATTAACCTTTAATTTGCCCTGGCCTTTGCTGTGTTCTTGGCTGAACACACAAATCAAAATTTGTGGACGTTGTACAGATTTTGAGGTCAAATGATCTTTTTTACTAGAAATGGATGTTAAGGGTTTCTTATACTTTTCTACAAGGTTAACCATGGGAAAAACCTTAAAATGTTTTCAGAGTAATGCACATTGACATAGAAAAAAAAATCAATGCATGGACAAACTATCCAATCATTTCATTTTTCTCTCTCTAGTTTAATAGTGTTAAGGGAATAGAGATTTTTAGGCATTGTTGATATATCAGTGAAAATATGAAGCATGAAGTCCTCATGAATCCTCTAAGTGTTCCTGCAATACAGGTAGTGATCTCCAAGGAAGGAAGTGTGTTTCTCACTGCCTGATACACCTGCTTCAGCTCACCTTCCAGCAACTTATTCTCAGCTTTTACTGGGCCTATTACAAAATTTATTCTCCAGCTGAATTTTTGCTTTCTCTACTGATTTTTTGTAAATATAACATTATTTTTTGCATGAATGCAGATTGGATGATGTAAATGTTTACAGGCTAAGGCTCTCACTGTGCAACCTAACACATCTTTAAACAGGTGGCTTGTTCCAATTACTGCAAAAGGCCTAATAATGTGCACAAACACATCACTAAGGTGCATATTTTTAGGAAGAAGGCAAAGAACTCTGTGTTGTTTTAGGCCAATGGCTGGAATAACATGTTCAGCTGAAATAAAAATTAGACACACAACACTAATATTTAGTATGGGAAGTCCTACCTCAGGGATTTGTTTTCTTTTACACTGAAAAAATAAATGGAATGCCCCCCACATCAAAGGACTGCAGATCCAAATAATCTATTGTAGAAAATAAACAAAACAAATGGACAAAATCCTTAATTCCTGAATCTAAGAACTTTTCTGCAGCCACAAAACCTAACAAATGAAATGTCCTCCCAAATAAAAGAGGTAAACTGAATTAGTATGGTTGACCTCCTAAAACAAAAACCTTGTGCCAAAGTAATGACTTTACAATTCTAGTATTTTTTTTCTCATGCATTATCATGCATCTTTATGTCACTGCATGTTTTTGAATCTGATCAGGCTCTGTTGACAAATTATGCATAAATATGCAAAGTATGCATAGCATTGTTTATAAAAAGTGTTTATGAGATTTGCTATAATGAGTTCAGCACAACTAGGTCACTGTATCATTTTATTATCATCATCATATATTTCTGAAAAATTTATCTTAAAACAGTATGGAGACAATATAAATTACAATTGTGAAGTAATATTGAAAAAACAGCTTATAGAAATAGAGATTCTGGGTTCTCTTTAATCTGCAAATAGATTTTTCTTTTTATGCCAGAAAAATACAATTTACCAGACACAAACAAAGCCTTTAGTGGTGAACAAGTGTTTGTGATAACAGCTACAATTTCTTACAGAGTATTAATAAATATTTTCAAAAACAATGTTATATTCTGTGTTTTGCCTCTTCATCAATGCAAAATGTTGACTACATTTCTTTTCTGCTCTAAAGCCTTGAGACATCAAGATAAACAACAGTTTAGATATGAATGCACCTGTTCATCCTGTTAGATTTTTTTTTTTTGCCAGTTTACTTCAGATACATGAAATTGGATTTCTGGAAGCTTAGACAGGTATTTAACCCACAAGACTTTGACTTCTGAATTAAATTTCCTTTTAGGTTTCCACAAACGATTCCATCCTAACTTGAAAAACCCTCATCACAGAATTTAATCAAAACTAATTGAAAAAAAAAGTTTTCCTGGGGGAACTTAACAAGCCAGTATTTTCTACTGAAGATAATTTAATCAAATATTTCTGAGCTGTATTCATCTTTTCTTTTTGTCCTGCTGCATACTGATAGACCAGAGCTTTCTGATGAGATGCAGTGATTCTGTAAGTAGCATGGAATATGTGTAAATTTAAAATAGCTTAGAAAGAAAAAAAATACTTACATTGGAATACTGGAATATTTCTTTTCATGGTTATGAGAAGATCATGCTGTAAAACAAGGAATATTTTTGGATTGAAATGCCTCACTAGACCAATGACCATATTTTTCCCCAAAATGAGATGCAGAGAGGATACAAGGGAAATAATGCATTAGCAAAGCACTGATGGTAATGCTAGGAGTTACTTGTCTATTTTGATGATATCCAGAATCAGAAACTACCAATTTTAGACTGGTAGTTACTGCTAGTATTTATTGGTAGTAGTATTATTTTTATTAAGTCTATCTCAAGCCATACCAAAGTTATGAATGTGTGTATCTAAATGTTGAAAGCAATTTCAAAGGAAATTTTAAAGCTTTAATCCTAACCCAAATTATACTGAAGTTCTAGATTAGAAAAATTCTAAACATTAAAACACCTCTCATGGTCCACCACCAAAAATAATTTTAAAAGAAGTGTCTCTCTCTCTCTCTCTCTCTATATATATATATATAGATATTTATTGCCAACTCTTCTGATTCATATGATTCTATCTGACTTGTTTCCCCTCCTCTGCATTATCCAATCACAATTTTACCATTGCTCTTTAGGATTTACTGACTTAAAGGCACTAGATATTGCTGCCATCAAGAAACAGCCAAAATACCATATATTTAAGGTCACATTGCCATGACATAGAAAGAGGGTTATGTGTGAAACTATGCATTTCCAATATATATCAGTCACTTTTACATCAATTTGCCATATACAGTTGCAGCTAGCAGACTTTTTTTTTCATTTGTGGGAGAGCCATCATATTTGCCATGAAGATTCTTCAAAGAGAAATATGACACAGCTCCTTTTCTTACTTAGATGTCACAGTAAATACAGGATATTCAAAGCACATTTTCTGTACTGAGACAAAGCATAATTATAATTCAACACTTTTGGCTAGAAATCAAAATAGCTACCCAATCCCAAATGCAAAGACACAAAAAAAAATTTTACTTTCACTTAAATAATTGCAAAGTTTTCAGCACAGAAGACAATACATCAATTTCTTGACAATTCTTTCAAATTGGCTTTTAACATGCAAACTGAATGAAGGTAATTTGTCTTTCTCCTTCACAGCCATCCCTTTATAGTTTACTAATACTAAAGTTTCATTAAAATAGTGTACATTAAATCAAGCCTCCCTCCCTAGCAAATAATCTACAACCATTTTAAGGCAATTGTAGATGTTTCAAGCAAAGTTAAGATGGATCAAGTTTCTGCTTTCACAGTTACTCTAATCTGATTTTGTTTAAAGTATAGAAAGTTTAATTAAAGCAAGCCTAGTTTACACGTATTTAATATGTGCACTTATCACCTTACATTGTGAGTCCAATAAAAATACTGGCATATGAATATCACCAATAATCAACCTTAACAATCCTTGGCTGTACAAAGTCATCAGTAAATCTCCACATGCATAACATATAAATGTTATGATAACTTTAAAACCTTTCAATCTGCATTATGAGATTCCTAAATTCAGCAAATAATCAACAATGTATGCAATTCAATCAGATAGCTTTTTCCTCCCCAAAAAGGAAGATTAAATGAAGCCCTTAAACAATAAGTAAACAGAGCTTCATCATTGTGGAGTCCATTATCAACAGAGTGATTCTGTCTTATCTCTTTCTTTTGACAAAAAAAATGAATTTCTTGTCACTGCCCAGTAAGGAGAAAAAAATGACTGATATTCAAATGGATGACATGTTTTCCTACCTGGAACATCTGTTGTGAATGGAAACACTATATAAAGAATAACTGATAAAATGCTCTGTAGTATGTAAAAGATGACATATATTATTAAATCTATCAAACAATCCAGACCATGTTCAGGAATCCCTGTGAAGAAAATGCATGTCCATGGCCTTTTGAGTCTTCCTTCAGTCACAACATCCACATGTAAATTAAAATTCTTTTCCAGGATAAGCCAACTACAACAAACAGTGGTCAAATATTTTCTCATAGTTTAAGAAATTAAGAATATTTATTATTGAAGGAAATGATACAAAAAGAAAAGGCCTTTTCTTCTGACCTACTAATGCTTCGCTGAGACACATAATTGCATTCTTAGCCCAGTGAACCCAACCCAACTGTAATTAAACAAAGCTGCTAGTTATTAAATCAAGGATTCTGATTTATTGAATTTTTGTTGTTGCTAATGGTAGTGGCTTACTTTCTGAATATTTCATATGTTATATATGCTACTATTTCAGGATTAACCAGTAATAAGAATGGTCATTAAACATACCCTGCATTAAATTTTAAAGTACTATTTCCATTTACTTTGGCAAACGAATAAT
Source organism: Alaudala cheleensis (assembly GCA_013398995.1). Classification (NCBI taxonomy): domain Eukaryota; kingdom Metazoa; phylum Chordata; class Aves; order Passeriformes; family Alaudidae; genus Alaudala; species Alaudala cheleensis. The sequence continues at coordinate 56,167 of VWYE01027142.1, forward strand.
GAGGGATACATTCTGGATTTCATCTGAGAGTTAATAGGTTTATTAAACTTGGAAAACTCTACTTGGTATTACTGAATAAAAAATTGTTTTATTGTCATTGTAAAGGATGAGGTAAGAAAGAAATTTAATGAAAAAGATAACTAGCTGAATTTCTTTTCCCTTAAAACCACAGCTTCACTTTTACCTTTTTCTCTTTAGAAGATAAGGGTGATAATGGCATTATGAGGCTGTGACTAGAAAGGTCAGACAAAACAAAGCATTTCCAGAAAATTATTGCTTTGGCATTATTAAGTGATTTTTTGTTTGTTTGTTTGTTTTCTCACAGGATCATACAGAATCAATTAGGTTGGAAAAGAGTAATGGACATACAACTCTTTTCTTGGTAATTGTGAATAGGCCATACTTTTTTCTGCTTTTTTCCTTTATCACAACTGCAGAGGACTCCAGCATACCTTCCATCTTCTATCCAAAGGGAGACTCTCCTATGTCTGTGTCATTCATAATAGCAGCTGCATTAAAGACAAAGCTCTACCAAACTCTCTAAGTCTCACTGCCCATGCCATTAGAGAGTTGTTGGGATTTTTGTGGGGTTTTTTGGGTTTTTTGTTTGTTTGTTAGCTTAGGGTTTTTTGGTTTTCTGTTTTGTTTTCTGTTTTTCTTTTTAAATTACATTGTGGGTTTATGTTTGGTTTTTTTTGGTTTTTTTTTAAGTCTAACTTTCCACCTGAAAGATGTTCCCTGACTCATGGTCGATACCAACATGGTTCTAGTCCCCAGCTGTGAACAATCACTCTTAAGGCAACTGTCCTTTACTAACTGATATCATCTGCTTCTAAGAATACTCCATACTCCTCTCCTACCCCTCTTTCCAATATTTCCTTTATAGAAAATAGGTCTGAATGAATTGATTTATGTAAGTCATGTTAACGGGAGCTCTGATCGGTTTCATTCTCCTTGGACTTCCTCCAATTAGTCAACATTCTATGTCTATTTTAAGGTCTGAAAGGATGATGGATCTGAAATTTTTTAAATTCTTGCCCATGTGTACTGGCATAAATAGCTTATATTATATTAAAACATTTTTTGCAGAGTTATATGCACTTTTAAGTAAAAATGAGAGTGAGGTAATATTTCCCTCAATTTTTTAACTAACTTAACATTCAGAAAATATAATTTAATTTTTCCATATCTATGTTAGGAACTCTTAGGTCCCATACAAACCTTTGTCCCTGTTTTCAGGCAGTTTTCCCACTTAATCTCCAAACTCCATTTCTGATATCTAGGTCACATTCCTGCATATAAGAGTCCTATGACATGGCAGACTGCTCATGCATTTCCCTCTTCCTTTGTTTTTTTGTATCATCTTCCAGCCATAGTTGTTGTGTTTGTCCCTGGGATAATAAAGAGCTTTCTTAGAACCTTAGGCCATCCCTGGCTTTTAATACCACATCCATACATTACCATAGTCATTTCTCAGCTTCCTTCAAAATATATGCCATCAGTCTACTGAATTTTGAGAGGTTGGACCTTTTTTCTTTTTATTTTTCTTTTTTTTTTCCCATTTTTCTCCCACTAAAAAATTCCACTTATATTCCAGTGCAGAAGAGTAGTAAGCACTGAAAAACCCCAGAATCAGGAATTTCTTAATTTCCCTAATGTTGCTATGAAATGAGAGGAACTCAGGAAGGGGGAAAAATGAAGTTAACAGTCTTGTGCAATAATTTCTTCCCAGAACTTGTGACTGGCCTTGCAGTTATCTATTTATCAACTAAATAGATTAAGTCTTAGCTTGGACTTTTATAGACTAAATAAAAGGGCAGAGATATTTATTTAACCTTTGTATAGTCAACCACCATGAATAATATAAACCAATAGATGTCTTTTTTTCCTGTAGAAACTATAAATCTTATAAACTGAATTCTTGCCTATAAAACCTACAGCAACTTTTTTTTTTTTTTTAAACAAAAGAGAGCAAGGTCTCCATACTTGGTGGCATATATGAAATTTTCCTTTGCAATTTACAATAATATGACCATTCAAGGTAAGACTGGAAAAATAGTGCATTGCATTTTCTTAAAAAGTGGGACTGAACGATGACTAATGAAGTGAATAATCTTCAACTGATTTCTTGAATAAAGCAGAAACAATTTATTTCATAAAAATTGGTTCTATAATCACAGAAGTAATCAGATTTCTGTTTCTCCACCTTATATAAAAATAGTCTTTTATTTATTTGCCAATAAATTCAGTTTATATTTATTATTTTGTTTCCTAGGTGAGACTAAAAATAAATCTTTAGGACATCAATAGATTTTAAAAATTGATGGAAGACTCAGTATGATGTTTACCCAATACTTCTGATTTAACTATGTAGAATTAGATACGAAAGAAAATGGTATCCAATTAAGTTTAGTACAGTTACAGAGTACAAGGAGAAATAAAGTCCTAAATAATAAAGCTTGCAAAGAGTAAGTGTGTGCCACACACTTTCTTTACAGTTATAGGCTTATTTCCTACAGTAAATCTTCAAGAAACCCTTCCAACTTTTGTAGCTGTGTTGAAAGTAACAGAAAAAGAATGACATCTAAACCAGTTGGTAATTTCTTGAAGCATAGGCAGTTTCACTGTCTGGCATTGGGTTGTTCTGACTCCTGAAAAGAGATTTCTCTTTGCACTTGTTTTAGGTGTTAGTAAATTCAGAGGTCAGTGGGTCACTAAAATTTGGTACAGTAGATTCATATACTCATAACAGAAACTGAAAAGATGCACACATGTCTGACCACTGGTCTTGATCACAACCACAGCATCAACATCATGCCCCAGTGTCACACTTCAGCTGACTGAAATATAAACAAATAGGGAACCAAATCACCACAGAATATTGATAGAGTAATATATTAGATCTATGCAAAACTGTATCTGCTTTAGAGATGAGCAATGGGTATGGTGTGAAGGTGTGAAGAATATCGTAGAGAAGTTTCTGCAATAAAGGTTTCAAAAAAGATGCACTACATGCAATTCATGAGCAATTGTCAGTATTCACCATCCTAAAAACCATGAAAATGCAATTCTTATTATTACTGTGTTAAAACTGAGCAATTTCAAAACAGTTTTTAGGAAAAAAAAGGTATTTTCCAGGGGGATCCCTTCCCCTGTGAAGGGATCAAGCAGGAAATAAGAAAGGAGTGTGATGTTGGGGGCCTCTAGAGAAATGGTCTTGACCTTACAGTGAAAGCATCTCTATTTTTGCCCACAAAAGGAGTGAAAAGTGAACTAAAGTCAACAAAAGTTCACATCTAAACTGGGAAGTTAAGAAGAGGGAGAAGCCAAGTATACTTTTATCCTTGTCCTCAGCGGTGGGGAAAAACATGCTTCTGGATTGAATGATCCTGTCAAAATGAAATCTATTCAGACAGTATGAAGATTAAGTACAGTCTCCATTAAAGTCTCAGTTTGGCCTCATAATTCTGTTCTCAGAAATCTCAACTCAGGTTGCCAGAACTTTACATAACTCTCCAAAAGGTTACATAGGAAAGCAATCATGACAAGTGACTCTGTTCTAGGATTCATCTCACATGGCTTTTCCCACCTTTCTTTTGTTTTAGAAATAAGTATTTAACTTCATAACAGAGCCTGAGCCAAATAGTGATGATTGACAACAGCATGAGGGAAAATAATTACTGTTCTCTTGTTTTCTCTGTGCTCGTGTACAAAATTACAGCACAAGACATCACCAAATTGCTGTCCCTCATGGGTCTCTTCAATCTGGATTCTTTTTCCTATTTTCTGTGTGGATTATGTTTTTTTCATGCCAACTATAAATTAACAGGAATTTCCCCTTTTTTCACTACTTTCAATTGATTAAACCTATTCATTAAATTAGTTTAACAGAGTTGACACAGCACCTGTGAGCAAGTGTCAGATTTATGGCCTCAGCTTCTGCAAACAAGAAGATGATGAGTTCTAAAGGATTCATATACTACTCAATATTGAAAAAAAATATATGATTGGCCATTTGGGGAGAAAAAATGGATCAGAAAGGTGGAAAATAATTTGAATAATTTTCAAAAGAATACACTTGTAAAATTTCACTGAGCACGAATGTGTATTATTAGATGTTGAAACACCAATCTTTTTATGTCCATACAGTAAAACAGAATCAGCACTTTGTGCAAAAAAAGAAAAAAAAAATTAAGGATGACACTCTAGTTCCCATACTGATACCAGAAAAAAAAATAAAAGGGGGAAGTGGGAGAGGTGGGGATACATAAATATTCAGAAGCTTTTTCCTGGAGTAGTTTGGGTAAGGGGAGATGTAATCTCATCATATTACTTTCAATAATATTTTCTCCAAACATGACACACAAAGTTTTAAAAAACAACTGTCTCCATAACCAGCAGTTACACTAATTGTAAAAACTGAAAATAATGTAAGAACCACCCTGGACCCATTTTCTGCTTGGCTTTTTTTTATGGTATAATAAGTACAAAGCTAAATATATCCTTGTCTTTCTACAGAGAACATAATGTTTTTTGGCACAAGATTTTACTCTTGTAGAAATGACAAAAAAAATTAGCTGCCATAATCTTAGAAGACCAGTTTCTTTCAGAAATGAAAAAGCTTTGTTTTAGTGGGTTTTTAAATTTTTTATTTGTTGGGGGTTTTGTTTGTTTGTTTGTTCATTTGTTTTGGGGTTTTTTTATTCTATAGTAGTAAAAGTTCAGAGACAAATGTTATTTACTTCTGGACTCATGAATATAAAACTTAAAAAGCTTTTATGTTCTAAGAATCAGTAACTTTTTTATTTCTAAAAGATAAGACTTTATTAAGATTCCTGACAGGAATTGCAATGCTATATTTATATCATTTGTTGAATGCAGAAATGGGGATTGGAAATGTATACCTGTGCTCTGATCAACAGCAGTTCAGGTCAGCCTTGGCTTTGACCATCCAAGTCATCAAAATCTTCAAGGATGGAGATACCAGAGTTGTTCTGGGTAATCCTTTCCTGTGCTGCCCTATACCCTGAGCCAACAGAACAGAATCCTTGTAACATGATATACAAGTTCCTGTGCTTGGACTGCCACCACTGCATCATTAGCAAGTAAAAATTTGATATTAACAACAAGAACACATAAAAAGACCAATATTATTGAATGAAGAAACATGAAAGATTTTGAATATTTCCTTTGGAGGGAAAAAAAAAATTATGTGGTGTTAGACAACTTCTATGACAAAACCAGAGTTTAGTGTGCTCACTGACACTGTAATCAAGAGGATAAGAATTGAAAACTGCCTTCCAGAAACCATCAGAAAAGAAAATATCTGTGAAATTGTTTACAGGCTTAATGAAACTTAAAATTGATAGAAAATTTTTTGGTACTGCAAAAGTCCTACAATCCATAATATGAAAGAGATACCTCCAGGGTAATATATATCAGGCCTAAGCAAACCCATGCTACATGAAGTTCTCAATTTAGAAGATGAAAAGTAAAATAAGAAGAGGAAAATCAAGTAGAAGGTCTATTGATAGACCAGTGGCAACCACTGTGTTGCTATTTTTCTTCCATTGTTGGAGGACAAATTCTACAATATCATTTTAGCTTTTTCTGAACCTATGTTCAGATATTCAATGCCCCATCTTCATAGAAACCTACATACACCCATAAAAAACAACCTCCAAAGGATATGATTGTTTTCATTTGCTGTGCTGTGGAGAACATTTGTCTTATTTTGCTGTCACCACTGCGATGGCAATGCATCTACCAACACACTAACTTTGGAGGTAACTCTATTGCTGACATTAGCATCTGGCCCCTACTCAAAAGAACTACGGCTATCTATTGTCACAGTACAGGGTGAATATTCCTATATCTTTGTATTTTGTTTTGTTGGTTTTCTGTGACCAGCTGAGTTTTGAGGGTTTTTTTTTGCTGTTGATTTTTCTTTATATTAAGATGCATTGTAGTAGACAATACTTATGTTACCTCAAAGTTCAAAAACTTTAAAGGAAAGCTGAATCCATGGATTTCTTACTGGCTTGAGAACCACCACCAAAACATTTTTAGACTGAAGTCATGTAGGGCAAAGAAGTCTGCACAACCATCCAGTAGGTAAATTGCAAAGATAATTTCTCCTCCAAAAGAAACCTGGAGCTGTCAAGAGTGTTGCTGATGTACCTTTTGTTTTGTAACACTGGTAGAGCTAATTGTAAATTACTAATTATAGCAGGGTGATAATGTTCCTCAAAGCATCTATTGTTTGGCTTTAAGGACTCTTTGTTGAGTACAAAGTGAAGTGGCAGGATCCTTGGAGCTGATGGATTTGAAAAATGCAACTTCTGCTGCAGACGTGGCTTTACCTGCAGATACGTGGAGCAGGAAAAGCCAGAAGACAGAATTTATGTTCAATTGCTGTTCAGAGAAGTTATAAAAACTTTATTATAGTTTTGTTCCGTATGTGCAGTGTATGACTGAATGACAAAACTTTAGAATGTGTCCTAAATTTGCATTTAGAGTCCAGAAAGGATATAGCTCAACAGGCCAGGTTCAGCTCTGACCTGAAGCTTTCCTAGAGAAAATATATTACTAAGGAGAGTTCACTGATCTATGAGCTGCTTAGAAGAGATTGCAGTTCTTCAGCAGTTAGAAAAAATACTTATGAATGGATGTTTCAAGAAAAGTGTAGGTTGATCAGAATTTATTCAGAATACATAATGGATAAAAGAAATTAAAAGATTATAAGCAAGGGTGAAAATATTCACTTTAGCCTGCTGATATTTCTAACTTTCTACCAATAGCATTACAAAGCACTTGACTGAAAAGCATTTACTGTGGTTTAGTTATTTTAAAATAGATTCACCTTCAAATCACATGAACTGCAACAGACCACACTGAAAGTCTATTTTATTACAAGCAGTGGAAAGATGAAAATTTAAAGCTTTGGAGTACAAAACACAATTTAAGACTTTAGGAAAAATACTCTCACTGAAATTATGATTACTGCAAAACTAATCACTATCCTTGCAAATACAACATTTCTCAAGGAAGACTTTCTAAAACTGCCAACAGTCTATACATGGAGCATTAGTTTGTGAGGCAGCTCTTAGAAAAGACTGGAATCACAGGAGAAACTCCGGGAATTTACCAGTGACTATTGCAAAGCTGAAGTGATAGGTGCTTTTTCATCAGTTTAAATATAAAAAATTGACCACTGTCTTATATGATAGCCTGATTTCACCTTCCTGTTAGGTGGAAGATGTAATTTGCCTTCCTGGAGCTGCAAAACTGAGATTGTGCCCCCACTGAAAAGTCCATTGATGTTTTGGTTCAATTTAGTATAATAAATTCTTCAAATAAATTCAAGATTTGGCTTCAACACCACCAAAAAATTACATGTCACTGATGTAAACAAGCAGCTGCTCAAAACTAACCATACATTTTTATTCTGGGTATGAATTCATAGGAGCCAACCCATTAATCTGTGCTGTCTATCAAATATCCTCATCTAGTATGCTAAAACTGTCATAACTATTTGTTCTTATGTGCTACTTATCAGTCATGGTGTGGTTAAAAATACTCTTAAAAGCCTAAAGAATTGCTGGCAATTTTGAGAAGAAACAATTTCCAAAGAAGTGTGCAAGAAGGTTTGTTTGTAGATACAAAATATATTTAGAACTATAGGTGGGAGTCTTTTTAATGTAGTTTCATGATGGAATGAGAAAGGGCCAGTGAGCCAGTTTCCTTTCAATTTACATTCAAAGCCTAGAGAAATATTTCATCCATGTTCAGAGAAACAAACACCATCTTCTAATCTCTCACAAGTGGTCAACACCTTTGCAGAACTGATTGGTGAAGTTGGAAGGCATCTGTTTATCCTCCCCTGTCTCACCATCAGCAGCAGCTTCACAACATCTGTTTTGCTCTTTTCCCTTTGATTTCTTCTCATATCTTTTGCCTATTTTAAATCCCAGGGGGTTGGTGCTTTAAGTCTTACCATCTGCTGCTCCACCATTGAAATTGAATACAAGTAAATATTAAAGCCTGGCTGGAAAGCAAGTGTGTGTATATTCACTGATTTTAAGTGTACTTTTTAAAAGTAGAGATACTAAATAAATGGAATGAATAAAAGTTCACTCAGCCTTATTTTATTGGTGTTAAATCTCATGTAAAATATTTTAACCATATGTATTAAAAATCAATACAGTTTCAAGTTAAAATTAAACGCAAGATTAAGGTCTGTACCCATAAAGAATCATACAAATCTCTAAATCCTTTTACCTATGAATAAACATCCAAGTGTTTAATGCTTAATTATCTCAACTTTTGTCACTATATTTTAGTCTGACTCCAGGTCTCATTCTGTCTTTTCTATTTGATTTATAAGAAAGGTACTCTCAGAAGTCTGAGAAAGGCAGTTATAGGCTGTCAAGTCACTTCATTTTCTCTCAGAAAAAAATGAAATAGATTGATCCTTGAAGTACAAAACATATTTTACAGACTGAATCATTAATGTAGCTCTTTTTATCTGAAAATGTCTTGTTGTTCCTGATGTATTGCCACCAGTAGTTACAATAATAATTATACCTCAAAGCTGTGCTCAGGTATATTTTTATTTCCTGCCACCATTTATTCATTATTTTTGCTGTTAAATTCTTCCTGCATTGAAAACGTGTCCTTTATCAGGTATCTTTGCTTAATTTTAAAATCTTTTAATAATGAACATCTATCACAATTAAAATTTCCCATGTCACAGGCTCCAGTTTGAAAATTATTTTTCTGCAATTTCTGACAATGATCTGTACCATGATTTCCCTTCTCTTATTTTACTTATTTCTCTTGTTTCCTCTCTTAATTGGAATGTTGCCTTCTTTTAAATAACAGCCATAGAACTGTTTGGGCAGCTCATATAAAGACCTATATGGTACATAAAGTTTAAAGTTCATCATTATTGATCAGTTATTTGTTTTATGGATAAAGGGTGCCTATATTTTCTCACACAGCTTTCTAAACAAATATTCTCAGTACTTTAATTATAGACATCATATTTCCTAACAGATAACATTTTGTGCAAAATAATATATCAAAGTATGTAGGAAAAATCCAAATGTATATTTTACCCTAGTCTCAAAAAAGTTATTACGTGTTGGTGAGCTCCAAGTGAAGAGAGATGAATCTAAATTTGTACTTTGGTAATTTTGGAAACTCTACTGCTTATGGATTATTTTGTGACTTAGCAATCGCTGTGAATAATTCAGTAGATAGCAAATCATCTTCTCATGTGGAAAGAATTTCTTTATTATATTTAATATAGGCATAGGATACATTTTAACTTTTGTTTATTAGCTTTATGTAATTGTTGCATGACTAAAGTGTATTTGCATTAGGATCTTACAATTGTAACACTTTCTTGTCTTTAATGGTTTTTTGAAACAGATCTATGTCATGTGAAAAAATGTAAGAGCCAGTACCAATAATTTTACAATTTACAATGAGATTGAAATAAAGTACTCACCAAAATTCATGTGTATAACTATACAATACCTCATTAATTTTGCCAATATTACTTCAAAATGTATTGGGCATAAAGGCATTGAAAAATCTTCTTATTGAGAAATTGATGACAGAAAATTTTTTTAGCTTGTTTCTCAGTTAGTGATAACAGTCAAATGATAGTTCACCCTATAAAACCTTGAGATTTTCAATATCCTGGTATGGTTGATACTGTTGCTCTTATATGTACCTCCTTACAATGCTTGCATTATCAGTTTGTTTTTTCTTGCATCATATTTGGTCCTGTATAGTCCAACAAAGCTAAACCTTGCATTTTTATGTAATATTTAAACTATTTCCAAGCAATTTTATATAAGAGTATAATATCAGAGTGCAAATAAATATTCACTAAAAAAAAGAAATTATTACGATCAATGATAAATAGTAAAGTCCTTTATTTGGAAACTAAGGTTTATCCCTACATAAAGCTAATTGTCTTCCTCTCAATCCATGCCTCTATCTTCAGCAATTTTAACACTGCACTGAGTTATCAGCCAGTAGATATTAAGACTATTTTGTTGTGTTTAGTTTTTATGTGTTGGCAGTCTGTTTTTTACAGCTTTTTAAACAGATGGTTTTATATCAGTAAAGCTTAACAAGACACAGAGCAAACAAAAATAAAACCCTCACTACCAATATTGCTTTTCATTGCCCAGTTGCCAACTAAGATGTATTGAACCTATTTCTATCTAAAAAGCCAACAAAAAGATGCAGTTTCACAATTCCTGAGTGTATATTTCTCAATTTACAAGACCAAAAATCCTGGGAGTGAGCTTGTGAACTGTGCAGTTATAGCTTTCAGTCATGAACATTCACTGTAAGAATTAATGGGAAAGTGACTATTGGCATGATCTGCTGCCAGATTTGACTTCTGCTATTTTGTGAATACCAATGGGAATTTCAGCTCATGAGATCCAACAGACCCTGACATTTTTTCTTAGGCTCTTACAGCAGATTTCAGGGCACACATCATATGTGCATTCTGAGATATGGTAGATACCAGTAATAAAGGATAATTCTCTCTCTATTCGTAACCCCAGAAGCCATGGTTTTAAATAGGTTCTCAGTACTAGAAAAATAATTACAAATATGTTTTTATTTTGTTGGTTTAGTTCTCTAAAGAAGTAGTTTTGGGTAATGCTTAAAATGTAGTCATACATCCAAAAACATGCATTGCACTTCTCAGATTAATCTAATACATCACACAATCCTGTTACACTGAAACATAATCAATTCACAGTAAGATGCTTTTTCTAACTTTGATGGTCCACATGACAATAGTTGAGCAACTGTTTTGAAAAGCTATCTGGTTTTTTATGCCTTTCCACCAACATAATGAAAGAATAATTTAGAACAAAAAAACCAAACCAAATCAATTACAAAAAAAGAAACACATCCGTTCAATATTTTAGTAAAAATCCTTAAGCAACAATGTAGAAAAGAAACATATTTACCCAGGATTGCTTTGTATCAAATAGTATTGAATAAAAAAAGTAGATCCTGCACTTCTATGGTTTCATAAAATTGTAACTCATGTTAGAAAGGATGTTCTGTCAGACCATAAGTGATCTAAAATACATAACACTTAACAACATGTATTGATACATGGATGTGAGATAGCATGATGAACATGTATCATAGCAGAGTCCATACTTACACTTCATCTGCAGAAGTCCTTTTACCTGATTAACTGATAAAGAATCTTCCTCCAAGTTTAACATTAAAACTTTCAAAATGATTCCTTACAACTCTTTGAAGATCACCTTGAAAGTCTTGGGGACTTTGTGAAATATTTCCCAAGTTCTAAACATAGCTGCCAGTCAACAGTCATAGACTTGCATTTGACACAGATATAACTTTAACAAGTCCTCCTAAGTCTCAACGGAGTTACTCTAGATTTACACTACCATTCCTGAGACACACAGAAGTTTGCATCTTTCCCTCAGTCTTAAAAAACATCAAAGACTTAATTTGCAGCCTCTAATTTCAAAATTGCTCAGGGAGATCAGATGATCTAGTCACAATACTGCAAAGAGGGAAAACACAGGAATTCAGGGCCCTGCTACCAGACATACAGGACAGCTATTCCCATCTTCTTCGTGTGCTGTGGCAATACTTGCCCGAGCAGTATCAGGGACCTTGAGAAGTAGGCCAAATTCTGTGCACACAGAGAGTTAGTGGAGCTTTAACTAGCACAGCATTTCATTCAAGAAATCAGCTTCAAAACTTCATTTAAAATTATCAGGGGCACATTATCTGGGAACACAAGAAGAAGCAATTATTGGTTTAATTAGCCTGCATCCACCACGTTGTGCTCCTTCTCTTTGTTGGATTGCCAGGCAATTTTGTAAAATCATTAAGCAAGGGAACTATAATTCCACGATGACCTAATCTGCAGCTCCATCCCATCACACTGGAATATTTTAAGGTTATTTATGACTGTCCTCAATAAACGCTGAGTCCATTGGGCAAGAAACACTTTGGGTCCTCAAAATTCCAAATGGCTTCCCTTACTGAAAGGTTTTTGTTGTGTTCAGTAATCTGTTCCTTTCTGTGCTTGAAAGAGAAGGTTTGCTGTGAAAATAATTGGATGTTACCGTGGAAATGCACAGGATACACAAATAAATGCTTTTCTGTCCCAAGGGAAATAGAAACAAAACACAAACATTTCATTTTCATCATAACCTTTGTTAAAATGAGCATGAAGGAAGATTCAAAACAGTGTAAAACAAACTCAAAACATATGATAGAGATCTTTTTCCTGAGAAGGAAATTGAGTAAATAACATTACTTTTTCTCCCTAATCTCTCAGATTTTGATGGTAGGAGAGATTTAGGAAAGCAATTAAGGTATTTTATTATTTTTTATGTCTTGCTTTCATCATCATCGTCTCGTGAGGTTTACGTTCTTTCACTGCACCTTTGACACAGGGGACTAAAAGAAAAGCTAGATTTATAAACTATGTGTCTTCATACTCTCAAACAGTAATTTTGTACAGTACCATTGTCTCCAAAAATTACAAAGCTTCTTCATACAGCATCCAGGAAGACTGCGTACGAAACACTCGGAATAAATTAAAAGTTGAAAATATCAGTTGATAACCATATATGAAGATATCATTTGCCTAATTAAATTGTTTCACTAGGCTGAAATAAATCTGTGTAAAAAGCTGTGATTCCTACATGTGCTTGGCTAAACAGAAAACTGATTAGGACAAAAGAAATGGCATTTTTCGTGCCAAAACAACTTTTCTAAGAATACTTTTCTAAGCCTTAGCCACTTTTTGAGTGAGATACATTAAAAATTCTATGCTAATTTAAGAGTTATGTGAAATATAATACAGAAAGGCAATTGATTTTTATAATAATTTTGTGTAAATCAAATAAACGTGATTTTTACATCATTAAAGAAACAGAATAACTTGACCAGAACATTTTTACTTTACTACTGCTCTCAGCATGTTGACCTGGAGCAAGTACACAGAACAATTAACTATATCAACTAATCCTGATACAGCAAGGTCAGAATTTTAAGCAGTTTCTGAACATCCAAAGGCACATATTGGTATGTCTAAAATGTCTAACTATTCTTAACTATAGAATTATTTAAACTTAAAAAATCTGGTTTGAGCTATTTATATTCACTGTAGATAAAAGATAATGTCTTCAAAAATGTGCTTAATGAATTAAGTACAACCTACTTCCTTCATTAAATTTTACCTATAGCACTTTAGGACATGCAAAGACATTGTTATGTTTACACTATACACTGAAACACTGAAAATGTGTTCTTTAATACGTGGTTCTTTGTCTCATATTGCTTCATTTTAGCCTGGGAAATTAAATGAACATTTAGTTTAGACTCTCATAATGGTTTACATTTCAAAGTGATATGCCACATATCACTGTCAAAGAAAACTGCAGTCCATGAAATTCCTTATAAAACAACAAAAAAAAATTGTAAACCACAGACCTCACCACTGCAAGCACAAAACAGAGGCATGAAAGCAGTCAAATGTCACATAAGAATCCTGGTCAGAGCAAGAATTTTTATATGTTCATGTCTGACACATTGAGATGAAGGAAAACTAAAAAAGTAACTACATACATAGGTGTACCGTTTTCATATGCAGAATTCTAAGGTTGTTTAAATACACCTGAAAGAAGCTAATTCATGCTTTCAAAAGCTGTACCACAGTTAAATGCAAGAGAAAATCATAAAGAAGAGGAGCTCCTGAGAGACAATGGGGAATTGACAGAATTGGATAAGTAATGCACAAATATGGAAAAGATTGACAGCCAGCATTGCAGAAAATACTGGGAAGGTTCTGGGGGAAAGACTGCAAACCAGGACACTCCATTAATATTGAAACCTTCCTTTTCAGACCTTTCAGACACCTGGCTTCCAGTTTCACTGTCCTAGCTCTTTCTTCTCAATAGCTATGTCTATCTATACTACATTTGATAATCATGGTCAGTTCAGTCATAGCTTACCAACACAAGTGGTTTATTTGTTTTTTGATCAGTTCAGTTGTTCCTGCACTGCAGTTTGGCAGTCTTGGACCTGATCTCTATAATTATTTCACTCTCCTTTTACCTTGCCATGTAAACCCCATATCTCAGATGACTTTTTGAACTCTGCACTAATACCTCCTTTTTATCTTGTCAAAGCAACTGTGACAAAGAGTAGCCCAAATCAGCTGACTTGCATTTCTATATGATGAGAGCTGAGTGATCCAATTTTTATCCCTCTGGTCATGGGATAGTGTGCCCTTTGCAGTTGCAAGGACATTTGCATTTTCCCCAGACAATAGAGAGCATTGCTTATTACAATTTGACTTCTTTACCTTATGTTGCCTACATTATTTCCAGGTAAGACCTTACCCTCCTACCCTCAGATCAATGGGATTGGCTTTTTCCACATGAATGGCTTTCAGTGATGCCCAATCTGTGTAGCACTCCAAGGAATCATTTGGTGCTAATGGGCTAGCAATTATCTTTTGAAGCTCAGCCATTCTGGATGTCCATCACTCAAAGGAAACCAGTTCGCTGGGAGCAGGTACACCAAGGAAACTGTGGAAGAGGTGAATTCTCAGGGCTGTGTTTAAGGCTTTGTTTGACTCTGATCTCAAGAAGTCAGTGAAAGCTGATGCCACAGTCATGCATACACTAGCCTTTAATTTTCAATAATTTAAATAGCATAAAGACAATTCTTAACATTAAAATCAGTAACCTGATTTTTTAAAAAGAAATATTTGCCATGGTGTAAGAGGACTGCATTAATGATTTAAATTGACTGCTTGCACAGATGACTTTTAGATAAAGCCCCCTAAGAAGCATATTATTTCCATGCATGGCAATTTACATGTGAAATTTCCATTAGTGATAATGGCAGTGGCACGTATAAATCTCCAGGTCCCTTTAACATTAATTGCAGTCATCTGTGTAAGTACTTGGATTTTCAATGACATTATACTCGTGGCTCTCCAAAGTCAGAAGGCATCACAGCCTGGAGAGGATAAACATTAAACACTGTCATTACTAGTGGCAGGTAATAACTAAAATCTTTATCTGCACCATTGTTGAAATATACCATCACATAAATTTGAAAAAATACTAATGAAATACACTTGCCTAATTTACCAGGCTCTTAAAATAAAACTGACAGAATTCTGAATTAAGCTGATTATAATTTTAAGCATGCTTTGCTAATACTTTAAAAGTTACTAATTTACCATTTATTGAATAGGTCTGTAGAATCCACTTTAGACTTTTCTAAGTCTTCAAGAGGTAACGTTTGATTTTTTTGTCGTATGGGTTTTGTGTGAACTTTCAGGGCAGCTGTTGAAAACTATAAGTGAACCAACAGAGCAACTCCTGGGATTTTTAAGAGTTCAAATAGGCTTTGTGTTAGAGGCCAAGAGATTGAGCAAAAACAACCTCAAGTAAATTTTAGTTGAGCAAATGCATTTAAGCTGGATTTCAGATATATTTGTTAATTTAACAAACCTTATAGCTGTTCTCTTATGAAAAATCACAGTTTGATATTTAAAAGAAAATAAATCCAAATTACACTTGATATCTTTACATAGGCGTTATATCAAATCTGTTTTTTATTTAGCATTAATTTTACATTACATTAATTTTGAATCAGATAAGGGAGCACTGCCTGATTAAGATAATAAGAACTTACCTGTTTGCATTCAGTGTCTGACAGCCAAGAGGTCTCATCCTACACAACTTTCCAGGATTGAACAGTGGAGGCAGGGTGCTTTTACAGTGCAAAGAATTAAAAACAAAGTAATTATTCACAAAAACAAAGAATTAATGAAACAAATAAACAAACAACAAAAAAACCCCAGAACAACAAAAAAACCCCACCCAACTCTGTTCCAGAATCTTGTGTAAACTCCTACTATAACAAATTGACTTGTTTATTGAGATGTTTGCTGAGGTGTTTCTTAGAACTTGAAGGAATTTATAGCATTGTACCATGACAGAAACTACTCAAATGAAATGCAAAACAAGACTTGTTTCAGTCTTCATAATAAAATTGTAAAACTACAAAATTGAGGATGATTGGAATTATTTTGGATGATGTATGACAATTCAAATGTCAGCTGTGCTTTGAACTAATTGAAATTAGGCCTTACATGCACTTGTAATTTATTATCAATACTTTGATTCTGAAATGCAGTTAGCAAAATCTTACTAAGATGAATTTCTTCTCATGTAAAGTCACAGGTTCAACAGTCAGTTAATAATCCCAAATATCTAGAATTATTACCTGATGGTGCCTATTTCTCCCTGTTGACTCTAAGAGTCTCTTGAGCAAGTATTTCAGAATTTGACAGCAATTTTTGGATGTCAATCACCAGACAAGAGAGCTGCCACCCTTCTTTTACACCTAACATCCATCAGCAGAATTATTATTTTATAAATAGTTATTCTAGTCCTCCTGGGGCATATAAAGTCTTACCAGAGAAAGTCAGTCTGGATACTTCAGTTGCCTTCTTTAACTACATCTAAATTTATCTTCTACCAGCAGCTCCCCGTTGGTCAGAGATAACTCATCAGGCCCCTGACACAGCCATGCTGGCAGGTTTTACAGCACACCTATCTTTAGATCAGCCCTAACACCGAGTTCAACTGCATCAGCAGCCACGGCTCCCTCCAGGCTGATCCACAAAACTGGGATTACCTGAGGCGCTCGTGGTTAAAGGTGCAGCTTCTGTCCCTTTCACATTCCACTCTACAGAAACCCCTGGAGGAGAAGGGGGATAATTTAAACTTCTCACTGGAAGTGAGAGCCCTCAGCAATTGTGAGGACTCAGCCATGAAAGGCATTCCTAGGAACAGTGCTCCATGAACTCGGACAGTGTCCAGGCACTGATGGTGATGCTCCAGGCAGCACAGTAGAACTCAGACAGGTAATGAATCAATACCTGTATCTTTTGATATTTTTTGGCTGTCCCACCCCATTCTGAGGGATGGTGGGCACATACACACAAATATGGGCCAGGACATTCTTCAGCTGTAAGTTTTAGTGAAGTGAAATTTGATCAGCTTTGGTGACAAAGGTACAATACATCAATTCCTTGCAGCAGTCCAGTTAGTCTGGATGAGGAAAAGGGAGTTTCTGAACTTTCTCCACCAATAATTTCCAGGAATTACATTTTGTTTTCCCTCCTGTCTCCCTCCACACCTAGCTTTTTGATTTAAAGCACTACAGTATTACATCTCTTTACTGCAAGCCACCCAATTTCTAAATAATTTTACACTTTTTTTTTTCATTGCAAACATTTAAGCATTTTACCACTTTTTTAGGATTGCAAAGTAAAACAGAAGGTAGTACTCATCTGTCACTGTTCTGTTTAGAATGCCCCTATTAGTTGTGCAGTAGCACTAATTATCTGCTAGCTATCTGTTTTTCTATATTGGCATGATGGAGATAAATTTATGTACTTGACCCACTAAAACCACTTCAGTGTCCTATCAACTGACTGGAGAACTAGGCAGGGATTTTTACAGGGATTTTTACACTTTAAAAGGTATAATTGTATTTCCTACTTTCATAAGTTACATCAAGTAGACATATAGTGTGATTCACAACAAATGACAGACAGGACTGGATTTTTTCAGGGGAGAAAAAGATCAAATCTCTAACTGATTAAATATTTCCTCCCAATGGACAAAAAACATTGTAAAATTGGTTTGTTTTTTTCTTCTGCACAGTAAGAGATGATAAAACATAAAATATTCTTGACAAGTGTAAAAAGGAAGATGGAATTCTAGTTTTGAGTCACTGCAATGATTTTACCATTTCCTTTAGGATTTTTTAAAATTTGATTGGAAAAGAGGTAACAATATATACAATTTTCCACAGTCACACCTGATTGAGAATATGTAAGTTTCTTCTTTATGGAAATATTACAATTGTCGAAATCTGTTTGGCTGTTTAAACACAATCAAGCATTTTAAAAAAGAACTCAGGAAATCCCCCTGACTACTATGTAGGATGAAATCCACAAGACAATCCAATTTCAGCACCAAATATTGGTTTTTTGCCTTACTGTCTCAGGTTTCAGATGATCTTTTTCCTTTCCTTATTCTATAACTTAAGGGTTAAATCCTTAATGAAATTATCCATGATTTTTATAGCTGGTACATCTGTTAAATATCTCACCCAGAATTTTCTATATCATTAACAGATCTGAGAGACAAAGACTTTTCCTGAAAACATACATGTTTCTTTATGACTGTAATGTCTTAAACAGGGGTTTTGGATTATTTGGTTTTACCTTTTTTTTTTTTTTTTGTACAATCAACTGAAAAATAGATATCATTATTAGAGCTGTGAAATCTGAAATGCCTGGTTTTTAGCTTCCTACATACTGAAGAGGTCAAACACTCATTTAGGGCTTACCATATAAACCATATGAGGATAGTGACATGACATACAATTCCAGAATTCAGGTAACAGAATTAAGGATGCTTAGCAAGCAGTGTGCCTAGATCTTGGACTGGATCTTCTGAGTTTTGTTATGTTTATTGTCTTCACTATGATTTCTTAGGGTTATTAAACAAGTGCTGCAAATGTGTCTTCCAAGAGGGCTACAGTATTGCTGTCAAGTGTCTCTAATGGATTGTTTTCATCCAGCCAATGATTTTGGAACATGCAGTCTGAGGTACAGTGCTGTGGCACTCTGAAGGCCATTTGGAATTCAAGACGCTTTACAAATGGCAACATTTATAAAGTGTGATTGCAGCCAGTGGTATTCACCACAAATGAGCTTGCTCAGTATTCTTCACATTATGATTTAAAGTCCCCTTCCAGTCTTTGAGGATATATATGAGATACAATTTATTCAAAATTCAGAAATATTGAAGATGAATTACAGACTCCCATAAAAACATTAACTACAACTACATATATTGTAGATATATCACATACTGGATTAAATAAATTGAGAATTTACTGCAGCTTACACAGAAAAAAAATGCACAGTCTATTAAATAAGCCATATTCTAAATCAGATACATAACCTATCTAATCAGATACTTAATATATTGAATCAAAATCACTGCTCCTGCTACACCAAATACATCACAGATTGAATGAAATGTACCATCCAAAGAGCATATCGATATTAAACTGAATCATGAACAGCTCTGTAATTTACTAAATTAAATAGATTGAGCCAATACAGCAGCCACTGAACCTAGCATACAGATCATAAACAAACACAAAGCTTGGAGGTTTTGAAAGAGCTTGCCATGTGTTACCAGTTAGGTCTCTGTATCTCATACCTTATCTTTAAATGGAGAAAATCTTCTAGAGCCTTGGAAAATCAATTTTCAATCATTGAATAAATACCTGGCCATTTAGGTATCACACTTGAACAAGAGCTGCTATCATTCCCAGACATCCAATGCCTTCTGAAATTATATAATTAATAGTAAATTAGAGATTCCTAAAATTCCAACGAAAAATATTCCCTGAGAAAGTCTAAAGAAAATATCCCATTTTGGCAGTTTTTCTTCACACCTATTTTTATAAGAAAGTCATAATGAAAAGCAGCAAGGTGAGTACCAGATGAGAAAAGAAAAACCTTATTTCAGAGACATTTTTAAATAGATGACATGCTTAAGGCCAGATGGCAAGTGTAGTGTGACACTGACCAGAATTCTTTCTTTAAATAATTTTCCAAAAGCCATGCATTTTCAAAGAAAATTTACCTAGGGCTAAGTAGTGAAGCATTAGACTTCCTGCATTCAATTTAATCAGAGTTCTGCCAATTAGACTTGTTTAGCCCAGTAAGTTCATAATGTTTTATCTTAATTAATACAGCATACCATTTTATAATAAACATTGCTGAAGACAAATGCAATTGAGTATAGACTTTTGTGATACATTCAATAGCCTTCAATTATAAAAATTAAAAAAAAATTATTATTGTCCTTTTTTTTTTTTTGAAAGGCTTGCTTCATAAAAGAGACTGTTGTGATTCCAAATGCCATGTCAGTACTTCTGCTGTAAAATCAAGAAAGCACCATTGCCAAAGTCTAATATATAATTGTATCCATTTTGGAGACAAGCTGAGTTTATGCATGGAATAAATCTGTGGTTTTAAAATAATTAATTCTTTTTAAAAGTCTATACAGGTACATAAAGCCAAATGAACTAATTAAGATTTATGATTACTACCCAAAAATATTTAATTGGTACTTTGTGTTTCATTTGATCTAATGCTTAAGACTCTGTAAAGCCTGATGTAAGCATCATGTTGACACTCAGGTTCACGCAGAAACTCCTAACTTTTATGAATAAAGTTGAAACTCTGATCTCATGGGAGGCCCATCCATTCAGTACCTAAGTTGGACTTGATGACCTCAAAGGTCTTTTCCAACCCAATTGATTCAGTGATTCTGTGATGAACACATTTAGCTGGGAGCTCTGGATATCTCTTTCCTCTGAGCTGGAAACCTACAAAGTTACTCTTTTTATCACACAATAAATATTTAACATCTGTTTTCTTGAAATGGAACAATTTCAGACAAGAGATACAGGAAAGATTAGAACTTTTATAATTTTATCTCATGTTGTCTCCCAGTACCTCTAAGTGTCAATATCCACAGAAAAACATAAAATCCTCTCCAACTTCTCTCAGCCCCTGAGAAGGAAGTGATCCTGTTGCTCATTAAACATTTTCAGTACTTACCTAAAAAAGCAAGGTGGTGTTCTCTGCAAGCATTAACAAATCCAGGGGTGTCAATACATGGACAGATAGGAACTGCAGAAACCTTTTATTTTTATTTTTCTTTGCCCCCTGGACAAGAGGACCAGCTGGAGTCTTTCACCCACTAAAGCATCATCTATAACTCGAACCAGCAATCAATACCAAGAGCAGATGTTTGATGAAAACTTCTCTTGCTTTCTCAGCTTCAGTCCCCTTAACCCACACTGAGAACTTAAAGAAAGAAAGAGGAAAACTATTGATGTAAAGGGCAAAGCGAGAGACGAAAAAGCCATGTCAGAATTAGAAAAGGTAAACTTCTTTTTACAGAGCTCTTCAATACAGTGGATTGAACTCAACAATCCTGTAATTCTCTAAATTAGACTGCTTTCATGTAAGGCTCAGAGCTGCTGTGTTTTGAAGAAAATACATTTGCATCCTTTAGAGACATTCAGCACTGCTTTAGAAAGCCATCTAGTGAAAGGTCAATGGTGCGAACACTGGCTTGCCTATAACCTTTCATTTCTAATGAAATGCTCCACAGACTCCCAAGGGGAAAACAGCTTGTGGAGCTCCCATTAATTTTCTTTCAAAAATCAGGTTCCCACACAACACATTTAGAGAAGCTTTTTAACTGTGCTGCCCACCACCTTTCAGGAAAATCAGTAACCTTTAGCTCTCATCTTGTCTGTGCCTTCATAACCAAGGAGGGTTATGTTTAAATTTAGTCCTGTTCTTTCAAAATTGTATTTCTGAACAATTAGCTTGCTGTAGGTTGCTGTGTGGTATTAAGTCTTTCAGGATAGAAAGATTGTCATGTTTGCAATTTTCCTAGAAATACACTAGCTACTTTTACATGCAGCAGGAGAAAAAGTAAGGCTGATATCAAAACAGTGCACAGAGCAGAACCCCATGTGTAACCCTGCTTTTATGGGTTGTAGCTCAGAGGCCCCATTCATGAGGATCTCACTGAAAATGTGGTGTTATCAATAATTGCAGCTGAAATTGAGTGAAACACTTAATTGTGTTGCCTTATTAGTGCATTGGCTTCAAAGGAGTGGTATCAGTTCCTTTTCCCAGACTTACTAGATGAAAGCAAGTAACATGAAACAGGGCAAAGATTCCAACACTGGGCAGGGACAGCAAACAGGAAGCAGTTTTGCATCAGGATCAGACTCTGCAAGTGAAATATGACTTTAAGGGGACAAAAGTTTGTCAAGAAGTCAAATTTTGTTGGTTCACACAGTGTTAAATGTCCAAGAGCTTACTTTAGCAGAGGAGCTGCTCTGATAAATCTGTTCCCTCTTCATGCCAGATTACCAAGAAAAAGATAAAAAAAAAAATCCATTAAAGAGAGGAATAACAGGATATTTTTGATTAGGAGTTTCTAACTTTGGCATTTGATTATGCATCATGAAAAGAGCTTTGCAATGTAAGCATAATGGAAAGTTCACACCCAGGTTACAAGGAAGGACAAATAGTAAAACCCTAATTTCTTTTGTGAAACTTCTAAACTGCAACCACAAAAACCCCATGATAAATCAAATGCATGAAAAGATCTCTATTATTGATCAAGGGTGTCAAACTTCTCAAAAGTTCAAAAAATGTGTAGAAACACTGTAATACATGTCCTTAATATTATATGTCATTCCCACTAATACTTATGAACAAAAGCTCCAGGATCCACTGAGAACTATAAAAGGAAGAATTCTGGATACTGGCTGTCATGCCAATATTTTAAGACATATCAGGCATACCTGATTTATTTTATTTTAAGCTGACCTGAAAAATACTTGTTTAAAGTGAGAAAAAAATCCCACCAAATTCCTTAGGGAACCATTAAAACCATAACTTACATAATTCCAATAATATCTTCCTCTTACACACATATATATATACACTTAAGTATACATAGATGTGTGTGTGTTTCATAAGATGAGACTTGGGAAGGTAAAATCTTTTCTTTGTTAGGTATAAACCAAAAGCAGAATTTGTGTCAGAAATTTGTGACTGGCTTTCAAGTTTCACAGAAACTCCATTCAAATCACATTTTGTCAGACATCTGTGTTGGGATTTCATGCTGGCATCACCCACCCTGGCAAGGCCAGAGAAGCAGGTCTGTGGGCTGGGGTGGGGGTCCTAGGACACAGTGAGTAAGAGAACAAGGATTTGCTTTGATATCAGATAGTTTCAGACTGAAATAAAGGCTATTTTCCTCCTTTCCCTGTGAATCAGCCCTTACTGGAGCCACCTGCATACTGACAAGAAGATGCAACATTCCCACTAAATACAGCACAGTGAGCTGCTCTCCAAATCACCCAATTTAGAATACTTTGTGGTCTGCTCTTTTCATACTTCCAGACATTATTAGAGTGAGACTATCTGCTTAGCTCACAAAACTCAGAGTACAGAATGCAACAAAGAAAAATAGCCTTGGAAAAATAACTTGACATTTTGACTTTCCTCCTAGAAATAATTGGAGTCATCTTTAATTTCACCCAGGCTGAAAAGATGGTATATTAAATAGTCAAGAGCTCTGTTACAGTGGTCTAGAAGAAATGCAGACTTACATTTTACTTTTTTTTACTTTTTTAGCTACTTACATAACACATTTGAGATTGGGCATTAGGGCATCAAAACCTTTTGCTGGAGAGTTATTTAGCAGCTACATTTCTACTTTTAGGTTGGCAACATGGATCACAGAAAACAGTCCTAAGCTAAATGAAATAAAAATGTATAAATATTACTCAAAAATACACATACATTTTAACAAGCAGCTAATCAAAACTAGTTATAAGGCATTTTGCAGATCCTTTGGGAAAGTTGAAGCATGGTTCATTAAAGGAGGATGGGGAAAACAATCTATTTATATTTATTTGATGCCAAGAGTTTAATCAGAGAGGAGATCTCCTTCTTACTCTATGAAAACATCATAAAATATAAAGGAATATTAAAAAATTTGGTCTAGAGGTACACATTTATCTATTGAAATAAGTGAATCTATTTTTGATAGATAACTACCCTGTGATCTGTTTTTATTATTGGAAGCAGCTGCATCATCTGCTTCAAAGAATTATTAAAAAAAAAAAAGAAAAAGAAACAAAAAATATTATAAGGTATATAATAAGCTTTGGGAATAAAAAGTTTATTTGTAGGCAAATGATGTGCAGGCACACAGAAATAATTTTATTCCAGGAAAATAAAATTTTCCACATTTTGCTTCTGAACCCCTAGAAGGGGAGGTAAATTAATGGTCAATGTTTCAACCCACTTAGATACCTTTTTAAAAAAAAAAAAATAACACAATTGATTCTCATCATGAAAAGCAGAACAAAGCATGCTTGAAATGTATTTTACAGAGAATATCAGAGATTTTACATAGAATATCAAACCATCTTTACATAGAGATGGTTTTAAGCAACTAGGCTCAAGGTCTATTCAACTACTCTGAATTTTTCTCTTCTTTCCCTGCTACAAACTGTTGATAGTCTTACCAGTGGCCTTTCAAAAAGGAATGAATTTATGCAAAATGGTTTGAATAAGTTCTTAGAGAAATTATACAGACTGTGAGGGGTACTCAAAGCTCAGGGCTGAGAAATGATGCTTGTGAGCAGGTGAGTCATTACCTGCGAGAAATGAAATGCCAGCAGCTGTTTGGGGAACTTTTACACAAACAAAGCCCCGAGATCTGGAGCTCTTCCAGGTCAGGATACAGAACCTGGCTACTTTTCTGTTTATTTCCCACAGAGTACCAAGATTGAGTCTCATTCCTTGCAGATTTAGCATAAATACTTATCAGCAGCTTTGCTGAAGTTCTGCAGGTGCTTTGGGGAATTTTAATTTTTTTTTTTTTTTTGGACTTAGAGAAAAACACATAAATACTTTCTTGTTTCCTTGAACATCCTGTTTATACTGATAGTGCCAAACAAGATTTTATATATATCTCTCTCATTTCCTGGTAAATCTTGTTTATTCTGATAAGCTGGAAACTCCCACACCTTCTTAATACAGCATATTTTTCCTTTTTTTTTTTTCATTTTCCCAACTGCCATGGGAAAGACAGAGTGAAGCACCTGGCTCATCACACCTGAAAAAGCACAAGTGCCATAGAAAATTGAAGCAAACAAGCAATTAAACAAAAGGAACTTAGTAAAGGACAAGAGAAACCTGCTGTAGCAATTCTGGGACACAGAAGGCATAACTGAAAACAGTGAAGGAGATACTGAAATTCCTTTCTTTACTGAACCTGCCATCATGTAGGCTCATGTGCAAAGCATCAAACAGCTAAATAAGAGCCAAAATTGCAGCTCTTGCTTTGGCATTGACCCCATGTGATGTTGGGTAATCTCACTGGACCTCAGCTACAAAGCCTCATGAATCCTCATGTTATAAAACATTTCAAAAAATATAGTGAAAAATAATTTTAAAAACCCTGTTATTCTTAAACTTATTTTTTCTACTGAGTGCTTCTAAAAGACAAAGGAATGAGAGGAATATTTTGTTTCCCTCCTGAAAACTCAAAGATAAGGTATGGGACTGAAAAGTAAACAGTATTTTCTGATCTTTGGATAGGGTCTGTACCAAAAAAACCCACAAAAACAAAAAAAAAAAAAACCGTGACTGGAAAAAGAAAATAAAAAATTGAGATGTATTTTTCTCTTCTGATAGAAATACCCCAACCAAGAAACCAACCAATTTGTGGTTTGTCTGGGTTATTTTCTACTATTGAGAAACCCCCACATTCTTTATTAACTGCCAGATTTTGCCTGTGTGCATGAAACCCCATTATACTATTTGCATGTTATTTTTTCATCATCCCAATTCTCACCTGCATCATTCTCATTTCAAACAGTCCTACAGAGAGGAATAACTCTTTCTGTGTGTTTAAATAGTAAAAATCCAACATCTAAACAAAAGGCGTGAAACAGAAAACTCATTGATATTCTTGGCATTTGATTTTCATTCAGCTGCATTTGCCTATTAAAAGATTTGTCAGACAACTCCCTGGTCTCAGAAACCTCTGTCTAAATCATCTCTGGCATTTTCAGCTAGACTTTTCAGTAGGAGTTTGAAATACATCACCCAGCTTTTTAATCCTGACTCTCCAAAGAATTTACTTATTAGCATTTGAAAGAATTTCTTGCCTTTAAAGAACCTTTTACAGCCACAGTTCTGAAAATGCATAACATATCTTCCTTGGAACATTTATTTCTGTCACAAAGATGAGTAGATATCATGTATTTCACTGAGGAAATTTAAGTTTTTCCCTCAGTATTTCCAGACATTGGAAGTAATAGGGATGAGTAATGACAGTTGCCTTTCTTGCAGTGCTTACAGATTTTCTTCAGTTTGAACAAATTCTTTTAGTCCTCTTTTCTAGTTTCTCTGCACTGTAACTAGAAAGGATGGGAAGAACTTCTCTCCAAACAGTCTTACTCATTATAAGGATGAATGAAGCTGAAATTGAAATCTGACTTTCTCAAAATGTACCAGACATAAAGGAAATACATTTTTGAATATCTGGAAATGAGAAAATCATGGGCTGGAAATTAATTTTGTGTTAAATAAGAGTTGGACTGTCCCAATAAATAGGAGTCAAATAAAGCCAGGAATAGAACACGTTGAATGTTTTGTCAAAACCAGAAAACCTGCTAGGGTGCATAAGAACTGTTATTAAGCCTGTCAAAATCTATTTGGAATAACACAGTTAGGTGTCCTCACAATTCCCATTCCAGTTTCTACAGGTGCCATAAGCAATATAAAATCAGACAATATTTAAATGTCTGGATTTTCTTTTAAACACTCCTACTAAAAATATTATGATACTGTAAATATATTATGTTTTTACTGATATCTCCCTTTTTGACACTAACCCTAAAGCAATGACAGAAAATGCTTGTCTTTCTCCATTGTAATGTAACCTGGACTATGAACATTTACACAACCACAGCTACTGTGTTCACTACCACTAAAACAGAGAATGGCCAAAGCACATCAGATGTTTCTGTATTTATTCAGAACCCAGAAAGATGTCTAGACTTTTGTTTCTAAGCCACTCCAGAAAACTGAAGCTGAAAAAGCAGAATGTTCCCAAGTGACCAGAGTGTAGCAGTACTTTCTTTTCTGATACAATAACACCAGGAAGCAAAAACACACAACCAAACAAACAACACTCTTGCTAAATATTTTCTTTTTCAGTATTAACATTAATAAAACCATGTCCTCCCTAGACAATGCCTTTTGTTATTAATTGAGCCTTTGGATGATATTCTGACTATATAGGTGTCCACACAGCAGAAACTATTCCAGGCCCTGACTCCCAATGCAAACCCCTGAGCAGAATTTCAGCTTCCTACCAGGCCAAACTGCAGGTTTACAGTTCCTTTCTTTTTTTTTTTTTTAATCTTAGTTTTCCAATAAGAAAATCAGACACAGAAGGATAAATTATGTAAGAGCAGAAAATAATTAACCAAAAAACCATAAGTTTATAGAGGAGCTAAGAACTAAATTTATCAGCTATTTCCTTGATTTAAAAAGGCAGTTTTCTAAAGGTAAAAGTTAAATTTTAAATTGAAGTACAAGAATTCAATGTCATATAAAAATGAAAATTAATATAAAGTCTTTTCAAAGGGTTCTTTAAAAATATTTGTGGCTTTTTTAAGAGAAACAGAACCAAAACTGTCTTTTTTCCATTTACAGGACTTTGTATGTTACTTATTTTTATAAGCTGTATAAAAATTACTATCTAATAAAGGATTTATGACCACTGAAAAGCAGTTGCAAATGCACAAGCTGAACATCAGGTGACAGGTTCAGGCAGTATTTACAGGCCACCAAAGAGGGAGAACTTCTGTTCATGAGAAACAGAGCAATTGCAAAATTCTCATAATCCAAATTATGCAATCGCAGCTGGCAATGTTCTTGAGAAGGGTCTCTACAAATAGTAAGAAGAAACAAAGAAGAGTGAAGAAGAAATTGCAGAAATTTGAACTGGTTAAAATTTAACTGGAAAAATGTAAGGAAACCTTTGTTCTTGTGTGCAAACAACAACAAATATTTTCTATTGCCGGTGGTCTCTGGAAAGCTGATGATCTACAGGGGGTTTTTTATGTGTTCTAGGAAAACGTGATTAAAATTAGCATTAGGTAAGAGACTAAAACTTGTCTTGAAATCAGGAGGGGGCAGGAGGAATTTCTGTCTGAAGAATATACTGAAGATTTTTTTAGTAAGATTCACCTTAAGGGATTATCTTGCTCTCCTTAGACTGTTCCAATTCCAGAGATGCAGTGAACTACTGCTACCATGTACTTAATAAATTTTGAGTGTGGTACACAGACCCCTTTCTTAGTCAATCCAAAGAGTTTGTAAAGAAATTGATTATTCAGGGAAGTCACACTTTTCTGTGCATTTCTCAAAAGTGGACACTTTAACTGGATGCCAGCTGAACTCCAAAACACTTCAACACAACCCTTTTCTCCTGTGGCTTGCTTGGTATTTTTTTGTATATATATATATATATATATAAAGATGTATATATATATATGTGTGTGTGTGTGTGTGTGTATAAATAAGAGGAGTGTTTGCCAAATTGCTTTAACAGAAATAGATTTATGCAGTGTAAAAACAGTGCTAGCATGTTTATGTGAACAACTCCCTGTTACCTCTGTTCCTCTTTCCTACAGAAGGTCCTGTTGTTTTTTTAAGTGATGAGCTAGTTAATACCCAGGATAAATAAGCAGTAGAAATTTTGCACATAGTAAGTTGCATTTGCAAGTACACAGATCTGGTTGTTTCACTTATCCCTGGTTCCTTCAGTGGGAATGACAAAATATTTCAGAGTAGCATCTTCTTATATGTATCCAAAAAGATCTGTATGGGACAGATCTATTTGTTTCCACAGGGAAGCAGGATATTTACATGGCACTAGATCACTAAACATTGTCTCTTTTTCCTGCTTTGCTTTCTCTTTCGCCCAAAACAGTATGTGGTATTTCTTGATAAACCTGGCAGAAAAGTGTACATTTGCCACAGAGAATGAGTTTCCCTGGTTACAAAAAAGTTTCTACTGATAATAAATACTGCCCAAACTCTTAAAAAAACCAAACAACAAAAACTAAAACAAGACCACATGCTTGCTTTTGTCCCATGAATGTGTAGAAATTGAATCAGGGTCATAACCTCAGTTTGTGAAGAAGAGCTTCACTTGCAGAGGCTGGTCCTGAGTGGAAATGGTTTCATTTGAGATCCCTCAAATAGAGCACAGTGTTGGGTATTATTAGAATTGATTGTCTCCATGTATATCAATAACCTTGATTTGAGAAAATATGTTGAACTAAAATGGAAGAAGACAATCAATATGGAAGGGAGAAAACAAAACATATATATATACACATAATATATTGAAGAAAGTAGAAACATGGACCCCTGTATCTTTTATATGAGCATTATATAATCCCATTAAATACTTTATACACACTTTGCTATAGAAATATTAGGAGTTTGGTGTTTTGTGTGGCAGAGTTGTTTTTTTTTATTTGTACTAGAACATGGAAGTGAAAATAAAACTTACTAAAGCAGCTGGTTGGATTCCAATAATAACCCCTATTTCACTGTAATTTGATGTAAATGCTAGGAGGGGCAATTACACAGTTATTGCAGTCCCCATTTCATTTCTCCAGCAAAGTCTGTTATTTATTTACCACCTTCTCATTGGGTTGTTTTTATGCCCACATCCCCAGTAAAATATAACCCTTTCTGCTTTTGGTGACTGTTAGGATATTTCATAGCTATCAGGGAGGCATCTGTGACTCCTTCAGACCTAAAAATGAACATTTTTGACAAAAGAAGTAAACAACAAGCCATGCATGTTCAAACTACTAACCCTTTCTGCCAGACAGTATGGATGCACTTCGAATTGCCATCTAAATGTTGCTGGAAAAGGTTATAGAGAATATTGTCTATCAAGATTTTCTGGACAAGAGCATTCAGTACAGAACACTGTGTGAAGAAAACTTAGCTGTGTTATTTCTCGAATAGTACAAATAGTTTGCAAAATCTAAGTTTTAATTACCTTTGAGATTTACAGTACTGATTTGGCTGATCTCTCCCTGTTTTCATCACAGCAGGAAAAGGCACAACAGCCTAATAAAGGCAGGTAAGCATAATTGTTCATTACACATCACAACTTCTAGAGGGGATTTCACTTTCTGCTGAAGAGTTGAATCAAGCTTACACTACAAGAAAATCTTAAATGAAGAAATTCTCTCATACCTTGAAGCAGCAGTATGAAATGAGAAGTCACTCTAAGGTAGTGCTCCCCTAAACCCTGACTTCCAGGGTTATCAGACCACTCTGCTGTGGCTGCCAGCTTTGACACTGACAGAAGAACATCAAAAAAATTAAGTCTGAGACTGACAGGGAGAACAAAGAACGTTACTAGTGTCAGCATGATGCTTCCTGACTACTGTTAAACAATAAGACAAGCTTGGCAGTTGCTGGGCAAGAGATGGGATATTTTTTCCTAATATATCTGTTAATTTTTCAAAACGTAAACAGATCTGGTTCAATACCACTGTTATGTTGAAATAGAATGAAAATCCTGAACTCATTCCCTAAAAAGAAAAAAGTCCGAATAAAACAATTATGTTTAGAGATATTAATAAATGCAACCTCAAAAAGTAATCTCTTCCTAAAGGCATCAGTCAGTTTTGTAAGGAAATAATTCATTTTCTTCTGGAAGAAATAGATTATTTGACTCTTAATTAACAGCATTAACTCAAAAGAAGTATTAGAAAAAGAACAAGAACTGAAATGGAATCATTAGGTCTATAGAAGAAGATTAGAAGCCAAAGTGTTAGAATTTCATAAGATAAATTTGCAGTGGGTGATGATTAGAGTATATTTGGGAGAAAAGGGGAGAACAGAGCAGAAAAGGGAAATGGAATATTTATGGAATGATGGAAAAATTAACTTAAATGGAACAAAATAATCAGCCCAGTCAATGATCTGCTAAATTTAACTTCAAATGGAATCCTTTTCCTTTATACTCATGGTCTTATAGACTTTATTTATTGGTACCATAATGTATTTCAGGCTATCACCCTAAAAAAGGAAGTGCAAAAAAATGTAAATCTAATAGGAACAAGCATAAAACAAACTAGTTGATTTGTGTCTGGTGTGACTAAGGGACAGTTGTTAAAAAAGGACTAAACAGATGACATAAGAGTGATGCATGAGTTTTACTGGCACAATCACAAGATTTTATACAGAAATAGTTTCAGTATCCCACCCTGAGCAGAGGCGTCATGCATACTACATTATGTCATATCAGCCAGTGACCAATCCTGGGACAGAGACTATTGCTGAGTGTTGCAGCAGCACTCTTGTTAGTAGAAATGAACCAGAACACAGACGATTTCTTTATCACAGCATGAAAAGGGTCCTGGTTTATTCCTCTTTACAGCTCAGCCATCCTGACGCCAACCCTTCACTGACTCTGCCTGCAGCAAGCTCCTACTGTGGGTTTCCCTTGCAGCCTCTGACTGCTGGTGATTTCCTGCTAAACTCTGACTGCATGGATTTGTCTGCAGACTCTGAATGCAGGCTTTTACCCAGCTAGACTGTGACTGCAGGTTCCAACAACAGGCTCTGACTGCAGACCCAGACTCACCTCACAGCAGTGATTCTCTCTCCCCAGGATCCTTCTTGTTCATGATCCTCTCATTGGTGAGGTTACCTGTATTCCCTTCTCCTACAGCTGAGCACTGAAAAACAGTGCTGAAAACAGTCCATGCTGAAACTCAGTCCTGCCATAAGACAGATTGACAGAGAAACATTTTGTTAACCATCACGTACTTCACGTGTTACAGGGAACTCTGTAAAACTGGTAATGACACTTTTTCTATCCAAACCACCTACTACAGAATCACACACTACAGAAATTCCAAAAGGTCATTGCAATGACGATTTGCATGGCTATCCTTGACCCAGCATTTCTCAGTGTTCACTGCGAAATTCACTGAACCAGTGGTACTGTGAGAAACTCCCTGGTGTAGAATTGGCTCCTGTTAACTAGAATTCTCCCAAACACTTCCTGGCCCTGCTTCAGGGCCTGAACAATACAGGCTGCACACCCACTGTCAGTCTGCACAAATTCATTTGGGTTTGGCAGCTCAGGAGCTCCATGACACATTAGTTTCAGCACCTGGGAGGGGATCCTGGGCTTGTTAGTACAAATGTAGCCTGACTCCAAAATACACAACAACAGTGTTTAAGCTGTTGTGTGTGTCTCCTTTTCCTCCATCAAGCTGTGACTATAGTACAACTTTGTACTAACAAATAGTAAAAGGAACAAGTTCCCTGAAGCACTAAGTCTCTTTTATTTCCTCTTCTTTACACTGATCAATGTTAATTCTGAAATATTCCTGAGGTACTCTTTAAAGCATATTAAAAAAAACAAACCAAACAACAAACAAGACAAAGAAATTTTCTGAAACTGTTTTTTCATATAAATTGCTCAGTCTTAGTTCTTCATTAAAACAATGAACTGGCTGTGCACAAGAGAGGAGAAAGCAGTTGAGTTCTGAGAGAAGATGGCAACTGCAATATCAATTTTAAGGTATAAAAAGGTCACCACAGTGATGAGCATCATGTCTGATGCTACAGTGGTCATTATCAAGACATCTCACTTCTGCCTTGGGACATTATTGTAGAGTTCTTTCCCTTATACCCCAAAAAGTATTGCTGCTAGCTCATAGTGCTGAGAACAAATAGGCAATATAAAAACAACAATAAGACATAACTGAGCTATCAGATCTATTTGATAATTCATAAAGGACTATCAATCTGCTGTCACGCAAGTAAAAATTTTATTGAGTCATATCTCTCAATTTTAGATCCTTAGAGCAGAACCAAAACTCTGAATGGGCTTTCCAAAAATAATTTCCAGACTTTCATCAAGGGTAAAGCTTGTTTTCATTCAGAGGGAAAACACTGGAGGTTTACTGGCAAATCCTATATGTAACAGAAGTCCAGTCACACCAGTTCACACTGGTGACCAGGTCCTGGTACTTCCATCTCTTACATTTCCCTACACAAAAGCCTCAACAGATCAAGCAAAACTATCTTTCAAACACTGCAATACGTGCTGTTAGTGATTTGGTGGGAATGGCACCAGGGAAACACTTGCCTTGTCTTATTTATATCTGCTTGCCTATCCAATTTCTACCTTTCTTTAGCTTTCTTCCACCTCTTCCCCAGACAAGAGGGTGTACTCACATTTGTGATGGTGGCTATTGCTTCTCTCTGGAGACTGTGAAATATTGAAAACAGAAGAAAGAAATTAAACAAACCAAACAGATAAAGAAATTCTCAGTCAAGTCCAAGGGCAAAAAATAGCCTAATATTGGTGGAAAGTCTTAAATTTGATTCTAGTAATCAATAGGCATTTCCACCAGTAATATTATGTAAGTCAAAAGACTGTGTACAGTTTTCCAGTGTAGAAGTTAAGAGGATTATAGCTATTACTTCTGAAATAAAAATGAAAACTTATGAGACTGTTTTCTCATTATATAATGAAACATAAGAAACTGCTTTAGGAATATATCTTCCTCTTTTTGTCCACACATGTGTGTATATATTTATGTATATATCTAACGCTTCTACAATTAAAATCTCAAAATTTCATATCTTCTTAGAAATAATAGTTAGTTATGAAGTGAAATGCCTTCTGTCCTCTTTCAAAGTGAAGGGTATTTAAACCAAAAATATTGCCCTCATCCTTGTTCTAAAATTTGGATGGTCAGATTTTGTTCTAAAAATCTGGGAGTGCATATGATAGAGTTTATTCTTGGGGAAAAAACCAAATGGACAGGTTTATCGAAACTTGAAAGTGACATTGAAACTAGAATTTTCCATTAAATACACTTGATTTGAAGAAAATGAAATGGCAGTAATTCTGAGATCCAAAGAGGAGCATCCAGTACCACAATCCAGTCAAATTTTTATCCTTAACCAACAACACCAGTACCTACGAGGACTATTGATTTTGTTCTAGAACAAGTTAGAACATGTCATGAGGAGCATATGCATGAGTGTCCCTCTGCCTTTTCATCCCCTGCATTTCATTCAGGCAAAGAAAATATTTAAATCTACATGTGACTGTTCAAAGGATGTAATCTGTTACTGACCAGCTGTTTTAAAGGAAGAACAAATCACGATCAGGTGTATGAACCTAAATTGTTGCAATTTACAGCATTATTCCCAAAAAGGTTATTTCATTTAGTCAGAAATTTTCTGCCAGCTCACCACTGCAGTGTTTTGTAGTAGGTAAGATACTGAAAAAGTAAAATATCAGGTATTACTCTGCCTGATAAACATGGTCAGAAGCATGCTTTTATTCCTCTTCAAGCAGATGCCCTTCAGCTGGAAACTAGTGCCCTATAATTACACACTTTTCAAGTGAGACATGGAAATGGCCTCTGCACTCTGCTTGTCTATCACAATGCATTTTTGATTTCTACACGAGAATAAGCCAGAATTAATGAAAATGAAGACACACATTCAGAAAAATTGCATGGGTTTCTGTTATGCATGTTTTAGGTTAAGGAAGTTTTTCTCTTGTGTTATTTTTATTTTCCTTCATGTTTCTACTTCTTTCATCCACGCATGAACTGTATGCATTCAGTACTAAAAGAAGGGTGGAAGAAGGGGCAGAAAGTGATAAAAAAGCTGAAGAAAAAAACCCACATTGTCTAAATACAGACACAAAATAACTTTAAATAAAAATATTAACAGTTTAGATGCAAATAGCTAATGTATCTATTTTCTTACTCATGTATTCAAAAAGTTTAAACCAATTAAACCAATACATAGAAAGCTTTTAAGAGTATCTCTCCATTATCATTTAAATATTACAGCACATGCTGAAATCTCTGGATTTTGGGCACTACTCATAAATATGTACACACACAGTTTTCTAGCATTTAAATAGAATGTTCCCAGACTTGCAGCAAAGCCTCTGCTGGGTCTGCCTGTGGGCAGCAGCAAGCACATAATAATGTCCCACCCTTACTTTCATGGTTACCCTGAGGTGAATTAGAACAGTCATTTCCATTTTCAGAGAATTTCATTGCTTTAACACACAGCTGTGTTAGGTACACCTGTATTTATGAAAATATATGCTCCTTTTTGGGTAAATCCCTGAAATCACCTTATTTTAGTGAAAATGACACATAGATGTGAAATGTCTAAACTTTTCTAATATTTCTGTAAGTCAGATCATGCAAGGATTCTTCATTTTCTGGTATTTTTTCACTGGCAGTAATAAAAATAACAGTAGATAACCCAGAAAATATTGTTCAAAGATTGATCATTAACAGAAAAAATAGCACTTAGTGGCATTACACATTAGCCTCTTAGAAAAATTATTTCAACCATTAGCAAAAATTTCCTTACAAAATACCAGGAGACAGCATTCTCTACAACATCTGCATTTTCACCTCTCATGACACCTTTCATTAGAGCTCGGTTTTAATTATTTCATTTCTTGCTCAACACTTGAGTAGG
Source organism: Alaudala cheleensis (assembly GCA_013398995.1). Classification (NCBI taxonomy): domain Eukaryota; kingdom Metazoa; phylum Chordata; class Aves; order Passeriformes; family Alaudidae; genus Alaudala; species Alaudala cheleensis. The sequence goes on from VWYE01027142.1 coordinate 91,520, forward strand.
CAAGCATCTTTTAACAAGTCAGATGAAAAGTTTTGTACATAGCATTAGATTTTCCAAAGTTTTATTTGTTAGTTGAAAAGTTAAGCCCTCAATTAAAAAAATGTTTGAGGTGTATGGTTGCTGTATTATTTCCATAGCCTGGTGTCCATAGATGCCCAAGATTATACTTGCAAGTACAAACTTCTGCTTACTTTCACTTTAATATTCTGCCATTCTTATAGCTCTATTTCCAATAAAATTACCATGAGTACTTAAGCAACAATATTAATGAACAATAAAAGTAAAGAAGGGCTGCTTGTATATTATTGCTTTTTCTAGTCCCAGCACTTTGAACTATGTTACTGCATCTAGTGATAATTTTTTTATAGCTATGATTATATCTTCAACAAAACAAAATTTATGTACTTTTTATTTCATCTATAAAAGTGCACAGAAGGATTGGATCAAATTACTTCATCTGGTTTAGTGCTAAGACCAGGAATTTAAGGATCATATCTCCTACGAAACTCTAACTACATATACTGAGAACAGGCAAAGAAAACTCTGTTTCTTTGATGAACATGAATGGAGAGTTTCTATTAGCCTGTCTGTAATTGTGTAAGGTAGGTCAGAACAGGTAGATGGAAGTTTCCAAACATCCTTTAAAACAATGTCCTATTTAAAAGCAAAAATAATGAAATAATTTCTGCTGAATAGAAGCATCTTGGAATTAGAAATTGATTTTTCCTGAATATATTCAGATTTCATTAAGTATGTGAACCATATATACTTTAACCCATTTTCCAACATGAGTACAATACCAAACTGTGTTGTGCCTATATTCACTTGATTACAGACATTTCAAAGATCTGAGGCACCCCACGCCTGTAAAACCAAGAGGCTTTCAGGTGTCTCACGCTTAGATGGAAATCACGTTCAGGGGAGACAATGGTGCTTTATGACATTTATTCATTTTCATTGCAATTTTATTCCAGGGACAGAAATGAAAGATATTTATTCTGTCTAATTAGTGCTGATAGAAACATTTCCATTGCAGAACATTTCTAAAAGTCCACCCTGAAACAGGTGGATACTCAGTCCTGCCATAAGACAGACTGTCTGAGAAACATTTTGTCAAACATCACATATTTCAGGTTTTACAGGGAACTCAGTAAAACTAGTAATGACACTCTTTCTATCCAAGCCACCTACTTTGCCAGAAATTCCAAAAGGTCATTGCAATGACGATTTGCATGGCTATCCTTGACCCAGCATTTCTCAGTGTTCACAGTGAAATTCACTGAACCTCCCCAAGGAATGGAAACCAGCCTCACAATTGTGTCAGACTTATAGAAAGGCACCTCAGATGACTTAATGGGCAAGGGCAGTTTGTCTTACCAGAAACCCTGGAGTACCCTCTGTAGCATAACATTTTATGCTTCACAATCTATACATGGTAATGTGATTAAAAAAAAAAGAATAGAGGATGAAGGGTAAAAAGAAGCTGCAGGTGAGGATCAGAATGTTGGTGAATTGAATAGTGAATTAAGACCTTCTGAAGATGTCAGTAATCTGAGAGGGAACAGAGATCACTTGTGCTCCCTTAGTCAGTACCTTCCTTTCCCTGGAGGGAGCCTCACTGATGCCTTGAGAGGCTACCTAGAGACAGAGTTAAAGGAATAAAGGAGGTATTTATTAAAAGGCTTTCAAAGCATACACCTTGGGCAGTACTAGTGCCTGGCCAGGGCTACACCCAAGATGGACAATGGGTCACAGGTTTTCATACTTTTATAAGTTTTCGTCCCTCTACATATTGGGATTAATGGTCCAATTACAGCTTCAGGTGATGAAATCTCATCCTCCCAGATTGCCCTCCTCAATTCACTGTTTATACTTCATTGTTTATACATTTTGGGCTCAAAGCTGCAACACTGTCCTTGGTTCTCAGGCTGGGAAAGAATTGTTCTGTCTAGCTGCACTGTGAAGGGAACTTGCTAACACTTTCTATGAAGTTCAGAGATACACACTAATGCAGTACAGAATTCAAAAAATATGAAAGCTAAAACTTAAGGTATCATCACCACTCTGCAGCCCCTACACAGATCCAGTATGTAACAGAGCTTATGCACCGTTTTAGGTGACAGACCATAGGCATGAGATTAGCACAAGATATTATACGCCTGGATTTTGCTTACATTTGGGAAGAAATTCTGTCTATGAAGGAAAAAGCAGCTGTTTCTCATCAGGGTGAGCTTATGTGTGGTGGTCTGGAGAGGGGAAGGACTTTGTTACTGATGGCTTGTTTATGTTCATTTATTTTTAAATGGCAGCTGTCTGAAGCTGCTCAGTGTTTGGAGCGTGAAATTAAATCTCAGGAGAGATGGATTAGATGATAGAATTCCAGGGAGTCAATCAAAAGTTCACATTATAAGTGGTTTACCCTGCAAGCTCTGAGAACACATCACAAAGCTTCTCAGCATGATGCTTGCTAGTTGCAATTTCTTTTAAAATTCTGCATCATAATATATATGTAGATACATATATATAAAGAGATAGAGAGATCAATATATATATAGATGACATATAGATATGACATGTTTCCTTTCATATTGCTGGCATGCATGCTCAGGACTATGGCATATTTTGTGTAATGAGAGTATTGTTTTCTTCTTTCCTAATGAAAATATTTCATAAAGACAAAAATACAATATAAACCACCAAAATACCAAATATCATCTTGCACCACGCGCATTTGTCATGAATCATTGTCTGATATACAGTCCTTTTCCCAGCCAGTAAGTCTATTGTAGTGCCCTCCACTTTTTCTATTATATTATCTTGAAATAAAATCTTAAATGATACTAGTCTTTGAGACATTTTTGGAAGGAACAGGGAATGAGGGACATTCTAATTAAATGTACTCGTTGTCGATGGCAATTCAACATTTTCACTTCCATAACTCCAGTAAAAAAGTTCAGATGAAACATGATTCTTAATAATCAGAGACACAAGAGCACTATAGAGCTGGGGTTTAATATTATTCTTTGACTTGAAACTGTTGGGGAATACTTTTTTCCCCTGAAATATATTCAATAAAGCAACAGCAATGAAACTGCTATAGTAAACTAATAGATATAATGAAACTCTATTAGCACCCAGAGACTCCTAAGAGTGCAAGGAGACAATACATTAATTTAGAATCAATTCTTTCATAAATTCATTGCATTCCCCTTTCATAATTCTCACATGCAGTCATTGTACAGCATATATAAAAGCAACGGGGAGAAAACAGGGGCATCATTTAAGACATTATTTTATCTGCAGAGGGAGGAGTTGTTGATCTTTAGGAAGGCATCATAAATGTCACTTCTGATATCTCCAATTCCCTCCCTTTTTGTATTTGAAGCCTTCTATGCCCACGGATGCTTTCTTTAGTGGGGAGGGTGGGGATTGGCTCTCACTGGGAAGCACTGCAGGAGAGATCATCTATCAGCAGTTTAGCAGACCAGTTCTGGGCTTTAATGGGAAATGCAGTGGTGGGATCCTCCTGTCAGCAGGGGCAATAGCCTGCAAGTCTACAAGGAGATAACATCAGTTATTGCAGACTCACCCCAGGGACTCCATCCTCACATAAAGAATGGGAACAAGTTTCCTGACCCTGCAGGAAAAATACCCATGTGTGAGGAAATTACAAAGGTTAACATTTGTGGTTTTCTTTTTAATATTATTATGTTTTGGTAATTAAAGAATATGTTTGAAAAGGTTTACTTTCTGACTCTTACAGAGAAGCATCTTTATAGGCTCCAGCAGGGCCACCAACTCATACATGGTGCTTGAAATGGGATTTTTATCTCATTTGATCTAAATAAAGCTACAATCCATGAAGGAACCAGAACCCTTCAGCAGATGTGTACTCAGGAGAGAGCCCTGAAGCGACCTCTTTTGGCCAAGTGTTTCTCTAAATGCTCTACCTAACCCCTGAAAAACATCACATTTTGATCTCATGGTATTCAGGGCATGCTGAGGGCCAGCTGCTCCTGCTGGGGCTGGCTGAGGAGGGAGTTAGGTTCCATTAATAATTAAACACATCTTTTCCAGCAGTGCAGATCCTTCTTATTTGGGGGGAGACGAGAGGAGAAGATCACCAATATCCCAGCTTAGTCTGATGCAAAGTTTGATCCCTGACTTTGTGTGTTTCATTAGCAGACTGGGAGATCGTGATTCCCATAGCTCTAGTCCCAAAAAGTTCTGCATTTACTATTTGATGCATTGATCCTTTCACTTAATAGCTAGCCCTTAAGCCATAATAACTTACAGATATATGCATTTATTCTACAATACTCTGAAAGGCCTTTTTAAATATTCATTCTATTCTGCTAAATAAGCAGCCCTCCTTTCCAGGAGGCCTGTGATTAACGCTCCTTTCATCCATCACCACTGTACACTGCCTTTGGGAAAGCCTGAGCCGCTTGCTGCTCCAAAAAATGTAACGTGAACCAGAACTTATTTTCCCTGCTTCTGTTACTGCCAAGTTTCAGGACTTTAGGCAAACCACTTGACCTTGCTGCATCTCACTTTCCTCTCCATTAAAATGAGGATAGTGCCTAGCTTCATAAAGCATGTCAGTTCTACAGATTAAAATGAAATGCTATGGATGAGCTTAGTACAATGACTCTATACACCATGGAAATTTCATCCTTTAAGATGATGCCAATGACAAAGCTGTCAAGCCAAAACTGCTCCTGGCAGCCAAAATCTTATATCAGCACTATGGCCCAGTGCCATCAGCAGGGCCATAAGTAAGGGAAGGGACACATTTATTCAGTTCACTTGACATGATCATCATCGATAGCTAGACTACCAGGCTTCTGTTTTTCTTTTTTCAAATAAACAAAGAATATAACCCAGTCTTAATTTCTACAGGTAACACAAGGAAATACAGGAGGTACATGGAGAATTCTCTAATAAAAAGCAAGTTGGCAACACACTGAACACACTGTTCAGAAATAGTTCTAATAATAGTTCTAATCTAATGCTGGTTTTAAATGGTGACCTGCCTATTTGGCTAACTATTCTGAATGCTGTGGGATAATTATTTCTAAGTGGCATAAGTTTAATTGTATGGTAAATTAATGAGTAAAAGGCTCCTTACTGTTGTTTAATAAGTATGAAGAAAATATACTTAACTTTTCATGTACTGCAATCAAATTGCATAAGCAATAAGTGCACATTAGATGTCGTATTTATTATATCAAATCTGTGAACACCGCTAATACATTAACATTTAAAAAGGTAGCCCATGGCAAGTCAATTTCACAGCAATTAAAGCTGAAAAACTGGTAATTGACATTTGATAAGTGTGTTAATTGATATCAAGCTTGCAATAGCTAACATGTTAAATGTCAATTAAATCCATGTGTTTTTACAATTAGAATTTATTAATAAAGAATCTAATTACAAAATGTTGGTTGTGTCAGCTTATGTTAATTATGCAACAACTACATTTATAGTGGAAAAGTTTCTCCAGTCATCAACAGCATTTTAAAAATTTCCCTATTTTTTAACATTTTGCATTGCATATGTTGCCTTTTTTTTTCTCTTTTAGGTGTAATGGAGGGGAGGGAAGCAGGCTAAAAATGTAGATCCACTGGTCCAATCTTTTCTATAATTTTGAAAGAATTTATTACAAATGGATTCTATAATAAATTGAGTAAGGATTCAGTAAAGCCAGGAAATTAATTTTTGTTATTATTCAGTAAAAGACTGAAGGCACCAGCCAGAACCAGGAGCTACAGTGCAGAAAGCAGTCAACTAAGAGAAATTAATGCAGGAGAGAGAACATCAGGAGCCACAGACAGGGAAAGACCCAGAAAAAAGGGGAAGGAGAAGGCTAAGAACTATGTTTTAAGTCCTTGAAGCACATAGAGGGAATTAAAAGAATTGTAAGAAGGGAAAAGACGTTGGGGAAAGTGAAAGACAAAGAAAGAAACCAGATTTCTATGTTATTTCTTTTTCATGTAAATACTTCTTTGAATTTGTGAAAAGAGCTCTACTTAAAGCAAAAGAGACAGCAATATTTTTTTTTAACTGATACCCTCAAAGGCAAATATTAGTGACATTTATATAGGTTTGTATTAGCAGTTCAAATTCTGTAAAAATCAGTTTCCTTTAATTTTTCACTATTTTTATATTTTTAGCTTCAAGTCTTTGTCTGCTGGTTTGGAATTTGAGTAGATACTCCTTTGTGCATTTTAATATCACCACCACCAAAGGTTCCCTTACCTAATAGAAATAAAATTGGTCTTGTTGGTTTGTTCAGAACACTTATTTCAATTGTCATTTCTGCCACTGCAAATTCTACAGCTTACTTTGCTTTTAATTTGACACTAATAGGGAAAAATTGGTTTTATTTCCACTTATTTCCCAGCTTGTCACATGTTCATCTCCATTTGGGACAACATACAGTGCTGTCTCCATTCAGTGTGAGAATGAAAATTAGGTTTACACTAAAACAAGATTTTGTCAGGAAAGAATGTTTTGGCCTGACAATATCTGTAATTGAATTCTTAGAGAGAGTGGAATGTTGAGCTGAACATATTTAAAAATTAACTTCCTTTGAAGTCTGAAGTGCAATACCATTTGCTACCTTTAAATTAAACTTGGTCTAGCAAAGCAGAATGGCAGATTTGGGTGGGGTTTTTTTTTGTTTGGTTTGGGTTTTGGTTGGGGTTTTTTTTGTTTTGGTTTGTTTTTTTTTTATTTTTAAGGAGATTTTTATCCTTTTGTCAACCAAATTTAGAAAAAAAAAAAGGGTACTTCAAAATTCTTACAGAACTGCGGCACCATTCATGAAAGAAAGGCAAGATGAAGGATTTGGAGAAAAAAAAGTAAAAGAAGAAAAAATTGAGGTGAAGTGGAAAAAGCTGTTCTATAAGCATACATAAGTAAGAGTTTGCAGTATTTGTTTAAATACCTGTTTAGTAAAACTCCATGTCTTTGGCATACAGTTCTTGTATAGCTATGCATCTTATGCACTCTTAGCAAAAAAAAAAAAAATTTAGCAGTGGCCTTTCCCCAACATGTGGACAGAATGACCAGGTTGATAACTATTCCCACATGGCTCTGTTTGATTTAGTTCTGCTACTCTAACTGTGCCTCTAAGGTTTAGAGATTCTCTCAGCCTTGGCTGCAAGTGTCTGTTCACACCATATTTCCTTGCACGACCACAACAGACAGAACAAGAAAACCTCTGCATGGCTCAGCTCTGAGAGAGACCTGCACAAGCCATCAAGTACTTGAAATTTTATTTTATATATATGTATAGTTACAGGAATGATTACTACCTCAGAAATCATTATTTAAGGATGGCTAGACCACCTTGATTTATAAGCATATGAATATTGGTGCTATCAAGCAATCTCAAACTCCTTTTGCTTTTTTCATTCTTTATTCCTGTATTGTATATAAATCCCAGAAACTGTAAACTCTCCACTAGGCAAGGGATGAACAGAGGAATATTAGGATGTAAAGCATACCTCATGGTGTAGGCTGGACTGCCATAATGGTCCAATGTGCTGAAAGATAAGAATCTGTTTTAAAGCATGAAGAGAAAAAAAAAAGGCTTCTCCAAAGGCAACAGCAAACACTGTGAAATTTGAGGTCACAGTTCATTAGAAGAAAAAAATAAAAAATCCTCCTAAAACTGCCTCTGAAAAACATTCCTTGTGGGTCAAAGTTCATAACATTTGGCTAGGAAAACATTTTTATTTAATACAGGTATTATTCTCCCAACCTGTACAGATACTGCATATCCATTTTCTGGCTCTCATGCTTCTTAATGGAATCCAGTGTCATAAAGAAAAAGCCACAGAAACAGAAAAAACATGGACCTATAGCCTTGGGCTTTCTGATCTATATGAATAATGCAAAACCCAGTTACCAGCTCTTCTGGGCTCTTGCTCTTGAGTTAAGAGCAGAATCTCCTGGCAAGTGTCTCTTTCAAAAGGTCCTCCTTCATACTCATATCATCCTTGCCAAGTCTTCTGATGGTTACTGAAAACCAACACGACAGAAATCAGCATTTTCCTAATTATTCATTCATGGAATATCTCTGATCAGAACCAGACAGTTCCATCTGAAGATTAAATTCTCAGCTTTGATTCCTATGCAACTTTGTGGTGCTTCATAGCCAGTTTTTGGGCCACTCTTGCATGAGTAAGGCTGGAGGAAACCTTCAAAGCTCCTCTGTAACATTCTTTACATGGCTTTTCAAGCATCCTCATAAATTCTGCTTCTGATATTAATACACTTGAGATACTAAGCTTCTCCTCAGATCTAAAATTCCATCTTATATACTACTATGCAAGACATAATAAATCAGAAAATGTTACAGCACTTAGCTGTGGAATTCCAGTGAAAATGCATGCAGACCTACTAGATTCAGTAGTTATTTCAGTTTAGGAATAATTTCATGTCACTTAAAATATATGGCTTTTAAAAGTTCATTTTTAATTCTCCTCATAAATTAATATTATGGGTGATACTAACAAATATTGGTTTCTCAACCAGTGCTTGAGAATCCCTGTCAATAAAAAGATATTTTTAACACAGACTTAAGGATTATTTTCAGATTTCTTTATTTCTTAAGCTGGATACCTCTCTGCCCACATATACATCACCTAAATCTCAAAGACTTTCTAAATAGCAGCAAAACCAAAAAAAACAGCCTTTTACCTTCTTGTGCATAAATACAAGTTTTGTCCAAGATATTGTTACCCATTTTCAGTTATTGCATTCCTTTCAGTGGCTTTGGTACCAGAACCCAGGTGGCCGATGCTAAATGTGACATCCTAATCTCCTCTGGCTGCATGACTTATGCTTTTTCATGTTATCCTTTCCAAGGATGGAAGGTAAATCATCTTTCTTGTTTCCAAAATCTTTCAGCAGCATTTCTCAGTTCTGTTGAGGGTTAAGAATGAAAACAACATAGAATTTAAAATATTTTCTATTACATAAAAGAGGAGGTAGACAACAGGAATTATAAGATGCATGAATGTATTATCAATTTTAGATGGAATTAATTTCCTTCAAAATTTTATTATTTTTATCCCTAGATCTATTCTTTTTAGTGACAGAAAAGTAGAAATAGTTTTAAAATATTTTTTTTCTGTCTCGAAGGTCTTTAGAATATTTTTCTTCTGTTTAATAAAGTTGTTCAAAATATCTGCAACATTATTAGGCCCAGCATTTAAAGAATTCAAATGAATCTTCAAAGTGCTCAGCTTATGAGATTTGCAAAATTAACTTTGTAATTACAGTATGCAACAAATACAGAGCTGACAGATATTTTCCAAATGAATGGAGTTAATTTCTAGCATTAAACATTATGTATCCTGTCTCAGATAATTTTGGCTTTCCTGAGGATGGGTTCTGTAACAGAAGCAGACTTCCCAGCCATTACCTCTACAGAAAAATATCAGACATTTCTCAATAGACTGCATATTGTCAACCTGCTCATTTCAATATCTATCTGGTTTTGAAAAGTGAATTTTGAAGGACAGATCCTATTTACACAAATGCAAGTCTTGTACTACTTAGAAGCCTTGTTTGAAGGTTGCCAGGGTCATCTTCTTATCCTTTCAATTTCAACTGAAAGGAAAAAAAAAATAAAGATTCTTTGAAAACATAACTTTCTGCTTTATAATTAAGGAACTTGGTTTTATAACACATCGGGTATGATGTGTAATGGCTTTTTGATGTAGAAACCCCTCTTTTACCTCAAAACAGAGTAATTTTTTGTAGAGATTGAGGCCTTGGGGCTGTTTGACTTTTTCTTTACACATACGACATTCTGATTATTTGCAAATCAAGAAAGTAAAATTTAATTCCTTATTAGCTGCTGTTGAGGGCAAGGATAACCTTTTTTTATTCACATTGATTTATACTTCTGGTTTTTTGGGGTGTTTTTTTCTTATTATTTCTCCTGTCTCCTTCAGCCAGCCTTTCAAACACAGTGCTGTCATATTTCACAATCAAAACATGAAACTATCCTACATGTCTGAGTGTCTGGTTCTTCCACTGAGTAGTAAGTTACTCAATTCCTGAATCTAAATAACACAACTAATCAAGTCAATAGTAATACAGAAGTAAATTTTATAGAGTACCACACTGTCTGATATTTACTGGGTAGATCTCCTTTTTACTCATCATTCACACCTGCCAAATACAGGATGTTATATTGCCCTGCATCCACAAGTACACTTACAAAATCATGTCATCTCCTGTTTTTACTCACAAAATTATGCTGGAGGCTGACAGATTTACGTGAGTGGATAAAAGCATAAATTTTGGGAAGTGTTTTTAAAATACACACACGCATTATTTAATATCCAGACCCTTTATTAGTAATGTTGAAGATGGTGACATGAGAAACCAGAGTCAGATTGCATTTTGGGGCAACACGTTGGTCACATGTTGGACTCGCCAACATCTGATTTTGCACCTTAAGTGAATTAAGGTGACAGGATGATAACTGAAACCATACAAAGCTGTACAAAACAGTCAATATACAGACCTTCATCTTCAGTTAAGTAACTTATTAGAATAAAAGCAGGAGAAATCAATATAATAAGAAGTCTTAACTTTTGTGTTTCATTCTTCCACTTTTGACAGATGTTTGAGGTTAAGGGACAAGAGAGAAATTTAATATGCCATAAGATCCTGGAAACCCTTTGATTGTGTTTATCTGGTTTGCTCTATTCACAGCCATTGCTTGGTTCAACATGCTACTTGTTATGGTGCAGGTTCCTTTTTCTTGTTCTTTCCAGGGTTAGGATGAATGATTCATGGGAAGAAGTTTGAGTTTGGTGACTTATTATATCTTATCTATTTACAGATTCATAAGCTATGAGCTTTAACTAGCATGCTAGAAAAATGTGGTAAAACAGCTACTACTAACTCTTTACAAGGTATTTTAAGCACTATTTACCCAATAACAAGATGACACCTGTATTATTTATGTGTTTGACCCAATGATGACCACTAAAGGTCTGCAATGTGGACCTTTTTCACCCAATTATAGAAAACCACCTAAACCCATGAAGAAAGAAGGTAAAAAGAAGGTCTTAGACAACACCTTAAATCCTCCATCTTGGCTCACACACATTACTATATATTAAAATCTTAAACCCTGTGAGATCACACAACACCATTCAAACTACACACCCACAACCCCTGTGCAATTGTTCAATCCTGGATGCCTGTTATAAGGCCTTATGTCAAATGTAGTGTTCTCTTTTGGGGGGTCAGTGCCTGTGAGTACAGAAAGCTTAAAATTCTCAGCTTTATGATTCCAACAGCTACTCACCTTACAAGTGTATCTGCTCAGTAAGCTTCAGGCAGAAAGGACATAAAGGACCTCCAGATGTAGATGTTCATACTAGTGTATCCTAACTTTGACACTCCAGTCAGGCCTTAGCTAGCAGGCACAAAAACTGAGACTCTCATGGCTCATTTGCCAGCATTTTCACAGAATCACAGAATGGCGTGGGTTGGAATTGACCGTAAAGACCACATAGTTCCAACCCCTTGTCATGGGCAGGCACACAGTCCACCATACCACATTGCTCAAAGCTCCATCCAGCCTGGCCATGAACAATTCCAGGGATGGAGCATCCACAGCTTCTCTGGGCAAACCTGTTCCAGTGCCTCAGCATCCTCACAGGAAAGAATTTTCCCCTAATATTTAATCTAAATCTAGGCTCTTTTGTCTGAAGCTATCTCCTCTTGCCCTGTCACTACCTGCTCTTGCAAATAGTCACTCTCCATGTTTCTTGCAATTTCCTTTAGAGTTCTGGAAGGCCACAAAAAGGTCAACCCAAAGCCTTCTCTTTTCCAGGCTGTACAATTCTCCCAGCCTTTCCTCATAGCAGAGGTGCTCTACCGCTCTAGTCATCTTTGTGGCCTCCTCTGGACTCACTCCAGCAGCTCCATGTCCCTCCTGTGCTGGGACCCCAGAGCTGATGCAGCACTGCAGGGGGGCTCTCCGCAGAGCAGAATCCCCTCCCTCCCCTGCTGCCCACGGTGCTCTGGATACAGCCTAGGACACACTTGGCTCTCTGGGCTGCAAGTGCACATGGCCAGGGCATGTCCAGCCTCCACCAGCACCCCCAAGTCCTTCTGGGCAGTGCTGCTCTCCATCTGCATGTTCATCATCTAGCCTGAAATGATATGGGAGCTGTCCTGACCCAGATGCAGCACCAGCACTTGGTCCTGTTAAACCTAATGAGATTTCCATGGACTGCCTCCTGAGCTTGTCTAGGTCCCTCTGGTACGGAAGAAAACCTTTTAACCTCCATGCTCTGCAATGAAAATACATGCTATAATTTGACTCCACTAAAAGTCTTTCATGAAACATCTTTCTCCTTGATCTTAAGGTATGTTCCAAAAATCCACATTAAATAATTAATTGAATATACTCGAAGAAAGCTTATCACAATTATTGCAATTTTTAATTATATTGTCTAACTTCTGGGCCAAGAAATACACTTTTCGTTTGTTTCAATTGACGTGTTTAATTANTTAACTTCTGGGCCAAGAAATAAACAAAAAACCAAACAAAAAGTGTGTTTCAATTGACGTGTTTAATTAAAGATTCGGGTTTTTTCTTTTTTATTTCATAGCAGTGATATCTTGAGAAGGATTGAAAAGGGAGAAATTCGATAACCAACTATGCCATACCTAGTAGGTATAATCTCTACTGCAGCTTGTTTTTCTTTTCTGTTTGCAAATTAGCCCCCTCCCAGAAGGGAAATTATTTCTAATTTAACAGCACTAAAAGCCTCTTGATGTTTCTATCTGGACACCCTCCAGTCTTTGAGGGAATTATGTCATGTGTATGAATGTTTTCCAGCTTCTTCCTGCTTTCTACAACTATGATGTCCTAAAGAGAAAATATGTTTCTTGCAAGCTTTTGGAAACAGAGCAGATAATTAACTATCGCTTTCCTTTCATGCTAATTTGGGAATATTGCTACTCCATATTTGAGTCCACATTTGAATTTGGGACATTGAAACAAAAGAAAATTGAAACAGTCTTGTAAAAATATGATTAATTTTTGTCTGACGTATAGGAAAACGAAGAAGCAATGCTCTCAGTGCTTTATCCACTTAGAAAACATAATTTGAGCGCTGCCTCAGTTGCTCCCATGTTATTTTCAATTCTTGCATTATGAAAAATGGAAAAACAGGATCTGCAAATAGCTCTATGTTTTTTTAGAGTAAATTGAATCCGATTTTTAAAAAAAGAAAATCAATAAAAATTTTTACTCAGATTTCAATGGAAGCCTTTTCTGGTCTGTTCAAGGTCATCAAGCCTTTTCCATTTTCAACTTACAGGTTGAAATAAGCACCCTTTAGTCAGTCAAGTACCTGTAAACTTGAGAGCACATAAATCTGGACCTGAATTTTAACCTTGATGGGTTTTAATCAACAAAACATTTGATGTGCTCTCTTTTTTTTTTTTGGCCTGGAACTACAAATATTAAAATATTAATGTATGAAGTACTATATTCTCTCTACAAACTATCTCACTTTTTGACTTAAATTTTTCTTGAAGAATTATCATACTTAAGTTCATACAGAGCATACCACTGTAGAAGGGTTTGGGGCCTTGTTTTCTTTTCTTACTGTTGTTGTTGTTGTTTAGAAGGGAAGTCTTAAGGATGTACAACAGAATTTCCAGACTTAAAAGATATTACAGAATAACAGAATGCTTTGGGTCAAAAGGGACCTTAAAGATCATCTAGTTAGAAACCCTCTGCCACGGACAGGGACACCTTCCTCTAGACCAGGTTCCTCAAAGTCCCATCCAACCTTGCCTTGAACACTTCTAGGCATGAAGCATCCACAGCTTCTCTGGACAACCTGTAAAGAATTTCTTCCCAGTATCTTATCTAAACCTGCCTTCTTTCAGTTCAAAGTCATTCCCCCTTGTCCTGTCTCTACATGCCCTTGTGAATAAGCCCTCTTCATCTTCCATGTAGCTTTCTTCAGGTACTGGAAGACCACAATTAGGTAACCCCAAATCCTTCTCTTTTTCCAGGCTGAACAAACCCAACATTCTCAGCCTTTCCACATACAAGAGGTGCTCCTTCTCTCCCTCTCCTACCATCCTGGGGTTCCGAAGGCACAAATTTATAGCCTACCACAGAGGTCTGATATAAGAACTCTTCATTGGAGGGAGTGCTACGCTCCCTCAGGGATGTGGGATTCAGTATGATCAATGGTATGAGAAAAAAAATTAGAGTAGAAATAGGTTATGAGAAATATCTTCTGACATGGATGCCTGTGAATTCAGTAATCCCAGAGCCCTTTCTGATTTGTGTTTCTAAGGAGGAAATATGGTGTAATCCAACCATTCTACCTCCAAGTGCTGCTCTTCACTAGATTTGAAATAAAAAAACAAAACAAAAAAAAAAACCCACAAGAACAACAACAAAAAGAGCCTTTATTTGTTTTGCACTGGATTTGTTGAGGTCCTGGAAGATGGGAGGGTTAAGTCACTAATGACCTCATATGTGCCATACTGCTTTGGAAGGCAAATGACTATTTTTGAGGCATTCAGTTTTGAGGAAAGGGCTTCTTCTTAAGGCAGTCTTTTCCAAAAATCTGAATTAGAACCTGGTCTTCTGGTTGGCCACATTTCAGATCTAACTGTATCACTTGTAGTCATTTCACCATCTAGAGATGTCATAGTGATATAAAATAAACCTGTGGAACAGTCTTTATAATAAATATTTTCTGTGTTTTTCCCCACCCCCAGAAGCAAGAATGAAGAACTAGTCTGAGCCACTGGTTGCTCAGGCTGGTAAAAGCCTTTCAGAGCTTAAAAGGTAATGCTGTGAGCTAAGGAGAGGGGGAAGCTATCCATCATTAGATGAAAATTCTCTCCAGTCTAGATCTGGTACTTCCTAAAGTTAAAACCTACTTTAATGTCAATTCTCATGCTCTATAGTTTCCTCAATAAAGCCAGCAGGGACATAGCACTGTGGAGAAGTAAAGTAAAATTTTTTAATCTCTGCTAAATCAGCCCTACAGCTGGGTAGAACTGTAGAGTTGTTTATCCCCACCATCTAGGAAACTGACTCTCAACTGCTGCATTTTCTAAGAGATTTTCCACACATAATTGGGGTAGTTGAGATGGTCAAAACACACAAAGTGCTTCATTGAAAACATTCCATGGGTTCCAAGTATCAGGACTTAATTATCTATCAATCTTTCATACTTATCAGAAGGCTTCACACACCAACACCTTGTTATTTAGGTCTCTATCTTATTTCCCAAAGGCAGCTCCAAGCAGCTCTCAGGGCCTGACCATTTATGCCAACAGCCAGACAGCCAACCAGTTCTCCTTCTCTCTTCCCTCTCACAGCACCAGCTCATTCCATCATGTCCCTGGCAGTTGCTGGTAAAAAGTCTTACCTTATCTGTTCCTTGCACCACCTCCTGTCCCTGGGTCCTCACAGCACAGCAGCAAACTCCAACTGTAACTTCACCTCTCCCAGCCAGCTCACTCTTTATCACACCCATAGCTGGGAGAGCAAGGCTGTTCCCACTCTAGGATAATTAACACAGCTGCAATACATCAGAGGCAAGATTACCTTTAGTACCAATTCTCTTTATTTCCCCACATTATCTTTACTATCTTACCACACATAATCACATTGAAATCCAATTTATTTCAAAGTATTTCTTCTCTTTATACCCTTACCTCTGTCTTCCAGGTTTTTTTTTCATGTGCTTCTTCACTGATTTAATATTGAAGTGTTCATTAATATATTGTGATAGGTAGTAACCCTTGAATTATTTCTACACTACATTTCAATCATAACAAAGTGAGGCAAGGAGGACCTCAAAATCCATCTAGGTTGCATCTCAGCAGCACCAAAAATAACTAATCTCTGATGGCTGTCACTGATACAAAGTACTTATTGTAAATTAACAAACTAAAATCTCCTCAAAAAAACCAGTAATGCATATTTGTGAGACAAATGGGAACTTATTAACTACAATTTAGCTTTTTTTTTACAAGTTATAGGAGTAGAATAATTCTTCCCTTATCTATTTCCTTTTTTTTTTATTCTGACAGAATCTTTCCACTTTCCTCATGTTTTTTTTTTTAAACCTACTTACAAAGCCATTTATATTTTCACGCCTTTAGTAGATTCTGTCAAAATTCCTGCATTCCTAAAAACAAATGTAGTACATGCAACAGCTAAACATTGCACTCTTCCATTTTTAAATGTGGAAGTCATTTAGGACCTTTCTTAGATAACTGTGTTTTAAGATTGATTTACAAGTTTTCTGGGCACTAGTTGGACAATAAATTATTTTGAGGATTGCTTCCTTGGGGGTATTTTTTTGTACATATACCACATATGTGTAGCAGAGCCAATGGTAATGCAAGGCTGACATCTTTTTAATATGGCAAAAAAATAAAGAGAAAAAAAAATCAAAGTGTTAGTATAGTTATGCAGGATTGCACAGTTGGTTTAGAGTGATTTAAAAGAAGGGCAAAAAGCTAAAGCTTCACATCAAACACACAAACATAATAATTGAATCAAATAATTGAAGGTCCTCTTACTACCAATCTTTTGGTCTCAAACTTCCTTCTTACCCTGAGTGAGATCAGTGTTCTGTTGAGCAACTCACTCTCTTCTGCAGCTCAGTTTATCCTTGATGTAGGCAATGACCCATCAGGATTGTGAATTGTTCCCCTCGGTGATTCCTGTCCTCCCACTGCAATGACCAGATGACTTCAAATCACTTGGAAAAATTTTTCTCAAAACTTACAAAATGCACCGCATCTAAGGAGATGTAGGGGCTCTAAAGGAGCAAAAATATTTCTACAAACAGTGTGAGGAGCACTTATTCCACATGGTGGCATTTGGAACCTCAAAGCAAGTTTTTCATATTTTCCCTAAATGTTCATCCTTCTAGCACACATTATATCCCATCATTTTCCAGTGTGTTCCAAGCTCTTCACAAACTTCTTGCCTCCTGTGATACAAAAAAAGGGTTCATCATCTTCTCCAGCAGGTAACCAATCACGAAAGACCTTCTGGATACAGAACATGATTTCTGGATGTTTTCTGTCAAAGACTTCACAAACTTCTGATGGAAGAGGTGCCAGAGATGAAGCTGCTTGGAGAGCAGATGGCAACTGAGCTCACAGTCCTCCTATGCCAGAGCAGCATCTATTTGTGGGTAAGAGTGTGCTGATGGAAAATCCATAGTGGGACAAACTTGTCCTGCTGTGACTCTGAAAGATACTCAAAGAAATATTCCAAAGTTCTTCAGCTGTAAACATTTCCTGTTCAGTAAATGGCAGTTAGGATGACTGTTATGACTACAGACACATTCATAGAGAGATTTATGAGCACAAGGATAGCAAAAAATTAAAAATACCAATTTTTAAAAGACACATGAAAATCTCAGGTGCCAAAACGAAGGCAGAAAAAAGGTTCATATGCCAAGAACACAGTTCTAGCTTGATTTGTTGTGATATGACAAAAAGCACTTTTACAACCTCTCAATCTTGAGTCCATGTATGTATATGCACAGGGACACATTAAATACCAGAAAATATGTTTAAGATAAAGCACAGTTGCAAGTGGTAGCAGGTGTAGCATGACGAAGATCAGGACATGGCAACTTCTCCAAACATCTGAGTGTGGTCCATACTCTGGGAAACCAGGCACAGAAATGAGTGTTTTGATGGACTGTCACTAGAAAGTACTAACCTTCACAGGACAATAATTTAAGGGTTACCTTAATTTGCTTCCAAACTAAGACCTTCCATAGTATTCCCGATTGTTCTCAAACATAGAGATGTTGAAACAATGAACATGTATGCATTCAAATGTGCTCTTCTTTCTAAAGGAAGCAAGAAAGATTTTAAAAGCCTTATAATATTTTTTGTATATTTCAAGTTATTCATGTTAAAAATCATCAATAGTAAAAATATCACATTTGCTCTTGAGAAAAAAACCCAAAAAAACAAAACACAATATAATCAAAGAAGAATATGAATAAAAAAAAAAGTAAGAAATTTGTTTCAGTCCTTTAAATTTCAGTAGAGAAATACAGACTTGTAATGAAACTAATGTAATTAAAACCCTCTTAATACACTAGAGGTGACTAATAGAGATAACCTTGTATCTGCAACCTCTGTGTGTACCTGTGTAAATATGCTTCCCTCCTTTACACATGTGACTGAGGGAATTTCTCCAATTTCTTTTTAGGTATTTCAAGGTTTTCATCTTATCGAAGATCATTTTAACTGCCTTTGTTTTTTGATCATATAGAAAATTGAGCCTGTTGGTAGAAAAATTGTATTCTCAGTGATGCAAATCAATGTTTTCCAGATGGACAATTGAAAGGAGTTACTCTTTAAACTCACTATTAAAAAAAAAAAAAAAAAGAAAAAAAAATGTGCTGGTGCTTAGAACTTTGCATTTATTTGTAACATCAGAAACCTACAATTCTGACTGCCAAAAAATGCGCTTCAGAGTTCAGAAGACAACTCTAGGGCAATCTACAGGATAAGTCAGGCATAATTCCATATGGGGCACATGCCAAATCACACATATTGCATGCACACTAATTGATCGTTGCAGAAACCCCTAACTACCGGTGGAAAGAGGCAATGTGACAAAGCCAGACACCATTGCAGCTCCAAAGAATTCTCTGGAGCAATGACAGTTTTAACAGATGCCTATCTGTCCTCGTATTTTAAAACTTGGCACAAGAATAAATGCTTTTTCTCATCAATTTTCAGGAGAAAAAAACCCCAACCCACCAAATAAAGCCAAAGTAAAAATTCCAATTCAATGAAAACATTTCAGGGAAAAATTTCTTCAACAAGGATAATGATTTCAGCAAAATCTGTACATGTATAATTTTGTCCTAGGGATTTAATTTCCACCAGTGTTAAAACTACTTCTACTTAAATTTTCAGGCCAAATATTTCTCTCTGGGTTTATTCAACTACAAAGGTTCCTTTATTTCAATAGTCTCCTCCCATGTCCTGTGGAATACATGCTAAATGACTCAGTTTACATTATATACTTTAATTGTACTCTTGAAACATTTCTTAAAAATACTACAAATAAAGTAGTCAGTATCTGTTAATGCCACGTTAAGGGAGACCAGCTACAGGCTATCATAAATGTGAGGACTCCAGAATAGAAACGTAGAACTTTTTGCAAGATGACTTCTTGATACTTTCACATTGGAGCACTATTTGTATAGTAGTCCAAATTTTTATCAAGCCATACAGAAAAAAGAATCAGGTCTCATAAGGCATGTATTATTTGGCCACTATTACTGCTGTTTGAGACTTCAAAGACATTTAACCTTCAACCCCAGCAAGGACACTTACCTTTCATGAGACATCTGTGTAACAGCTGATGTGTTAAATCACAGCTGTCTCTGGAAAGTCACAGCCATAAACCATTTGAAAAAAAAGCTTCTCTATAAATTGCATATTTGAAATATGACAAGGTTACTGTCCTGATGCCAACAAGGAATCTCAAAGCCTTTGTATGTGAAAATAAGTATTTAAAACTTTAGAGAGAGACAGAAAGATGGTGCTTCTTCTTCCACTGTATAGCTTCAAAGTAAACCTTTGCAGTCTAATAGTTCAAGGGTGTTATTTAAGCAATTTATCTCACTTGAACAAAAAGGAATGTTTTAAGTCAACCCTGTTTTTGCTACGAGAATATGATGTTTCATTTTAACTTAATAAAAGAAATGGTTCTCCTGGGGTACAGAATTTATACACATGCTGCCTAAGGTACCATTTAAAGACAGAACTTAGTGAGAGATGTTGCAGGGAGTTATTAGTAAGTCTAATAACAATATAAAGTATGGTACTGTAACTACTATGTTGACATTACCAATTTGTTCAACAGGAACATCAACAATTATTTTGCACTTGCATCATTGTGTTATAGCCTACTTTCTATTATTCATGTATCTTGTTTTTCACATAAATGTTGTTCTAGCTCTTTTTGATCTTCTTCCCAGATCCAACATCCTGTCTTGATCACTGCTTAGGTCATTGACAACAGCAATATTTCATATGAAAATGAAGTGTTCTTGCCTTCTTGTTCCAAGGCAGTTGCTTTTCCTTCACACTGATTTCAATTAATTTGGAGGAAAACAGACTAATATGTTTTTGGGAAACTCAGATTTTCCTGTTCATTTCAAGCTGACTTGTGAATTCTACCTCTTAGGGGCTTTGTTAATTCTTCAGTTGTCACTGAACATCTCAAACTTTTTTAAGTCATACTCAGAGTGAAAGGACGGGAAACCAGAAATACAACAGAGAAAGTGATTAGAGTTGTGCCATTCTGAACACTGGAACATCATTTTTACTCATCTATATGATGGGAACAAAGCTGACTTACAAAATTTTTACCATTTTTAAGGATTTTTTTGAGACTGGGGAAGAGTGAAACCCACGTATTTTTAATGGCTTTCATCAAATCTTTAAAATGTGAAGAACACCTTGCATACACACTCGGATTTTCCTAAGTGGTACTGTCTTGCCAAGTACAACTGTAGGTTATCCTTTCCCAGATTACTTGCTTAGATCACATTTTCCCCATTAACTTCTTCGGGTTTTCTGGTCTCAGCTGAAGTCTTCTTTTATTAGAAAGTGGGAGAGGAAGGAATTGTGACAGTAACAACTCGGTGAGAAAGTCATCTGTCCCCCATTAATACACCCACCTCTTGCTGTGCAGCAGCAATGCTGGGAAACATGTTCTCCCAGTCCTTCCAGAGTTCTGTGGCTGCAAACACTGCTAACTTCTTCCCTAGATTTTCACACAGCAGCCATAGAGAACCTTCTTTCTCTTGCAAAATGTAGTCTTTCAAAATCTTGCTATTTTTTTTTCTTTTCATCCTCTTTAAAAGTCATCTTTGCTCTGTCTTATCTCTGCTTTGCAATGAGAAATCAGAGGATGGGAGACAGCACCTTTATTTATCTTGAGGAGCAGCTCTATCATTGTCTCAGCCCCAAAGGCAGACTTCCAAGGCCACCCAACCAGAAGGGTGGCCTGTGCTTGGCATTTCCCTGTGGTTTCTTTCTGTACTCTTTCTGTTTGAGAGATTCAGCAATAACCAGAGAAACACATACAAATGAGTCAGATAAATATAGGCAAGCATACGGTTTTTCCCCAGACATGGCACTTCTTGGAGCTCCTCGCTTTCCTCATTGATATCTGTGCTTCCAATAACATCAAGATTTTACCAAGCCCAAAGCTTTAATAAATCCTCAGAAAAACAAGAAAACTCATTCTATGTTTCTTTATTTTTTACCCATTTCCTCCGGTTTCCCTTTCCACAGAACCCTGTGCAGAATGCTTGAGAGGAAAGGCTAAACCCAGTCTCTCCACCCCCTTTGTTTTCACCTGGTATATGGAGGGAGCAGTGCCCTCACTACACCCTCGTTGGGGCTGGCAGAGCTGACACAAGAATTTGAGTGCCCATCCCCATTGTCTGCTCGCTCTGCTGAGACCCACCCCACAAATGCTGGCCCCATTTCCCCCCCTACAACCATCCATCTGCCCTTTTTAATAAGTATCCTCTTTCCTGTGTGATGTGAGGCACCATCCTTTGGTGTGGCTTTATTTTGTAATGCTTTTCCAGTGATTCAGAGACTAACCCACACTACCACAGCAGAGGCTAGTCTTCCTCCCATTGAAGTCAATACCAAAATTCTTGTAATAAAAAGATAAACTGAATACAGATGAACATTAACCATATCCTTTCAACATTTTTCTCTGCCTAATGGAGTATATTAAAGCATCTCTGCATAACTTCTGAATAGTACTGCATTCAATTTAATTATTAAACTTTCACTTAATTTAATACCACTTTGAGGTTTCTGGTTAAAAATAAAATATGATTAATGCTTACAAAAGAGAATGAGAAATTGGAGTGTTAAGAATTCTGATAATGGCAACAGTTTCTGGGTAAATTGCTTTGGTAATTTTCATAGTTAAATACATTAATGTTACCCTTGCTTATTGCAGTTCCCCACCCTAACAGTCAGTTGCTCTTCCTGATGATTCTTTTAAAAATTAATTAGTTAGTGTGGCATTTAGCTGCTAACTATAACACACAAAAAACCAGTAATTTTCCCTGAAAGTCACTGGTGTCTGTATACAACTGAAAGAACATGAGCACCTGGTCACAGATATTAATCCTTCCTGTATCATGAATGAATTTCTGTTTTAGAGCATGGAAGGTTACCAGAATTATCATATCTCCCTCTGGCTCTCTGCTAAATCTGAGTTTTCAAGAGAACAAAGCCCATACAGACTAGGAGGATGAGGGACAACTATGATGTGTTCCAGGTTGAGTCTGAAATGAGTTATCAGGATGCCAAGTATTTAATGACACTCTTAAGATATTGATCTCCAAAAATGGTTCTAAAATTCAAATGGTGGGCAGGATAAAAATTCATAAAATTGGATAACAAATAGCGTTTTTGGTAAAAATCTAGCACTGCTTTGGAATAAGTGTTTGGATAGGAGCAGAACAAAACCTAGGACTGAATTTCAAAAAACTGAGTTTCATAAATTCTCGGTCTTGACCCATGCAGGCTCATATCCTGGCTTCCCAGTCAATCAGTGAAAGCCTATTAGGATAATCAAGGATTCATTAGAGAAAGAAATTTGATCAAATGGAGTAGAGAAAGCCAGATGCTGATGCCTTCCTATGTCCTTCATGCCCTACTTTTTCATTCTGTGATGTAGCTGGAACTTTTCTCACACGAGATGGACATGCTGTCAAAGTCTATCTACCTATTATCGTGTGGTAAAATAAAATACAGCAATTAAGCACAGAAGATCTATTATGATAAAAATGGAAAAAAAAACCCCAAACTGTTAATTCAACAGAGTGCCTTGGCTACATCCCAGGCTGCCCAGTCTATCTTCTTTATTAATTATTATTAACTATTGTTATTATAGGAGATCCATAATACCCTACCCAGTAGTAATATCTGTGCAGGACTTGAATATAATGAAGCGATTTGGAATTCACAAAGATGGGTCACCCTGCAATTTGGAATGTAGGTAATCACATTTTCCAGTGGGTTTTGTTAATTCATATTTGGCCAAGACATTAAAAGCAATTATGGCATTAAGCTCTTACAGGTCTAAAGAGGATCTTTTTAGATAAATATATGTGCATGATAATAGATGCTTTTTAAAAATTGAAATTTATTTCGTAGATGATTGCCAACAGAACTTCTGAATCTCAATTGCTGCAGAAATTTGAATCTGCCTGCTAATCTAAACTTCATAGATAATCTTTGGGCTTAATAAGTAGCTGTATTAAAATCAACAGAAAACCCCATAAAAGTATTAACATAATGTGTTTAGAATCTGTGAACAAGTTGGACCATACTTTTTACTTGAAACCTATTTTGAAAATTAACATGCCATAATGATCTAGAGAAGGAAATAAATGACAAAAGAAAGGAGTCAGCAAATAATTGGTATTTCTTGCTGCAGCTGCAGGTTAACCAGTCAGATCCAAATCAGCTAGTACCCTTCATGAACAGTGAAATCCAGAGTAATATCTGAGTCATGGCTAGTGGAGCCAGGAATGCTCTTCCTGTGCTTTGCTAAATCTAGGTACCCTTCACTTGCAGTCCTATGCAACTTGACATAAAGAATTCTCTTTTTACAGTCGTGAATAAAAATGTAAATATTATTACTGATTAAAGAAGTATCAATACATCCCCAAATAATATTGATGAGATATCCAAAGCAAAACATATAGATAAACAAAGAGAACATGCATATGACTAAAGATTTGTTTCCCAGCCTACATCCACTCCACTTGCAAAGGCCTGTCATCCTTTTTGTAAATGTGGGGACAAAAAAAGGCAAAACTCATCTATACTGTATTTATTCCCTTCCCACTCAACATATGTTTTGCTTTTAATTTTCAGTTATAGCTTTCTACTAAAATAAGTATTTTTTCTACGAAGAAAATTTCCTTAAAATAAAGAGGAAATGGTAGAACATGGAAGACCTGAGGAGAGCTCCTATTGCTAATCAGTAAATGTTTTGTTTGGAGCCAAATGGTTAATGAATTGCTCTCATTTAGAAATAATAGGGAAATAAATATTTTACTTCTTGAGTAAGTACCTAACACTATAATAAACCTTTTTATGGAGAAACCAAAACTGCTTCTTAAAAAAAAAAAAAAAATTAGGTGATAGAGACAATTAAAACCTCTTATAAATTCCCAGAGGTACGGAGGTATTAGTTAAATAAGTTCACATAAATCATGGGGTCATTGCAAGCAGAGTTTCCAGAAAAAAAAAAAAATTGTGAGCAGAGAGGGGGATGAAACCAGCTACATACCAGCATCCTTACATCTAAAAGCTATGCTGCAAAGTATTGCAGGATGCAGAAGTTACACACTGCCTGCCCAGGCACCACTGGGAGTGGGAATGAAAGAGCCATTACAAAACCTCACTGCTTTAAGAAATCACACTCTTCAGTAGGGGAAGTTCTACAGTTCTTACTTAAGCATAATTCTACAGCTAAGCATCATTTCTTTCATAATTGTTTCTACAAGCAATAATTTGTTAAGTCAGGGGACAAAAGGTATATTCAGTAATTTAACCTTGCCCTGGATATTTCTAATGGCTTGAAATCAAAATTACCCCTTCAGTGAAAAGATAAGGACACAAACTCAGATGAAGGTGTTAAGATAAAGCAAATATCAATACTATATAGAGTTGCTGTCAGAGAGCAAATAAATATTTCCTCCCACCTATAAGGCTCAATACACAAAGAAGGGAAAACAACCCAAAGATACTTAAATAAATTTTCCTTCAGGCAAGCTTGCTTTATCACAGGCTACTTCAGTTTGCATCTCAGATGCATAAGGTTAGGGTTTATCTTACTTTACTAGGAGGTCTTCCTGTCCTGAGGTCTGCATTGTATTAGAAGACAAATTTTGGAGTTTTTCTGTTCTGTGTAAAGAGGGTGCAAGGGAATAAATAAGAATTTACTCATTAATCTTACCCCACAACCCTATTTTGAAAAAAACTAAATTCAAAACCAGCAATCTATTTTACATTCTAGACTGGAAGTTTCTGAAAGCTGTGATCTAAGTATATGGATTTGTACAAGTAGTAAAAGGAACATAATGATGTTCCTTTGACTTTTGTAATCTGTGTCATTTCAGCACAGGATATCTTTATAACTACCATACTAATACTTTCAGGAAACATTATGGGGGTATTGTTGGAATATTAAATCTTAAATGTTGGGTATTAAATTAGACCCTAAAATATGAACTTCATGGACTAGTTAAGCATTAATGATATATTTTGATCTCTTTCTGTGCCAGAACTCATACCTGGGGTGTAGAAAGAAATTCATAAAAGCCCCTAGAGCAAATTGCAGTTTGTTGCCCACTGTACAGAGTCCATCCAATCAGCTACAGAAACATCTACTAGTGATAAAACAGACTATGATGAAGCAATCTGAACATTTACACAAGAAGGAGGAAGAGTAAATAGGAATTTGCTGTGTATGGTGGATTTCATCGAGACCTGAATGAAGGGACATTTAGCTCTGCAGAGCAGTCCTCAGCTGACACGCAAAAAGG
Source organism: Alaudala cheleensis (assembly GCA_013398995.1). Taxonomy (NCBI): domain Eukaryota; kingdom Metazoa; phylum Chordata; class Aves; order Passeriformes; family Alaudidae; genus Alaudala; species Alaudala cheleensis. The sequence goes on from VWYE01027142.1 coordinate 117,205, forward strand.
GTACTCAATACAAATCTTACAAACATTTCCAAATAAAGCCCAGATTTAGCAATCTCAAAGCACAAGTTACTAGCATACATGGCTATATTCCAGCAGTCATCTCTAGTAACTACCTTCATTAGTCTTCTAAAATGACTGGTTGTAGTAGTTTCACATTCGCTAATTTTGATTTCTCAGCTACAGCACCAGTTTGTGTAGTGGCTTGAGTGTCTTTTTCTGCTGTGAGACAGGATTAAGAGAAAATAAAGCAAAACAGGCTCTAACTTAAAAAATATAAAGATAGTTTTGGTCATACACACTAAAAGAAAAAAAAAAAGAAACTCTCAAAACACTTCCCCTTCCCTCGCCCCCCCAGCTTCTTATCTTTCTCACAGACAATGTATACAGACAAAACTCAGAAGTCATGGTCTGTACCACTTAGAAAATAATCTTTCATCAGTCCTCTTAGAGAGAGAAGTCTCTTCTGCTTATGGCAACTTTCCACAAGAAAGAAACAATCTACTTGTGGCTCTTAGCTCTCACAAAAGCAGCTGCCAGGAAATACGCTTTTATGGACCTCCCATTTATGCAGCTTCCTGTGGCTACATATGGGCCATGTACTCTATGCATACTGAGGTGTCATTTTAAAATGAACAGTTCAGATGCAAAGGGGAGCAGAGATGTCTCTTGCTTCTTCACTGGTGCAGCAGACTTTGCATCTCTCACTTCTTTACTCTGTTCAAATACTTCATGGGACCACAGGGTCACTGCTACATCAATATTCACTCAGTCCATTAAAAATACCTTTGCTTAAAACCACAGATCTGAACAATCACTTTCCCAAGTTCATATTTTCTATTATTTAAAGATATATTCTAGCATATTACAATGTGTTACCACAAGTCACAAAACATTTTCAGCTACAGCATCTTCTCATCTCATCACTTAAAATGCCACTTCTCTTTCACCGACCTTGGTACTTTATACCATCTCTTTAAATGTCTCCCATTCTGACTTTTTCTTGCACTTAGAGGACAGTTAGGGCTTTCAAAGCTTCATCTGTCACAGAAAGGGTTAAAATCTCGCAGGTCTGCAGGGGCCATGCTGGTTCTTCCCTGGGAGGTGGCCACAGGTGGCAGGGTCAGGCCTCACTGAGCCAGGCTGGAGTCTCAGGGTTGTGGCTGCTGCTGGGGGGGCACTTGCCCAGCTCCAGGGTGTTCTTGGGCAGCCGGGCTTCCCTCTCCCTCTTTTCTTCCAGCGGGAGTCACCGGAGGAGGAGTGGCTCAGCCCCCACGGCTAGCTGAAGATGTTTTACAGCTGCTGCAAACTCGATCTGGGCCGGGACACGGCATACCTTCCTCAACCTTCCCTCCCTGGGAGTCACCGAGCCCCGCAGGCTTCCCGGGAAAGGCCTGAGCCAGGCAGGGCCCAGCACGCCCCAGCTGCACCCCCAGGGAGGAGGGAGCCAGGCTGCCTTCTTACTTCTTCAGAGGCAGGGAGGGGAAAAAAAGACAGTTCCCAGGAGACTCAGCTTGATATGGATAATTCACAAAGCCGAACTTTGCTTTCTCAATGGCTGAACAGTGTGTCAGTATCTAAAATAAGCTCCTGATAGATTAACTGCCCTTTCTATAACCAGTCCCAGGTCCTTACAGGGGTCTGTTTCCTCTTTAACTAAAACCGAGCTGTGTTAACCCATGACACTGGTGAAAGATTCTTCCCATTACCTGGGACAGAATAGAATTCTCTCAGCAACTGATGTACTACAGCAGAACATGGATGAGTATCCATCCCTTCAGTTTGCCATTCCCCTCTCATGACTGCAAACACCTCATCTGTGCTCAGAAACATCTGCTCACTCTCTAATGAGGAAGGAGGCAACACTCTAATTTTCTAGGTGCTCTTCTGTCAAAAAGTTGATCTGTTCTCCAACCCATCTACTTGCAGTAACTCAAATGACTAATCCTTCTCTTCCAGTTTGGATCTCCACTATCTTCTGGATTGCCCTGTTTGCAAAGCTTTCCCACTGTACTTCTCTGGAAACCAATATGACATTCAGAGCTGAGAAAGTTGAAAAAGCAAGGATTCTCCTCAGAGATAAACTCTTCTCTTGCTCTTGGGTTGCAACCAGGAAATCTGAAAGCCTCTTGATACCAGACCTACCCTCTCCATTTTCTTCCTTTTTAATATTATTGTCTCTCTTTTAATTATTGTGGCACCAGGAGACCCCAAATGCAATCAGTGCCTCATTCTGCCTGTCTCTGTGAAGACATATGGTATGAGACAGCCCTTGCCCTGGAGAGTTTACAGTTTAAATAGGCAAGACAATAATGAGACACATTAGCATTGTTATCAACATATCCCAGGTGGGAAATTGAGTCACAAAGATGGAAAGCAACACGCTCAAAATCACATGTCTACAGTGTACAGAGAAGCATGGTTCAGTCCTTTTGGAGTTAGCAAACATTAAACTGATAAATTGACACAGCAGAAAGACACACTGGTGTGCCAGTTTGTGTGCAGAAGCCCTACAGACCAGACATGCACCATTCTGGCCCAAACAAGCCCTGAGAGCAGGCCTTGCATTAGGCACTTACAGTGTCACCAAGGCACTTGTCTGCACCACCCTGTCTTTCCCATTTGGTCTGGGTGGCCTGAGGGTACTGAACAGGAGCCCATGAAAAGCAGGTAATGCAGAAATAGATATTTTCCAGGACTCAATCAAGCAGATTTCTTTAAAAGTCACTTACTGATCCTTATGGTGTCCCCAAGGAGAGAAGCAGACCTTTTTTTACAGACTCACCTTCTCAGCAATCCTGTTGATCTGGACTCCAAAGCATGGGCAGAAAATCCCAGTTTTCATAACAGTAAAGATCTGAAAGTGAAGCCAAATTATATATGGTCCCTCAGTTTGCTAATATCCATAACCTGTAAGATTTTCCTAGCTTTAAACATATTTGAAAAATAATATGATAAAGAGTAAGACAATTGCATGCCATTTTATTTCCTCTGAGGAAATATGTGTTTCCGAAATGACTTTATTTATTATACCAAAAGTGAGAGATTCTTTTATGCTTTTGAAGTGATATTATACTTCATTTATAAGTGACTTTCACTTATATACTTGCTCTTATTTATTAAAAGAATAGTATTCAGCATTATTCATCTGTTGAGGGGCTACTGAATACTGAGCTCTTATGATGTTGTGTTGGTCTCTTATCCTTTTTCTTTCATCTGATTAACAACATATTAAATTTTATTTCTTTTATCAGGACATTAATGATCTTGAGCTTTGTAAAATTTGCATATGTTGTTCCAAAATGTAGTGGGGAAAAAGAAAATTCCATGGTGTTTTCTTGGGCATGGATTCTTTTTGCTGATAACCTCAGGATATCTTGAGATTTTTGCAATAAAAAAAATAAGTCCTCCATTATAATTTTGAAGCACAAGGTAATTTTCATTAAATGACTAAGAAATATGAAATAAATTCCCCTCCTTACCTCAATCCAAAAAAAATACCAACCAACCAACCAAAAAAAAAATCATCCCAGAAATCAGCATGGACTGATTGGGACAAATGCACTTTTGTAGCAACACTTTTGCTGTACTCTTTTTTTTGTTTGTTTGTTTTGTTTTGTTTTTTTTTTTGCTATATATGACATAATACCTTTTTCTTGTGAAAAAAAATACTTGAATATAATGTACAACATGCAGATTGCTGCTTGTATTTTCAGAAAAGTGGTTTTGATGTGCTACAGTAGTACTTGACATTTTTTGTCTATTTTGATCTCTTTCAATGTTTCAATGAGAAAATGCTGCATTCAGATAAATCAATACTTCTCCTCCAATTATTTACTTCAAAACACATGCAAGGTTTTCACATTAACAAGCTTTTACATTAAAAAAAAATCATCAAGTCTTCAAAAGAAAGTAAAGTAAGCTATATTTCTTTGAATGGCTAGTTTGCTAGAAGGAGTGAAACTGAAAGCCAAGGCATTAGAAAAGGTCTCCTGGATAAGGTCCATGTCACACCATAGCCCTTTCAGAAAGTCAGCCAAAACCATTGCAAATCTATTTCATTTTTTTACCACCTTCTTGTGTTACTACTCTTGGTAGCACCTCCTGATTGTATAAGATGAATACTAATTTTATTTTTTTCACAGTTAAAATCGTGCTACCTGTAGTTCCTCTATAATTTCAGTAATTTGTTTCCACAATTCAAAAGAGTACAACTGTGTAACACAAAGTCTATTTTATGTATCAGGCAGTTACTTAAAGTCGTAACCATATATTAGCTCCTTAATGACTCATTATGTGGTCTCTGGGGGGATCAAGAATGATATCCCATTTTCTAGATGGGGAGATAAAGGGAGAAAAAATAATTTAATTTCTAATCCAAGCATACAAAAATCAATCTAAAAGATTCTTTGCTTTGTGTTCTGAGCTTGACTGTATTTACTGATGTAGATCATGTGCAAAGAACAGCTGCCATGTCCAGAGTTCACTTGCCACATGCACTCCATGACCTATTCAAAGGGTACCTAGGAGTGCATGAGAGGACAGAGGTGCTCTGAATCAATTAGAATTAGCCTTAAAACACATGGTGTTCACAATAATTAGTTATTTTAAAGCCTTCCCTCAAGTAAGTTTCCCCATGCCCTTTTATATAAACTCTTACATTCATCAGTTATTCACATCATCTCTAGAATAATTTGCATACCTATCTAATATTTAAGGAGGTGTATGATGGCCTCTAGTGGTGCATAACAGCATGAAAATGATGAACTGCTGCTCTGTTTCCTTAGGGTTTTAAATATAGTATGATAGAAAAACAAACACATTTTCAAACTGGATCTTCTGAGTTAGGGAAAAACAGAATACAGTACACAGCAAATGTAAATGGTTCATCACTTTTTGCTTGGTAAGGATGAAAACATTCCTGAAACCCAGCTGATTACATGAAATTAATTTTAAAAATATGCAAAATTTTTACTATTTAACACTGTTGTCTCTCTCCCAGTGTTTTGATCACTATACACTGCTAGGCTTTGGCCTGCTGGAACTGCAAGTCACTAATTCTTTGGGAATAGTGTGTGTATTGAATGAGAAAATACATCTGATTTTCCACAGAGAAGGTACTTACACATCAGATGTTTTTCAGCCTGAATTATTCCTTCATGTTAAAAATTACTTTTATCATTTGTGAAATATTTTTTTAAAAGACTGTACTTGATAAATCAATTCCAAATGAAAAAAACACAAAAATAAAGTTCTATCTTAAAAATTTGATCTTATTCTTACTCATGGCATCTCATAACCCAGAGAACTGTAAGAAGGTTCACACATGGGTGATGGGATTTACTACTAAACTGCAAAGAACAGAAATGTAGAAAATTAAAGACTAATACATTCATTAGCAGGTTAAATGTTAAAAAGGTACATTTCTGTCTATGTTCTCTTAAATTTATTTGATATTTTTGCCTAAATTGCTTTGATATTTTTATTTGTATTTTGCTTCTAGACTTTTGTCTTCACAAATGTTTAGTAAAACTATCAACACTTATAGGCTGAAGTTTTAGGCTGTAATTTCATCCTTCAGTCCCATGTATCTTTGGAGAAAATGCTATGAGTATTCATAGATACTAATTATTTTCAAACAGTAACTCACAATTTCCTAGACAGTTTTCATATCATGTTTTTAAAAGTTTTCTAACTGCAAATACAGTTATAAATATTTCTATTTAACAGAATTTGAAAGGAAAACTACTTATCTCAGTCAGTAGCCTCCACAGCTCTGCTTCAAGCAAATTTTCAGAAACTTAAGTCCTAAGACAGATAATTGCTGTAGCTCATTCCTAAGGAAAATGAAGGATATTACAATGGATACTTTTTTCCCCCTAATTTTGAAAGCCATTTCACAACGACTATTACAGAGCTGTAAGCCTGCAATGTCACAGACATCCTTAATTTCTGTATTTTTGCAAGGGAGGTTGTTTAGGTGCAATCTAACAGCAAGAAAAATTTTTTTCACATCAGTACAGAAAACTGTAACCAAGGAAATGCCTAAATTAATCGTAGACATTGTTTACTGTCCTTTAGTTTCTTCTAAATGCAACGAGTAAAAGTTGAATGGCTATCTTAAATAATTCTGAAAAGTTTTCAAGTGTACGCTGTTTTTCTGCTATACCTCTTTTCCTGGCAGTTTCTCACATTACCCAGGGTCTCACGAATTTCAGTATTTTAGTACCTCTTAGCTACACAAGCTACACAAGCTACACAGTCCTCCCCTAGGCACTGTATCCCAAGTCTCAGGGTTTGTGCACCACGTTTTTCCTGAGCCAAAGTGAGTCTACTAGATGAAAACCAAGGAATGATCCTTTCACAGAGGGATTTCCTCTCTCAAACTCTTTCCTCTTCTGCCTCACAGTCCCTGCACTCAGCATCACTACTCCTGCTCCTCCCCCGGGATCTGTGTGCCCAGCACTGTGTGAAATATTAACTAGATGATGATTTTTATTTCTCTTGTTGGAGATCATAGGACCTGCTAAGAAAACCACTGCTATGAAGCAGAATGCAGGGAGCTGTCAGCTGAGGAGCAGCCACCAGCTGCCATCTGAGCAGTGGTGATGTTAATGTACAATGCTATGTCTTAATAGCCATCTCAATTGGCTACTAAAATGCTGCACTTTGCATTAAAATCCCTACCCCACTGCTGCAGTCTCTGAAAATTACCTTTTGGCTCAATTAAATGCTGTCATGCCAAATAAGCTGTCTGAGCTCCTCTAGTTTTCTGCTAAAGAAATAAAATTCCTACTTCTTAATTTTAAATATACATGATTATGTTGAATGACACATTCAGCCAAGACAACACACAGCTATCACAGGTGAACTGCATGCTGTGTCTCAGAATTCAACAGCAATTGAACCTCCTCAACAAAACTGTGCTAAACTTCCACAGCAGTTATTATTTTCAGTGTGTTTAAAGAATGTCTCTTAAAATAATCTGTGTTCAGGTACTGGAAATGGGAGAACAAGAAAATGCAGCTCGTAGGGATTTGTTTCTGGAAACTTACAAGTTATAAGTGAGAGAACTCTGAAAAGGTAGGATAAGGGATATGATGAAGGCTACAGTATGAATGTGGGGGTAAAGGACATGAATGGACTACACTCAGAAAGAAGAAGTGGTGAGGCTGGTAGGCTGCATAATACAGGGGGAGGATGAAGTTTGAAAAAAAAGTTACGTCCTTTGATCCAAACAGATGGTTTGTGGGAAAACTTTGTCTCAGCTTCTGAGTGCATAGATTCAGGTGAGAATAAGGAAAACCACAGAGGCAAACATAAAAGATACAATGGTGTAGTGAGCTCATGGTGCCCTCCCTGAGTCATAGCAGAAGATGATGAAAAGTCAAGACAAAAAGATCTCTCAAATATAGGAAAAATATGTTTCAATTGCATAAGCTTCAAAATGTAGACAGGGTCTCTGTGCTTCAAATATCTACCATGCTGAATTGATATGATTTGAAAGGTAAAAATACATCTGTTTGATAGGCTTGGGCATCTTATCTCCTCTTTTGCTACACACAACTATTACATATCTTGTGCTGCACAGTCCCTACCAGATATGTCTGATGTGGTTTGAAAGGTAGAATTGGTCAGGGACACTTGTACAAAGTCAAGTTTCTTCAAAGAAAAGCTGATCCCTAATCATTATGTTTTAGGCATACTGGGCATTATCAGCTTCGTTTAATCCTTTACCTGGATTCCTGATGTACCTGCCCAAGGGCTGGAGACAACTGCACCTTTTGGTTTAAGTCAGACATAATTAAGTCTCCCTCAGAGCCAGGGACTCCTGAAGCTGCAGAGAAATAGCCCCAGGGAGTCTGCTAGCAGGGCAGTCCTGCATCTCGAGTCCTTGAGAGAAACAGGCAGCTAGCCCAATGGAGTTGACAGTGTTGGCAGTTTCATTACTGGTATCATCTGGGATACTGACAAGAACATCAGTTTCAACTAAAACTCTAAAGGAACAGAAAGTTCTTATTTGTCAGAGAATTCAGATGTGTGATTTCTCAGATTTGGTCTGAAACCAGTACTCCTTGGCCCCCAAAATCTACACATGTGCAAACTAGAAACAACTATTTTGACAGCTTTACTGCAAAATTGATCCTTGTTTTCCTTTTTAAGTCTTCCTATAAGAAGATAAAACTGATCAGGCTATGAAAAAAAAAAAAAGACCAAAAAATCCCACCCAAACAAAACCATATTCTGAGCTACTTGAACACATGGGATGATGGTTTATATAATCTACTGCTAGAATCTGCAAAAATCTCCCATTATAATTAGGTAAAATTTGGGAAATGTATGATTAGCTCTTGAATTGAAAAAAACAGAAATACTGCTCTGCAGCAAAGATCACTTCCCTCTTTTTAGTCTGACATCCTACATCAGTCTCCAGAAACACACTTACATTTCATGCTGCATTGACATTTGAGCCTACACATGAGTGTAGGAGCAAGTTAAGAGTAAGCAGTTCACTGTACTCAAATGGAAGAAAAAGATTTAGTCACTTAAAAAAAAAATCCTGCAATTCTTTGGGATTTTGACCTTCATAGAATGATAGAGGTTAGATGGGATATCTGGATGTCATCTGGTCCAAATCCCCTCCTCAAGTAGGGCCACCTAGTGCTGGTTGTCACCGGGCGATACTTTTTGCTCCTAATACTTGGATATCCTTTTCAATCTCACTTGGAAAAAAGGGCATTTGTTTCAGAATTTAAATTGGGAGGAAAAAATTTAAAAACTGCTCTAAATAGCTTAACAGAAGCTGGGCTGGATTCCACATTACCCAGCACCAAAGCCTGCAGGACTTCAGGAAAAGGTGACAGTTACCATGTATAACAACATCCAGCAGTCAAATGAAAGACCAAATGAGCATCTGCCTTTAAAATAAAAGTAAAAATATTCTCACCTAAAAAACAGAGTCTCTGCAAAAAAAATAACACCATGCTCCATCATGTCCTCCCCTCCACCTTTTTCTACCCCCGCTCCAATTGTGCTTTAAATAATCTGGGCCAGTGCTTCATGCAACACCAATAGTAAGCACCAGGATGATACTGCACTGGTGACCTTGGATTTTCCAGCCCATTACTCCTGACTGGTCTCCGCAAGAGTGCTACATTGCCACCTGCCACATCACACCTCCTCCAATGTCGCAAGGAAGTCAAAGCGCTCGCACTTCCCCCGGCCCCACCCGCGCTCTGTCACAGAGCTTTCTCTGCTGATCTGTGAACAGAGAGTGATCCTGGGCTCTCAGTGTGCTCAGGATCCTCCCTCGCTCCCTCCCTCCCGCCCATGCTTGTGTTTGTCACTTATCTGGTAGGAGGTGCAGAAGAAGAGAAGGGAATGTAAGCAGAAATATTTCCATTTTCAGCCTGGTTAAAGGAGTATTTCAAAGCAACAGATGCTGTGAGATTTATAGTGTGTTCAAAAGATAGTATGATTTTCACAATTTAATTTTTTTTGAAAGAAACAGATACTTTCAAGTTATAAAGATGCATACACAGTCCAAATGATTATGTCCAGAAAAAAAAGGTCAAATCAAGGCTTTTGCCACTAGTAGCAATTTTTATATGTGAGCCATATTTGAAGTAATTAGCATAGTTGTTTGCCTTTTTATTTTCTACAAAAGCAGATAACAGACTACCCAGAGACCCTAAAGAAAATTGCCTCAGGGGAAGACAAAAGCTGTCAACATCAAGCTGCAAAGATCTCTTTGAGGAAGAAAACAAATTCCCAGCAAGAGAATTGATATGCCTGCTGATGAGCTGTTCAAATATGAAATGCAGACACTCAGAGGGAGCCTGCTGCAAACACATCCAGAGAAGCAACAGAACATTTGGCAAAAAATTTGGCACTAGAAAAAAATGGAAACTGAAAGCAAGCATAAGGATGTGATGAAACGAAGAAATGCTGGCATGTTACACAGAAAAGAAGAGCTGAAGGAAAAGCAAATATGCCCAGCAAGCTAAGTAGAAAGACATCCTTTCTGGAAGGCCTGACTACTACCAGCAGCAGCGATGCTACTTGATTCAAGTGTTAAGGGAGCATTTTATGTCACACAGAAAAATGTGGTAGATGTCTTGATATTACTGGTTTTTATTGAACTAATACAACAGCAAAACCAAGAAAGGTTTAACAGCCTGCCCTAGAGATTTAGCAGAGAATTTTCTGTTCAAAGAGCTTTTTCAATTCCTACAATGAATTTCCCATAAAAATATTTCCCATAGGCATTTTTAATTTTTTTTTTCGGCTAAATGATCCTATTATCTGTTCAGTGGTGAAAAATTGTGTTGGTTTTGCCCAGCCTGGTTTTTGGTAGCTGCTGGGGGGTGGGGGGGCCTACAGAGGTGGCTTCTGTGAGAAGCTGCCTTATCATGTCAGTAGAGCCAATCTCTGAGGATGGACATGCTGCTGACCAGAACTGGGAAAATGAGAGAGGTTGGTAATGCCTCTGTGATCACATATTTAAAAAGAAAATCAAAACAAACTTGGGCATGCAGTTTCAATTCCAGCTAGGGAAGAGGATGAGGTGAGGACATGTAGGCAAAAACAACATGGAGACACCAAGGTCAGTGCTGAAGGAAGGACAGGAGGTGCTCCAGGTGCTGGAGCTCAGATTCCTCTGCAGGCTGTGGTGAGACCACGGGGGAGCAGCTGTGCCCTGCAGCCCTTGGGGATCCATGGGGGATGCAGAGATCCATCCACAGCCCTTGGGGATCCACAGGGGATGTAGAGATCCACCCACAGCCCAGGGGGATTCACGGGGGATGCAGAGATCCACCCACAGCCCATGGGGATCCATGGGGGATGCAGAAATCCACCCACAGGCCATGGGGATCCACAGGGGATGCAGAGATCCACCCACAGCCCATGGGGATCCACAGGGGATGTAGACATCCACCCACAGCCCATGGGGATCCACAGGGGATGCAGAGATCCACCCACAGCCCTTGGGGATCCACGGGGGATGCAGAGATCCACCCACAGCCCATGGGGATCCACGGGGGATGCAGAGATCCACCCACAGCCCATGGGGGGAGGTGCCCACACCAGAGTGGGAGAGCCTGGAGGAGGCTGTGATACAGTGGGAGAACCAGCAGAGAGAGAGAGCCCTGCTTCCAGGCAGTCCTTGGAGGACTGCAACCTGTGGAAAGAGATCCATGTCACGGCAGTTTTGGGATGATTGCTGCTCGTGAGATTGGAACCAACTGGAGAGGTTCACAGAGAACTGTCTCCTGTGGGAGGGACCCCATGGTCTCACAGGGGAAGGACTCCTTTCTCTGAGCGGCAGAAGAAAACTTCAGGTGACAAAAACCCTTACTCCCCTGTCTCCCTGCACTGACAGTGGGAAGGAAGGAGGGGTTGGGAGAAGAAAATGTGTCTTTAAGGGCTTATTTTACTTCTCATTATCCTCCTCTGATGTTGTTAGTAATAAACTCTTTGTTAGCCCTAAGAAGATCCTGTTTTGCCTGTGGAAGGTTTTCTCTCAGTCCTTAACTCATGAACCCTTCAATATATTTTTTTCTCCTCTGCCTAGCTGTGGCAGGTGAGAGTGAGCGATGTGCTTTCATGTGTGGACCAATTCAGGGGGTTTTTCTCCTTTTGGTTTATCTTGTCTGAAGATGACATTTCATGAAAGCAATGTTGTCTGAGGTATTTAAAAGTAACACTATGAACTATACATTCTCTTAAGATCATAATTGGAAATTGTCACCACCTACTAGTATTTTTGGTAGAGTCCCTCAGTATTCCTGTGAACAAATATTTAGGGATATGTTCTCACCATATTTACTCCCATGTCCTAGTGAAGACAGATAAACTTGGTATCCTTCAGAGATGTGTCCCTGATGAGCCAATCATCTAAGAAAGGAAAAAGTTTCAATTCCTGTTTTGGGATCTTCAGGTCTCTCTACAGTCACATGGTCCATTGAAATAAGAGGAATCAGCAGAATTCACAGGTAGAAACTTCTATTGGAATGTAGGCAACCAGTCTGTAATTAAAAATAAAAATATTCCTCTCCTACTTCTGCCAACATCCAGGGAGGCACACAAAAAAATCCAAACAAACAAACCTTAACAAACCTTCAACAAGCATAAGCAATTAATGAAAGTAGCAAGGTGCAAATAGACTTAATTTATGTAATTTGATCCCTTTTAGCTGTTTTATAAAGTAATTCTGGCAGAGCTGAGATAATAATTTCACTACAGACAATAAGGCAGTCATAAAACAGGGCAGGTAAAGCTATGACAATAATGAAATTATCGAAGTAAAGCCTATTATCTTCATAAATTTTCACTCACTTTCTACCACAGTGGGAAGATATTCACTCGCTAATATCTTCTATCCTATTCAAAAAGAAATGCATCCCTTTAGCAAATAAGCTAAATTAATAATTTCTTTATGTTAGGGATTATTATTGATTATAATAATAATTAACAAATGTATGCACAAAGTTTCTGGTTGAATTCTTTAAATGCAAAGTGCACTGATTGCTGTGTAAGACAGTATCCCCATCTGATACTTAAGACACTCTAAAGTTAGCACCTTGAAAAAATCAGATTTTTTTTTAAATAAAATGTTTCAATAAAAAAGCATGAATTATTTTACTAAACCTATTTCTATAATATTTTAGATATTCTCAAACCTTTTTATTCTTTGCAGTAAAGTATGCAGAACACATAGCATTGTCATTACTAGCATGTTCTGTTAAACAAACTGAATAAGTATTCTGCTGTACCTAAAGGTACAAAAAATGATGCCAGGTTTTGCTAAGAAATTTTGTTAAACTGTTGTGACTTGGACTCAAAAAAGTAGTTTCAAAAGTTAAATAACCAGTAGTCATATTCCTTCTGTGGAAGTTTCAATACATTCATCTAAGAATACAAAGTAAGGAGGTTGATTGAAGTTATTCACTTCAGGTTTCAAAACCACTTTTCCAATAAATGGAAAACTAGGAGCTAATAGGCACAAATCGAAGATCTAAGCCCATGCCCTTTCATATGCAGTCAGACTAAAAGTGTTGCATGTATGGGATTTTATTGTTCACAAACAAAAATAATTTCCTTCTGTAAGATTTCTTGGGCCTGGTAAACTGCTTGTTACATTTGTGCTTGAAAATACCTACAGCTGCCTAAATACATCCGAGATACAAACAAGCTTTTAGCTGTGAAGGGTTTTGTTGTTTTTCTTTTCACATGTTTTGAAATTAATTTTTTTAAAGGAAAAACTGAAAAGATGCAGTGAACTTTTTTGAAAAAGTTCTCAGGTTTTCATAAAAATCTTTCTAATCACAATTTCTTTAATCCTTGTTTCATTATTATCCACAACTCTCATTCATTATATTTTTAGTGACTTTCAAAAGAAACGTGTACCCACTTACATGAAGCATGTAAAAGAAAAGCAGCCCAGCTTTATTTAGGAGATCACTCAGCAAATTATAAACTGTAAAACCTGTAATAATACTATGAAAGCTGCTAAAAACCCACAGTACTTATAAGACTTACTGTAGGATAGCACAAAAAGGTTGCTATTTATATGAACACAAGAGAAAAGAAACACCAAAGAAACACCATTATGAACTCACTCTCTTTTCCATAACTTGTTTAGTAAAATACATAATGTACTACTCAAAAGTCTCTGTTGAAAAACTTGTCCAGCATCAAAACTGGACACCAAAACCTATATATTTAGGAATCAACAGTAGACATATGCTTCAAGTATTGTCACCATCTGTAAACCAAGGATACAATCACAGTCAGAAATTAAAATGGCTTTAGCTTCTAAATTAAAGTGCCTGTGTTAACAAGAACTGTAACTATACGACAGTAAAGTCTCTCATAAGACCTGTCTGCAGTAAATGATTACAAAAGTTTATCAAACTCTATATTTGATATACTAGATAAAATGTCACCAGAGTGTTGTCATGGATCTAAATTTTTATTTCCATTGCAGAACCCACTAAAACATGAAAGATTTAAAATCAAGATAAATTTCAACTTCAATAACTATAAAAAGTCTGAAATTTATTGTTCTAAAGCCATGCAAAATAACTAAAAGAATCACAGAAGCCATGAAAGTTATGACTTTGAGGCAAAGCACACATTCAATGGACCCCAGCTGACCAAAGTAGATTTACTTAAACATTAAAAATCTAAACCAGATTAAACATGTTCCTACACATTTAAAATTCATACCAACAATGATTTTATTGGTGAACAATTAAAATATATCTGAATTTCAACATCTTTCAAAACAAAAAAATAGACAGCTGGAGGATATTGTGTGACTGTCTGTAATATACTAACACTTCAAATTCCAAAATAACAGCTCAAGACTTAATTTTGTCTGGAATCTTACTCAGCAAGATTGGCAGAGGAAAGACAGCAGGCTATGGAAATAACTACTGTAATGCATCAGAATTTGAGTTAAATTGCATTCTAAGTTACAGGCATTGCAATTCAAAACCACACGTACCAATGATTATTCAAAAGCAAAAGCACATCAGAGTGATGACCTTGATATTCACATTGAGGGAAACAAAGCACATTAAATAGTTCTCTAAATGTATTCTGGATACCAAGACAACTGAATGCATCAAGCCCTTACTAGAACTTCCAAAACCATAAATTTTGCATGGCTTTAGAGCCCATATAAATAAATTTACTTTCTCTCATAGGTTTTTCTTCTTTTCACACTAAGGGCTTGGCTCTCTTGTGAGCATTCGACATTGTGATTTAAAGAATAGACTAAGAAGATAGAGTAAAAACACCTATCACTTTTAAAAATCTAGTAACATGTTCTTCTTTCATGTAAAATGAAGAGCTTGGTTTGTTGCAGGGGCTGGTATTCCCCAAAACATAAGACAGGAGGCAACGTAGAAGGCAAATATGGGATAGCTTAAAATACAAAATAAGCTTAGTAACCAAGACTTGCTCAAGAACAAACCAGCTGCAGTTAACTGATTTCTTGAAGTAATTTTCTATTGTTTCACAGATAATTGGCTGAAGGTGTTTTGGTAGGTGGTCTAAAGAAAAAGAACTCTTCAAATGATGACTTTCTTATACAAAGTTAGATACAAGACGAGAAACAACCCAACACCAAGCTGCTCAAAGAGTGCAAGTAGCAAACAAGCTGACAAAATAACTACGTATCACCCTAAAAACCCTGACCAAACAACCACATCACCCAATACAAACAAATCACACCTAAGAGGCTGATGCACGTTCCTGGGGACACCAGGAATCACTGCAGATTTTTCATTAGACCTTCTGGATATCTACTCAGCAGCAGCCCTAGCACTCCTGTCTTTCTGGTGAACATTGCACAGGTCATAATCCATTTATTTTCTGTATTTGGTACAATGGACCAAGGTGGCCAGCTAGCTAAATGTGCCTTCTGAACACACGCACCAAAGAACATCATAATCCCTGAATGCTGAAAAGTGCGAGTTGTTTATAACTAGTACATGCTAAAATAATTTCTATTAACCAATAATTTTATATTATATAGATCTGCAGTTTAAATCCTTGCATAAGAGCTGGCTGGACACAGTTATTGGATAGAGATGGAACTGAACGGAAGAGAACTGAAACAGAGAATGAAGCAGAACCTGACAAATTACCTGGTAAAGCTTACAGAGAAAGAAACAGAAATAATTTAACTTTGTGTATTTGAGTTTTATTTTAAAATTAATATTGTCAAAAATACAAGAATAGGCTTTTCACCTGTTTGAACTAACAAAGGTCCATGATAGTCAAGGACTCGAGGAGCTAGGGTTAAAAAGACCCAAAGAAACAAGAAGTCACTAACCCAAAATAAACTAAAGAAAACAACCCAGCAAAATCTCACCACAACATGAGGGGAACATCACATCCATTTAAAATAAGAGGGCAAATGTTAAAACAGAAAATATAATTCAAATAATTCTGTCTGTACAAGACCTCTATGATATACATGATCCAAACAGCCAGGAAAGAATTTTGGTCCCCTGTGTTGAATTCTGTTCCCATTTACTGTGATGCAATTCCCCTTTAAGTCACTGGAAGCAAAGTCTAAGAGACAGAGGACAAAATAACTTCTTAATTACATTGCAGACTAACTCCTACCACTGATATTTAAGATATGCAGAATTGGTGAAACTGTTACTGAGGATGAGTATTGGAATGCAAGTTGGCACCTGAAATTTTCTAAAATTGCCACAAAATACACATTTATAAGTCCCAAAAAACTTCTTCATCAGCTGAAAGGATGAATAGGAAATTACATGGTAAAAGGATATATTGGGGAATTGAAGTCAACATAACTGATAACGTGTATGTGATATTGTGACATAATGCACATAAAGCTCCTTTTAGAAAGTGTGGGGAAAGAAAAAAAAAGAATTTGACATTGTGAACAAATACAGAAGTGCTTTTATTAAAAGTTCAATGGAAGTCAAGTGATGAATTTCAGAAGGGAATTTTGCTTGACTAAGGAGAATTTAACTAAGAAATGAATAGTGGGTCAACACCTCTTCTGATTAGGTACTTCACTGCCAAAAAATAACAAAACACCTGCGTTCCTTTGTTTTCACATTTTGCATTCTGAACACACATTGTGAACTCTGAACAGAATGAAGACCTGCCTGAAAATTATAAATCTTCTTAGTACTGCTATTTTGAATTAATATATTATGTTAGCCTTAAATTACTGTAGTGGACAAACTAGCTGAGCTGTCTTTTTTCAAAACTGTTGTTCCCAAGGGGAAAATGCTGCTTGTCAAAGCTAAAATCTCCTAATGTTTCCTTGAATGAGATGTAGAGAGTGCTTTTAAAGCATCCACAATGTTCTTATTATCCCAATATAGTGTTTACGCAGGATAATGAAATTACCATACACTAACATAATACACGCACTAATAAGGATGTACTATCTGCTAAGAGAAAAAGAATATTCCTCACTCTACATTTCCAATGCCAGTACACTGTCCAAACACCATCTATTCATTTCTAAACTTATGAATTGTTCACACTCATCTATCTACTGGACACTTTTTGATACCTGGGGAACAAAACCTTGGAAAGGAATATTTGTGAAGTGGAATTCAGGAGGAACTTAGCAGTGCTGTTGGTTTTGGTGCACACTGTTCCTCACTGCAAAACTGGCAAAACTGCTGGTGCACCCACACACAGTCTTCAAAAGCTGGAATTTGCCTTTTTAGGCACCATCTAGATCTGCACTGATTCAATGAATATATTTTAAAAATAAATATTGCGTTCAGCTTCCTGGCTGCCCATCAATATGAAGTCACTAACACTCTGTGGGAGGAAAGATTAAAAAAAAAGTAAAACAACTAAAATGGAACTAGAACAGAATGTGGGTGTTTAGTATAACAAGTACACTTTGACAGAAATGTAAGCAGTTTGCAGAAAGTATTTAACTTGACTGGCAGAAATTTCTTAGAAGCAAATTAGTAATGCAAACTATTTAAAGGAAAATTAGAAATACGATTTAAGCATATTGGATACACATTAAGGATTGAATTATGTAAAACCCATCATGCAGCATGATCCAGCAGTCCTCAAATCTACTAATTTTATTTGGATCATTTATTTCCATCACAATTTAATCAAAGTAGTTAAAGAGCAGGTTTGATATGTCTGTAAAAATCATACTATGAATTAATGGTCAAACAACAATAGTAACTGTTCATTGGTTTGCATGAAGTGAAGCTTAATTCTGGAATTTGACTTATGATCTTACCCTGTACCAGAATATGGGCATTGGCCTGAGAACTTTCCACCTGGATATTTCAACACCCTCTTTTTTTTGATTATTTGTCAACCTATGTTCATTGTAATTATGAGAGCAACATGGGGTTACCATCAGTACTTGAAAACCCGTTTCCTTTTTTTCTGAATAAGATGTGGTTTTGTTTGTTCTTTATTGGCACAGAGCAATGACCTAAGGAGATTGCCAACCTACTCTTACAGACTAACCATTTTTCAGTCTCAGAAAATTCTCTATCAAATATTCTCATTTTTCTTGGTAGGAAAAACACCTGCTTAATAGCCATGAAAATTTTCAGACTATTCAACCAGTTCCTTTTAGGTGTTTTATTAAAAAAAAAAAATATTTTTTCCCTATGATTTTGAAGAATTCCTAGTTCTGATGCCATTACCTAATTTAAGGCTGGAAAAGCTTTTTTTGTCTAGTTTTGTTTATTTGTTTTTAATTGCTTGACTTGTGGTGTATTATTAAAAAACAAAACAAACAAACTCTCAAAATAACCCCAGGCAAACTCAAATCTACTCCATACAATTCAGAGAACTTCCAATGAGCAACAAAACATAGAGAACTCAAAACTGAATTTAGAAAAATATGTCTGTTTCACAGATTTGCTTTTTTTTTTTCTGATGGATTAAGGAAACAAAATGTGATAGATTCAAAGGTATTTCTGAAAGTTGTTCTTCACAGATGTAACAGTAACATCAAAGAAATTCACCCAGCAGAAGGTGGGAAGAAAGGAGGAAGAGAGGCCAGCAGAATTTCAATCTTTGTTCACTGAGCTTCTGGTAAAAGATGACAAAATCCTAACTCTCAAAACACAGATGGGAGACATCTCCAGGGAAGGACACAGGTTGAGTAAGGACCAGAACATTCACAGGAGTGACCATCAGGCAATTTGTCTCATACCTACAAAACCAGTAAATCTGAATCTGTCTCTCATTAGCTGTCCCATAAGATTACCGTGGGTGAACACTAGGACTGAAACATGTTGACTAAGAAACATTTCATCTTCCTGCTTCACTGAATCCTAAATGTTTGGAATGCCAGATCAAAATAATGTGATATGGCATTTAATATTCCAAATGGGTAAATGTGGTTCACATGGTTTGATTCCTGTGTGAGGCATGGGGAGAGATTAAGCTGCAGAGGTGAGACTATGTAGGATTCACTGGTACAGAGTCTAACCTTGTACAGCTCCTAAAACTCTTTCTAATTAATGTGTTAAAATTTCTCACACAGAAATATTTTTCAAGCACAACAGACATCTGAAATAATTGCAGAGGAATTCATGTAGTGTATTAATTATTCTCTTTTCTGTAATAATAAAAAATGAATATATTAGAATAAAATATGCCATTTTACAAATACACTAAAGAGACAGTATCTCCATTTGAATTGATGCACTAAGGATATGCAGAGGGACACCTACATACCATTTGTAATTCCTATAGTTCCCAAGCTGCCAAACACAAAGACTGCTCCTGTACTTCAACTCAGCAGACTAGTCTCTAAAAACACATCTGTTATCAGCACTTTACTGAAAAAGCCTTTCTGTAATATACATTAACATGTTAATATGCTCATTTTTCTTTTCCAACTTCTGTCAGAATTCAAGCAATTTTTTGAGCAAGAAAAATACAGGAGAGAAGAAAAAAAGACAAAAATTGTGATCCAGGATGAGATAAATGCAAAACATTTACAAATCTACAGTGTTTTCTGGCTTAGCATGTCCGGGGGCATTTAGCAATTTAACAAAATATAAAAGCTATAGGCTTTTTAGCTCTACCCATGAATACAATTTTCAGAGGACAAACTGAATTATCCTGATGAAGCCTTAACTCATACTACTGTGTCTAGTTATTTTAACAGGCTTGTACATACTTTTAAACATTTCTGTATTTAGCTCTAATTTATCTTATTTTTTTAAGTTACAGACAACATTACCCTTCTCCATATGAACATGAATTTTCTAAAGCTGATGACCACTAACACTGTGACACCCATAAAATTAACTTTGTTAATTTTACCCAGAACCTGAGCAGACAAGGAAATAATAAAGAAGTGATGGTCAGCTTGAGAAATATAAGCCTGCTATAGGGTTTTATTGTGAATTTACTATGAAAAACATAAGGGATTATTCCTAACTTTCTTGAAAAATGGATGCAGATTAACTTCCCAGTCAATGAATAAGTAAAGGAAAGCCAAAGTGGTTTGACTGTGTGGGCAGACACTGCCTCAGCAATCTAATTTAAGCCCATTTTAACCAACAGACGCACACACAGTGTAATGCAGTATAAATGCACAGAATGTCAGTAAGCACACTGCAGTTCAAAAAACCCAATACTATCACCAGCCCCTTTAAAACCTCAAAAATCAGAAGCTGACCATATTTTTGTCACATAAAGTGTTTAAAGAGCCTGAAAATCAACAATTTAAAATAAGTAAAAATAATGAGAAATTACCAAAAGTTTAACTAATAATCTAATTCTATTGTAAAACTAATGAATAATTCTTATTTTCAAAACAGGGCGTGGCTTTTTTTTTTTTTTAAACAGATTCTTGCCAATAGGCAAAATTGAGTATCAATTCAATAGTTACCAATACAATGGAAGGAAGTATTGTCCTCTTCCTACACCATATTTAAGGCTCATTTGTCTGTGTTTGGGGTTTTTCAATGTCACTTTTAACTTGTACATGACTTCACATCTGAGTGCTTCAATTCTCAATAATTGCAGAAGTTAAAATGAGAGAAATTGAATAATTTTGCCAGGTAACAACCATTTAATTTACACCAATAACTCTTATCTTCTCAATTGTAAATTTAATGGTATTGATCCCTCTATCCTGACCAGTGCTGCAGCTCATAAGCAACATCAACAGGAAAAACATAATTACTTGTGTATAATATTGATGGGAAAAGAGGATCAAGCACAACACAAAGGTGAGATCAACAGTCTATATCCTGATATTCATTACATAGATCCTCAGAACAAATAATTGAAAAAGTATGTTCCAATTAATATATTGCATTTTTCCTCAACCCAAAAATTCTTCAAGTAGCACTTAATGTTAGTTTTCCAAGGAATAAAAAAAAAATAAATTCAGGTATCAGGAAGCTTCACCATTGAAAATTTTGCTGTATTTGAACATCAGGTTTCTACTTTCAAAAGATCTTTTGCAGCCTGAGTATGGCACCAGAATGTCATGTTCTCACCTTGCATCCAATTCTTTGTTCTTTTCATGCCTATTTGTCCTGCAAATACATTTCTTAGTTCCAGCTGGTGTTGAGAAGACTGTATAGGTCAAAGGACATGAACCTTCTGAAGTTAAATAAAACCTTGAAATTAAATAATTGAATGCTTAAAGGATAAGGTATATATGGAGAAAAAAATATCATAATTCTCTATATTTTGTATTTGCTGTATTCCCTTACTTCCTCAGCAGTACATAACTCACTAATTGTATTGTCACTAATACAGTATCAGTAAATTTATTCACTACTGGGAACAATCTAAAAAGCCTTTAGGTTTTTATAAATACTTGATCATCCTTTTTACTTCACTTCTTATTGTAGCACCTTCCTTGGAAATTTTAGTTCCAGTAAGACAGGAAAGAATTTAAAAGGTTACAATTAAAAAAACCTCTCCTAATTCTGCAAACATTAACATATGTGTACAGTGATAAGGACAGGGCAACCCCATAGAGAGCAGTGAGCTGCTCACCTGAGGCCAAATATTTCCTATAGCAAATCCCCTAACTGAAAAATACAAGCCAGAAATTTTACATGGCAATTATTTATATGCATGAACATCTAAAGGGAATAACTACTCGCATATAGACAATTACTTCAAAGCAGGGGAAAACTACTGTAATCACTAATATTTTTGACATTATTTCTAAAATATTTATGATCAGGTAGAATACAATTCAATAAATAAAATTGTATTAGGTTTATAAATATTTGCTTAAATATAAAGACAGAGTACCGTACATAGACCATATACATATACCATATTTATTTAAATGTTTTATTAAAATAGTTGAAGCTACACAATAAATGTGTAGAACAGAATTTGATATAAATTACTGTTTACAGAAAATAGTTTGCATTAATGAAATATATCAATGTGAAACACTGCATAAATGCTAACAAAATACAGATATAAAAAGGAACCAACTCACTTTCAAAAACGAGTCCTTTAAATTATTTTAGGGCTTAATAAATATCCTTTTATGAAGTTTGCCTCTGAAAATAATGGTTACCCAGTCATATTAATTTCTGAAGAATTTATTGTCTAATTACAAAATGCCACAATCAGTCCTGACAAAATTAAAAACCAATCAATATTTGTAACCAGGTAGTGTTTTTTGTTGCTTCTTCCTTTATACAGAAGTTTTGAGAATGAAGAACTAAACTCAAAACAGTCAATGAATTACAAAGGGCAATAAAAGCTAAGCAATGTTCATTGAGAGAAAGACACGTCAGTTACTGGTGTCATTGTTCAGAAAAGCAGCACAACCTGTCACTAACTAAAAATGAAGAAATGAGGAGGAGGGGGAGAAAATAGAGGAAAAAAAAAAGAAAAAAAGAAAAAAAAAAGCCCTGAGGATATGGAATACAAGTAGAAGCCTGAGCAAAATAAATGAAAACCCAAATGGAAGGTTGAGAGGAAAAAATTCATAGGACAGCCAGAAAGCAAGGACTGTATCCTGGGAGCAAAGAAGTGAAATGATGCATGCAAATAAAAACTAATTGCTTGAAGACCTAAAAAGGACAAAATGAACAAACATATAGAAAAGGATATCTAAAAGTCTGGCACAAGCCTAGCATAAAGCCTTGGCCTTTTCAGCAAAATGAATGCTTTTCCATTAGGTCCCTGTAGAAGATAGCCCTCCAATTTTAAGCCATATAGTGGATTTTCCTTTCAGAGATTTGGACTGAAAATTGTTGTAACCTGTAACCTCAGAAAAGAGACAAAGTATACAAAATAGGGGCTTTCCAGCAGAAATATTCTGTCCTGGTGAAATCCAACAAAAACAGAAAGCATGCAGAATGTCTTAGGCCAAGCAGGAATAGTGAGAAGAGGGGGAAAGGAGCTTCAAGCTTTTTATAACAGATATATTTTACTTAAGTTTATGGTCCATTCTGTTTCTCTAGCCATCCAATGTTACCAAATTACAGGCACTTTAAGTAAAGCAGGTCTAGCTGGTGATGAATGAGCAGGGAAAAAAAGGGAACATAAATCCTGCAAGATGCAGAGATAAGAAATTCAAAATTTCAGAACCCTTGGGTCATTTCTTTGTCATAACTTTGGAAGTACTGCTAGTAAACCAGTTTTTAAATTCACCACTGTAGCTAGCTTAAACTAGTCTAACACTCAGAGCAAGAGATTTGCCTCTCTGTAAGGAGCTTTGCCTTGAATTTGGAAGAAAGAAACAAAAAAATCAGTATATACGCATATAAAACAGGATTGTCATAGAATATACTTACATTCTGGATTCACAACAACATTGTCTCTAGTGAAATCAAGGCTCACATGTGGCAGGGTTTCTCTCTTAACACTGTTCAATCTTCTACCCTTAGCAAAATCAACCTATGTATTTGCAAATTTCAAAGAGAAAGAAAAAAAGAGAAATAAATTAAAAAACCAAAAAGAATAAAAAATAAGTCAAAACAACAAACAGCCAAAATCCCAAATCAAAACAAGCCAACTGATTCTGGCCACAGTTTAGGGTTGTGGAAAATGTAGAAGACAAAGACCCTAATTAGCCAGCCCAACCATGCATTAATTAATGTTGAACCTCCAAGAGGATGACAACTCACAGTGATTGTCCGAGTCAATGACTCATGGAGGATTATTCCCACAAAAGAAACACCTTCAGAAATGTGAGGTACGTGGAGTCTTTTTGAGCTTGAAACTGTCTGCAAAATGAATCACGACTCATCAAAAAACCCTTAGTAACTAAGAATATTAATTTCTCCCTTATCATAAGTGGAATAGTGCTTTAACTAAAACAAAAATCTTTTTGTACATCAAAGTTTTTGTGACTGTATTTTCTTCTTTTTACAGAGATCCCTACAAAGCATAAGCACCTTAGATCTCATTGGTATCAGTATACAAATCTTTCAGTGTTTGGACAGCAACCTCCACTTCATCAGCCCCACCCTCTTATTTCAGACAAAATCCAAGAGTGGACAAACAAACACAAGGAAAACTCCAAAGCAAACAAATATCTATTTACTACACAGAGGCAGAAGCATAGGAATTTCTTCAGGGACTGGGTTCAGGACTTTTCCCTGAGGCAAAACAGGATTTTTGCTAGGTTAAAGCACTGTGTTTATGTACCTGAAGAATGATAAATTAGAAGCCAGATGTACTGTGGAGTTTATAAATACAGTTTTACTGCCATGAAAGGGAGTAAATCATAAAGCTGTTGACTTGACCTCTGTGCATATAAGCATTTCTCCAAGGATTAAAACTCAAACTGGGAGTAGTCTGGATGACAGCATAGTGACATTGTCTTTCTGAAAACACTTGTAAAAAAAAAAAGATTAGGAAAAACAAATTAAGTTCCTGTGTTGTGTTCCAGATAATATCACCATTATTACGTAATTTGTAGTGAAGTCCAAATCATGCTTTAACACTTAAAAAGTTTCACAACTTACAACAAATTCAAAACTCCTGAACAATATCAAAAAAAGTTAATCCCACTTATTAAAGCTGCCTCAATGCAGAGGCAACACTTACAGAATTTTATTTTTTAAATGACTACACTGTTTTTAACTTCATGCCATCAGCTCATGACTTGCCTTTCAGCCACAGGAGAGTTGTTTGACCCACAACAATGGGTTGATTTACTTCAGGGAGTGTGTGGCTTATGAGGGGTACCAAAGTGTATTTCCATAGGAAGTAAACTTTGTTTTTCATCGGTCCCTTTCCACTCCTCAAACTCATCATCTAACAACCACCACACACACACATAAAATTCAGACCAGGTGTTTGTTCTTCATTATCCATTTCTACCAAAAATAATGACGGATGGAGTGGTAAACATAATTTGAAAAATGAAAATAAAGCTCTTGCAACAGAATATGGAATAAAATAGAAACCAGGGGTGGGAAAAGAAATCTAGTCCTGCATCTTGATGTATTTGAAATCATGGTAAATTCAAAAAATCAGTTACAATATGAAAGAAAATTCATTTTGGTAAAGGCCAAATAACAGTACTAACTGTTTGAAAACGCATTTTATTAAATTTTTTTTAGAGCATAGAGAAAAACTCAAAATACTGAAAAGCTATCTTCCTGTTTGACTCTGTGCTCACAGGTGAGACTTAGATTTTTCAGTGTTTGAAGGACAAATCACAACATTCAGTCAAGATAGTAAAGACTTAATTACTGTAGCAGTATTTAATCAAGGGGTGCTGTACCTCTTCTGCATAATGAGTTCAAGTTTTCAAACAACACTGTTTCCTTTCTTTCTCAGCCTGAAGCAAGCCTGAGAGCAAATAGAAATTTTATACTTTGAAAAGCATGTTTAAGCTAGAGGAAAAGAAGTCTCTTTTGGCTTTTCTTACCAATTTCAGACATGTTAGTGATTGGAACCAAGAAAACATACATCATGCTGTTTCTTGAGTCTAGAGGTATTATCAAACAACATCAACAAAATCTCTGCATTGCCAAAAAACGTATTTTGGCTTTCTGATTTTATTTAGTTGTCAAGAAACTGCAAGAACCTGGGAGCAGTCCTTTTAAAGGATAATGCTTGACAGCAAATACTTGTCTTTCTTCAAGTTCTTTTCCTCTTGCTGACAGCTTTCCAGTCTTCTCCAAAATTACGTTGAATTAGTTTTCTTTCCTTACAATTCCAGCTTTTTTCTGGCTTGTGGTTAGCTGAAAGACAGCATTGTCTATGGTGACCTGCCTTAAATAAGCACCACAGGAAAAGCTGACATTACAGCCCACTGTGGTACCCCATGGTCCAGCAGATTGGGCATTTAATTAGCCTGACCCCACTTTTCTGACCTCAGGAGGAAGTGAGAAGGTGGGAGCAATAATTCTGGTAACATTTTGGGACCCCCATGGCTCCATCATTAGCCCTGCTGTTCCATGGCTGGCTGGCCATGGGGTCACAAGGGCCAGCTGCTTTGTGCTACAAGGCCAAATAAAAAACCTGGAAAGGGCTCATCAATCCCCAGATCTCCACCACACCCTGCACAGGCTTAGGAAACAAGGGGGATATTGGCCCCCACCCAAAAAAAGGTATAGCCCAAAGTGCCAGACTTCAGGGACACAAGTAGTTCTGTCATTAGGGACATGCAGTGGTGAACCTGGCAGTGATAGGTTAGGGGTTGGACTCAGTTATCTTAGAGGTGCTTTACAACCCAAATGAATCCATGATTCCATGGCCTGCTAGGAAACTGTAACTAGGAAGACACTTTTCAAAATTACAACTGTACTTGAGGTAAAATGGAAAAAAAACAATCCTAGTAAATAGGTATATTAAAATTTATGCATAAGGGAAACAGCAAAAGTCTAACATAGAAAGTGCTGCTGGCAAAGTAGCAATGTAGAAACATAAAAGCAAAATACAGCATAAAAGATAAACAGCTTTATGAAATAGTCAGTAAATAAAATAAAGTAAATAAAGTGCTCCACACTTAGGAGCAAGCCTATTAGTACCCTTGGTTTTGGTGGAAATGAAACCCTTCACTACAGCAGGGGAATCTAGTTATTAACATTTGCAGGACACTTTAAATTACTTCAGATCGCTGGAAATAGCTATCAAGCTCATTGATAACCTCTGCTCATAACCAGCCTTTTAAAATGGCAGTGAAAATCCAAACCATGAGGTTTGATTCAAACTGTGACTGAGACTCTCTTGTCTTAACAAGCACAAAACGTGCCCCCTGCATTTTAGAAGGAAACATAAGAAAATGCTCAATGTTCCAGAAAAAAGAGGACAAAAGCATCCTCTTCTATACAATCTTTTTTTGTAAATTAAAAGGGTAAAACTGTTTTAAATACAACTCTGTTTAATTATAATGAAAACTTTATTACATTATATCAAAGATATTAATGTTAATTTATCCTAAGATAAAAGGAGGCAGTGTGACTGGATAAAGCTTCCTGGGGTTTTTCAGTGGTTTGTTTTTTTAATATGCTAGACAAGATAAGGAGTAACTCATAAAATGCAAAGCTTTGAAGTATCTTTTTCCGTTTTTTACAAAGAATTATATTATTTTCTGTGAAAAAAACCCAAGCACATTCATAATATTCAATCTTGTTTTCTAAAGGGAGTCTTCATCATGCAGAATTTCAGCCACAACTTCTCGTTGTGCTTAGTCTTTTATTTTGAAGTTTCTTGTTTCTTATTAAAGAAAATGTAAATTACTCTGAAAGTGTTCTCTGTGTACAGGGACACGCAAATCTCCCAGGGAACAACCCTCATCCCTCGTGACGTGACCAATTGTTTGGCTCTTGAAATTAAAAGATACTACAAAACCTCAACTTTTTTAGAAAATGACAAGCTCAACTTCAGAAATATTAATCACCAAATAGTTGGTGTTTATTTACCATGGAGGAAAACAAATTCTTTCCTGTGTTTTTTTTTTATTATTTATTTTCTCCATACCCCAATAGATCCGTGGCATTTCTAGACACATTGTATGCCGTGCCCCGAGGGTACTTCTATTTGCTTTATTTGAGGTGGCTTTGAGAGCACAAAGGGAAGCGGAGCAGTTCCATCCTGGCTGAGCTGCGAATGAGCTGCCCTGTAATACAAAAGGAGGCACCCTGAGGGCACCGCTGAATTTCTGTGTGTGCCCACGGATCCCTGTGTGTGCACGCTTTAAAACACTGCCGCGAC
Source organism: Alaudala cheleensis (assembly GCA_013398995.1). Taxonomy (NCBI): domain Eukaryota; kingdom Metazoa; phylum Chordata; class Aves; order Passeriformes; family Alaudidae; genus Alaudala; species Alaudala cheleensis. The sequence goes on from VWYE01027142.1 coordinate 144,877, forward strand.
AAAAATCTTTCAGATGAACTGAGCGCTAAAGGTTGAGGCCTTGAGAGAATTTTTTTTTTTTTTAATAACATGCCTTGGCTTGCTTTCAACATTATCAGTTTCTCTGATAGCAAAACTACCTTTGTTTTTTAATATATTCAAGGCTTTATGGTTTCAAAAACTTTTCTACAGTGACTGATTTGTCAAACTTGTCATAAAATGCAACCTTAAGAATAACGATTACATTTAAATGAATTAGAAAATAGCTCTTGCATTAAAATTCAAAAGGGTCTCTAAAATACATGTATTGAAAGCAAGCACTTATATTTTATGTTAACTATTTATTTCCTTTCAAGGGTAAGAACCAACGTTTACATTTGGATTGTTTGATAATAACAATTTAGACTCAACTTTTCTCATCTGACCAATTTTCTGCCCTTATTATATGCATTGGTTAAATAACATTTAGTCTGCCCAAACAAATAGAAAACAGCAAAATATTAATACCTTTACTGAAAACAAAACATATATATTTTTTAAAAAGGAAGAACTATTTAGAACTTACATTACCAGACTGCTTGAAAAACCCAATCAAAACATTAGCAGAGTTTTTGTTCTTTGCAATACTGTAAAATAGCTGTACAAAAAAACAAACACACAAAAAAGATTAATTTAATATTGCAAATGTCTGCACTAATTGGAGTCTGACTCGTACAAAAAAATTCAATACAAATGGAAAAAATTATCCCCTGCATCTTTCGAACCCAGGAAGGGTTCATCCCGTCATTGATCTAGTTCATGGTCATCCATTTTATTTCAAGCATGAGTGGACATTTTTAATCCGAGGACAAACAATAAATCTGTTCTTTTTCTTTGCTATTGTGGCCCAGGCAGCTGTGGAGCTCCTGCATTGTCTTATCGGGGAATTGTACCCAGCCACGTCCCTACCCAACAATAATTTGCACTCTTCGGGTACTTATGATCTTGTTTCCTTCAACAAGCAAGGTGAGCTCATTTCCAAGGAGCTGATTTCTCCTCACACACAGAGGGCCTAGTAATGAATGCATCCATCCCCTGTGAACAGAACCACACAGAGCACTCTGGGCCCTCAGGCTAAAAAAAGGCCACGGAAGGTGGAGCTGTTATCCGCAGTAGCTAATGGGGGCATGCAGATTACATGGTGAGACAGTGTCTAACTGTCACTTCAGAGTGAAGCCATTTTAGGACTATGCAGGGAACCTTTTTAGGTTCATTCTAATCACAAAGCACAGGTATTGGGGAAAAAAATCTGGATTAAAGACTACGCCAAACATAGGAACAAGCACCACAAAATGTGGATTCTTAGAAAATAACTGGCTGCTCCTGTAAGAATGCTGAGGAGTTCCTCGGACACCACAATAATGACAACAAATTGAAAATCCCATTCTTTGCTCTGTAGTTTTATATTAATGAATTAACAAAGGAAGTTTGGTCAATAATCTGATTTTAGCATTCATTCATTCAAAATAGCAGCATTTGCATTGCTATAACATGCAGAGGTTAGAAACAAAACGGGCATTACTTTTCATTTCTCTGATTCTTTGTTAAGTGCTGCATTTTTCAATTATCAAAGAGTTTGACACACTGATTATACATCCATTATAAAGGACAGACTGCAGAGGCATAGGATAATCACTGAGAAATACAGCTTAAAATCAGCTTGGACAGACAGACCTGCTTAATTGTTGTTTGTCCTCATTAAAAAAGTTATGAAAATTTATTCACAAACCCCAAGTGTTAGAATGTATTTTTTTGTTCCTTTGACTCATTTTTATGGCCAGCTGAAGAAGAAAATAAGTCTTTACTGCATTTTTCTTTAAAGACAAAAGATCAGCTACCTTTAATGGAATAATAATTCATTTTATCCAAATGAAAATACAGAAAATACATTCAAACATAACATTCAGCATATTTTCAAGCCATTTTTTTTTTTCAAAACAGCCTGAAACTTTAATTCTTTTTAATGTTTCTTTTCTTTTAAAATACATAGACAAAGGTTTTGCTCATCTGGCTTGAAATTCATTCTATGCAGTGTTCATTTGTATCTCCCCTAAAATTTAAACTAAGCTTCTCCTTCTCCCCTTAAGGAATGTAATTACTATCCTTCATTTCTTATAGTTCCCATGATGTGCCTGTCTTCCAAATAGAGAATAATGCATTATCTGTGCCCCAAGGAATTTATATTAAAAGATAAACTAGATTATAGTCTATAAAATGAATTATTTTAAATAAAAAGGGATGCTAGGATGCAATTACTGTGTTCAAGAGGACACATTTAGTTCTGTTTAAATTGATGTTGAAAAACGCTGCATGCTTAATGGCACAATTCAGATAATAATATGTTATAACAGGAACTATATTCATAAAGTCAAATGTAATTTACATACAGATAAAATATCTACTTTATCTACAATCTATATGTTAAAATAGAAAGTATAGATTGATAATTGCTTCCAGTGTGACACCACTGTGGATAAAGGCTTAAACTTTTCCTTGATACTCACCAATCACATGTTAAAAATCTGTGGAGTTTTTTGTGCCTCCTAAAACCCAAAGGTGCCAGAGATTTTTCAAAATGGCCATACTATCACATAAGATTTAAAAGGAAAAGAAAAGAAAGATAAAAATAGAAACCAAAGACCCCCACCCCTAAAAAACCAAATCAACCAAAGAACCCCAAAAACCAAAGAAGTGCCACCAACACCAAAAAACCAAACCAAAACCCAAAAATGAACCAAGCAACCAAAAACTCCTCAACAAAACACCAAAAGAAAAAAAAAAGGCAAACTAATCTCCCTTCCTGCCCCCCCCCCCCCAAAAAAAAAAAACACCAAAAAACCCCCAACCTAAACCAAATGAAAACCAACAAAAACCCACAGAAAACCTCCCCAGAACCCAAATGTAACCAAACTCCAAAACGTACCTTCAGGGTAACATTACAATGTTCTTAAAACCTCAACTGTTACAATTTAAGTATACTACTGCAATAACTACATACAATTTCTGCATTATCATAGAGTGAAATAGTAGAAAATTAATATATTGGCATAAACTCATATAGAGCTGTTCAACATTTTTAATAAGATATGTCTTTTAATTATTTGAGCTTGTTATGCTTTTTCATAATATATACATCCTACACATCTATTTAGTGCTCCTATCTGCTTGTATTCATTTGATTAAGCAAATTATCCTTCTATTTTCCTCCCAACCCTCTTCCTTTCTTTTTCACATAGAAATTAGAAAATGTAGATCTCCGTGTCCAGGTGCTTTTTTAAATAGGAGGGTGGAAAATACAAGTAAAACATGAGGAGAAGAGGATGCAAAATGCTAAAAGTTATCGAGGAGATGGTTGAAGATTCCTTCACAAGCAGGTGTTATGAACAACCTGTTATATAAAGCAGATACTGCCTGCATCTGATTCTGTCCAGAGGCAGAGAGATGGACTGGGTGATTGCTGGAAGCCACTCACAGCTATTCCTTGCCACGTCAATTTACTTTTCAGAATAGTTTCTACCTTCTTAATTAGAGTATGGTATGGCTTCAAATAAGTGAATATGGCAACAAAGGTATTACACATAAAACTAAATCCCACTTAAAATAAGTCTTTTATTATAACAATGTGCATACCTGGAGCAGTATGAAACCTCTGCTTTACAATTTCATTTTGTTTTACTTAACCTGCCTTATGTGTCACATCTAGACATGCTTGATTACTCATGCAAAACCCAGATTTGAAATTCTTCATTTTCAGGAAGCATGGATGCTATGTTTTCCCTCATATACTAGAAAAACATTAAATTAATTGACCTGTACAGGTTTCATTTGAGTGGACCTATGACAGCTACAATTGCAGTAGAATTTCAAGCCTGAAAACACACCTGTGTATTTTCAAATGTTGCAATCTAAGAAGCATCAGCATATTTTTTGTTCACTTGCTTTCAGATTCTGATTAACCATTTAATACTTTCTTCCACAGCTAACTCATTTGGACCAGAATTAGTAGAACAGAAACTTCAGAAAAGAAATTTGCAGATTTATTCTACACCTATATTAAATTCCTTTTTTATTAGATAAATGATGCTTTAAATTGATAAAACAATATCACATTTCAAGATAATTCTGTGTACATGACTTTTACATTACTTCAGCGGCAAACACCTTCCTGAAACTGATTCTGATGCTGGATGGATGGGAAACAAGATGACAGCATCAAGAGTGGCTGAATCAAACTCCTGCTCCTCCTATTACAGGAGTAAAAGACAAGTTTTGGCCCTTCATATATTTAGCGACAAAAATTCAGTTTTGCCTACACTGGAAACACCTTTAGTTGCCTCTGAGACAAGATAAGACAGAAAAAAAAAAAACTAAAAAAAAGAAATCATGTAAAAGACAGTGAAAACTGAATTCTCAAGCAGAATGTCAAATTGTTTCCTCAGACTAGGCGAAGCGAGATATTTGCCAAGCTCCAAAGCATGTGTTATGTGACACACAACTCCTTAGATCACAGAAAAAGCTTATTCAGGCTTCTATTTGACCTATTTGACCGGTGCAGGGTTTAAATGCAGCTGAAATAAAATTGCAGTCAGCCATTTAATCTATATTCCAATTTAATCCATCTTCTGAGTTTCAGAGTCAGTGGTGCTTATGATCTTATCAGAACTGTGAAGTCACACGAGCGGACTGCCTCCCATTTCTTTAGAAAAAGATTAGTCAACAATAAACAACAGTTTTCCAAGTCTGAAGGTAAAGCATTAACGTAATCTATAGATTCATGTACATTATACATAAATGTGTACATATGTACATGGAAACTACTGCTTCTTCACATTTATTTTGCAATAGATTAACATATGTTCCCTTCAAAGGTTTAGCAGGATCTAATGTCTTTTGACCAGACACAAGTTCAATACTCCTCTACTTTATTAACATGAAGGATTTAATAGGCAGTTACAGTAAGGTCACTCAAAACACTTCAAATAAGTAGCTCCATTAAGAGAATCATTTAAACTTAGAGATCTTAGTTTTATTTCTGTGATTAATTAGTTATCTTTCAGAATTTGATAAGGAATCTTTTAATATTGTTGGACAATAACTTCTTTCAGCTATTCTGGACAATCAAAGCTACCCAGTCTTCAAGAGGGGATTAACTCCCAGGATTCTCTGTAAGAATGACTTAATTAAAAAGGCTTAAGAGAAGAAATGCTTTAATACAGGAAACAAGAACTCTTCGACCTCTAGAGGTTGACTGAAAGTTATCACTTTCTTGAAAATGAGTGATCAATAAAAACTCAAAAGAGGAATTATCTTTAAAGACGGTTAAGGAGTTGCTGCTGCTAGAAAATAAGGAAAATAACTTGTGTTTTATGAGCTTCAGGTTCCACAAAAAGCATTCACAGAAGTGCTGAGGCACCATGCACAGCAGCTGCTCTACACTGAGCCTACACAATTTCTCCAGTCTTTTGAGGGCTACAAAGAATTAAATGCAAGATCTCTTAAAAATTATACATGTTTTATTTACACCATTAGTTTGTCACTGCTTCCTTCTGGCAGATTTAGCTGCACTCATTCTCCTTCACTCCCACAAATGTTCGTCAATACCTGCTGTCATCTGATGGGTTTCACTTTATCTCAGATGCCAGCATGGAAAGCAGAACCAGCATGGGCTTTCTGCTCCAGCACTGCTACAGTTCTACAACATAGTGATAAGGCTTGGGTGTCAGGAAGTCAGAGAACTTATATCAAAACCAAAGAAAACCCCAGATCTTTAAGAAATCATCCCAAACATATTAAATCATGGAAAACCAATGGCAGCCAGTGATAATTCATGCAGCTGAGCCATCCAAGTCTTCTGCTCTAGCTAAAGTAAGTTTACAAAAACTGAGAGCTGATAAAAGCATTGAATGAGGCAGAAACAAGAGGAGAGGGAACACTATGGGATTAAATTAAGCTGATTCAAACAGGATAAAGTAAATGGCTAAAAAGTGGCTAGAAATTATGAGACCGGTATTGAAGCCAGCCTGACTGTAAGAAATTGCCAGGAAAAAAAATCACATTAATTAACTGTAATGACAATTTGTAATGACAATGAGTTTAATAGATATACTTCAAGCACAGTAAGGGAAACAAGTAGACAAACAGATAGAGACACAAATCAACTACCTCAATAATAACCACAACTTCAGTGTCAGCCACATGACAATACAGAAAAACAGCATGTTATAAAGCCTTTAGTGAAAACCATGCAGATATGACTTGGGAGAAACATTAGCTCAACACTTACTAAATCTTATTACAGAAGTGTTACCCACTGTCTTCCCTGTACATCTGGATGGGGAAAAATCTCAACAACAAGTGAGTTGGGCAAATCAACCTCAGGCAAAATTATACCCAACTTCCTTGCTAGAAATAGACCCTGATTCCCTGAGTCTCACAGGGATATTTGCACAGCAAGCACAGTTTTGAACATCCAGACCTTTGAGAACAGTTTATAGTCATGTGGAGATCAGCTGCCACTGCTTGTCACCTGTATTTCTGAAAAATGTCACATATGCAGTCTGTTGATGTACTGTAAATTGTTTTCAAGGAATTAGTCTCATGCAGGTTGAAGCAAATGATTCCAAACTCTTTTGTAGCAAGCTGACTTGACATTGCAAGAGTCAATGTTTTGAACTATTTGCTTCCACAAAGGTGTCATTTTTGTATCCAAGCACAGGAGAAAAAGCAGTGTCCATACCACACCTGCAGTGTTTCTGAAATGGAAAAACCTGGAAACATGATTGTAAATACACCACATTAGATTAGTCCCAGTTTTATTTCCAAGCTCAGCATGATCCTAAAGGAACAGAAAAATCTCTTATCCCACTCTAAATCCAGATTTAATAGAAAGAAAGAAGGAGAATCTGGTCCACTCTGCCCAGGTATCTTTCTCTCTCCCAAAGCTTCTCCAAGAGTGGAGTGACTGCTGGTAACCCCAGGAGCTGGGGTGGGGGGGAGTAGGTGAATGTATGTCACTGTACACAGAGAACAGTCACTTCTTCAGACCTGTAGATCAGTAGATAGAAATTTTGGGTCTCGTTAACATTTTGCAAATGTGTATTTCAGTTTACTTATCCTATTGTTGCTATGGATCCTGAATTGATGGTTCATCAATTGTCTGTTGACTATTAGCCATTAATAAATTCAGAAAACACTTTGCATCCTGATTTTGGTTTAACTATTTGAAGCAAGTGTTTTTCCTTATACCACACTGGCAGTTCCAAGGTCCTGGCTCAGCTAAAACTCTTTGTCTAACTACTTCAGGCTGGTTTTTCAGGGTAGAAGTTACAGAAATATTTGGCTGACTTAATGCAGCACATGCAACAAATTTTGCATTTCATTTCGCAACAGAATAACCATGCTATAGACACAATTTATTCATCCAAAAATGCAGACAGCATCAAGTTCTCTTGACTGGACACCATTTCATCACATTTCAGATACATATACAACCTCAAATATTACAGACACTGCCAGTTAAATCTTCATTCTAGTTTTTTGTTTTTCCTGCTTCCAATCTTAAAACAGTGTTTCTAGTTTTCATTAAAATTACATTCACTTGCACAAAATGTATTTTCAAAGCTCTTGTTTTGGAAAAGTGCTTCTGCCTCCCATTATTTAAAATTAAAATAAAAGCTTGTACAATAAAAACTCATCATACATTTGGTGAGGTAAGACTTCTTTTACTTCTCATGCTTTAAGTTATAGAATTGAATGTTACATGTATATATTTTTACTCATAGACCAAAACTCACTATTACAAAACTAGAAATACTTGACAGGAGAACATTATGGTTGCCAGAAATGTGACACACTGAAGCAGCTCTGAATGTTTCTTCACAGTTATGGATGGCATCTTGTCACCTTGTAATACAGGAGCTGCTGCTTTTACAGTGCATTTCAACACAGACTTTGCCTAGGAAAGGATTTAAGCTAGTCCTTTTTCTCATTTTCATCCATCTTAGATTATTTCTTAGACCATTTCCTAAATTCTTAGAATAGTCACAACATATGTTAAGTTTGTTTGTTTTTTTTTTTTGTTTTTTTTTAATGCTGGGGTAGTTAAAAAATGAGTAATTACAAACAATCCTGAAAGAAGACAAAATTATTGTTTTTACCAAAACCAAAAAGTTTTGTTCTTACCAAAAAGTGGGGACAACCAATATCAGGTATTTAATTTAGAGGAACTTGTTACCAGCGGTGGAAGACTTTGGTAGATTTGCAGCATGACCCACACTGGATGGGAAAGTCCCCTTGTGAAACAAGTGAAATCAAGCTTCTTCCACCCCATTTCAGTTTTTTTCAGTGTCTGTTCAATTCAGTAGAATAGCTTCAAACAGGTACACTAATTTTAACATGTTTTTTGAAAGTTGTAAACCAACTAAAAGAAGATTGAGCTTGCAGACTCCTTCCTCCAGAGAAGGAAAGAAAATTCTCTAACTTCTCTAGGTTTGTCTTGTGAACTTGCTCAAAAATACAGTCACATTGCCTTGCTAAAACTAGATTATAATTCAAATAACTATCCATATAGTTTGTCAATTTTTGCAATATTTTTATTTAATTTATTTAAAGTGTTTTACATTTGTGACTATCACTCTTACACATATAGAGATGTCACAAATCAGCTGAGGAGATTTCTACCTAATTTTCTTTTGGAGAAGTTAAGAAAGTTAATTTGGCACAAGATCCATTCCATTGACAGGAAAGTGTGACTTTTTCTTCCTAAAGAGGATTTCTGTGCAAAGCATAAAAAAGAAAAAAAGGTTGTAGCTTTCATCACTGGGATATTTATATTTTATGTATAAAGGCTCCCATATTTCCACTATGTATCTAACTCAACTGCAGCAACATTTGAAACAACAAGAAATACAGTTAATTGTCACAGTGTGCTCCTAATCCAGGGACCACGAGCAATGGGGTGGTGACATTTCCCCCAGGGTTCCTGAGTGTTCTTAGTCCCACCAGATGATTGGGGTAGGAAATCACGAGGCTGGCTCTGCTTGCCACTCTGAGGATTGATTTTATTAACAGAAAACGTCCCTAACTCAAAGGCAGGGCAGAGGCAGAAAGATCCTGAACCCAAACTTACAATGACTTACATAGAGCAGGGTCTCAGGGGAGGGTACAACTACAGCCAACAGGGGAAGAACAGAAGGTAGAATGACAATACTTACACCAGTGAGGGGAACACAGAGGTGGGGAATAACCCAGACTGACCCCTGAGGCATTAAGGTTAGGAAGAGTGACATGGAACCATCGGGAATGAAAGGTGGACCTGAGAGGAGAATGACAGCTGTATACAATAAGGGCTAAACCAACTATACAGGAAAAGAGAGGAGAGGATACAGAACAAATCATTTTTACAAAACCATACATTAAAAAAATACATCACCACAATTAATCAGCTCTTAGTTAATTTAAGGCTTTTAACTTAGCTTTTCTTAAGGAAAAGAAAATCCAACACATACAACAAAAAACCAAATCAAATACATCACCAAAAAAACCCTCTTTTCCAGTCACAAAAATTATACTTTTGTCTTACATAAAAAACCACTTTTTTGTTAAAGGAAGGATAAAAGAGATAGAAGAACATGGAAGCAGAAATTTTCTATACACACAATTCTCCTGTATAGGAGCAAGTATTTGCTCCAAGTAGCTCGTAGAGATTTATTGTTTGTTTCTCTTGGAAAGCTAACATTTCCAGGGAATTACATTCTGGATTGGACTAACAGTGAACAGGCTGTGAGAAGAAAATTATTAATTGAAAAGTTTATTCCTAGATGGACTGAGAATGCACACACAATCACTCTGCCAGCTTTTTTTTCTGCAGGAAAGAAAAACTAGGTTCAAGTATTTAGTGACTTCTAAAAGTGATCAAGGTTTTTGGGGAAAGAAGAGACTTCAGTGTTCCTTACGTACTCCAAAGTGAGCAATTTTTCTCACTAACTTTTTCAGAACTAACAAGTGTAGAATGAAAAAAAGAAAAAAAAAAAGCCAAAAAAGCCCCCTTCAAAAATAATCACAAAATTATCAATGTGCATATGGATTATTTCAGCAGCAGTTTATAAAGTGACTCTAGAGCAAATTAAATTATTTTTCCAGGGATATTTCTTTCCCATGTTGTTTTGCCCTCCTTATACATCACCCAAAGTCTCCAGGTAGACCTCCACCACCAATTTATTGACCCATCCCTTAACACACCACCTCTCTCTTCTAGTTCTAAAGCACCTCAGATATTGCTTTAATTCAGATGGAATGATTTTTAGATCTATGTTAATGTCAGAGACACTGGAGGAGAGGAAGAAAGTCCTCAGCTTTCTGCTGACTGCAAACTCACGAGCCACAAACTTCTCCTAAATCAAGACCAGTTGTGTCTTGAAAACCACCAGTGACTCCACCACAGCCCTGAGGAGGCTGAAGAGGCATGACAGTCTTTGTGCTCTTGACCTGCATTACTCAGGGGAATACAGTAGAGATTGCAGCCATAATTAAATCCCTATTCAGAACAGACTAAATAGATAACTGTGCCAAAGAGGCACGTAGTAACAATAATGCTTTGTCACACCAGGAATTAAGTCTTACATTAAGCAAAGCAAATTACACCAAGAATCCATTGTGCTTCTTATTCTAAGTTGTCATTAGATGCAGACAAACAGTCCATTTTCCTCTAGAGATAACTGCACAGAGAGGTTATAATGTGTAATATTAAGGTTAATCAGATCAGCTGACTGCAAATAACCAGCAGTCATCCAGAAAATTAACATCTGTCTATTACTTCTAAAAGTAAAATTGGGTCAAGTATTTTCTCACTATGTGAGCACAGATGATTCACTTTACATGTTGTACCTCAGTCTTCTCTAAGAAAACTAAGAAAAAGATGATTTACTTCCTCCTGGTGAAGAACAAGTATACCTGAGTTAAGGTTCCTCCTTGAGTGGTATGTAGTTCCAGTGACTTTAATATATTTAGTATTCTTTTACAGAAAAGAGAAACCTTACAATATATTTCTTGGAGAAAAATGAAGTTTAAAAAAATTAAAGTCAAACATATGGTAACAAAAAGCTGAGATATGAAATTTCAATCAAATCTTTGGATCTACTTGGTGGCAGGGGCATGCACATCCTTCAACCAACAGCACACTATCACTTCATGTTTTGGCAGGGGGGAGCCTTACTTCTAATAAAGTACTTTATGGCCTTAAATAAGAAAAATCAACCAACCAACTAACAAAACAAAACAACCAAAAAAAAAAAAACAAATAAAACCAAAACCAAAACAAAACAAATAAAAAAACCCCACCCTCACAACATACAAAACTTCCATAAACACATAAAACAAACCAGGAATACTTCAAGACTCTTTGCCCTATTACCTAAACTTTCCTCCCTTTGGGAAAAATCAAGATTTCTGTCATCCTTTCTAACTACTAATAGGTATTATCTCAATGGGAACATATGTGGGCCTTCTGCATAAATTACTGAGGTTTACTGATATGGTTGGTTATTTTTTTCCAAATAAGAAAAACCATTTATTTATATTTGCAGTGGAAAAAAGCCACATTACAATATGTCCAGAAAAACTTGTTTGTCATGCCTTCTCTGAAATTTTGGAAATAAAACAGTATACTCTTCACTGTAAAATGATTAACCAGAGATAATAAAGACCCTCTGGTTGCACTTCAATATTCTTTTCATTAGGCAAAAGGGAAAGAAAGGAAAATAGCAAAGCACCTTTCAGCAAGATTACAGCAGAATGTCTGCCAGAGAAATGAACTCCAGCAGCAATTGTCTTCAAGATGGTGAGATCCCAGCTGTTCACCCATTTGGATCAAACTGATGAGCACATAGAAAATCGTGCAACAGAGCTGCCAAACATTTCTCACTGCTCCAAGCAGAGCCAACAGAGCTGCTAAAACCATAAGGTGATGCTCAAAATGAGTTTGTTCTCAATGTGCTTCTCTCTCTCCTCGGTGTGTGTGTAAGAGTATATGTTTCAGCACTGAGAGACTTTGAGACACACTGAAACAGAGATAAAGAAAAACTAATTAAGCTCTCTGTATGCTTGCTAGCATTGCTAGTCATTGTAAACAGCAAAATATCTTTCTCACCAGCCACATTTCAAAGAATCCCAGAGGGCTACTGCTAATGCCCAGGTAGAAGAAAAGCAGGGAGATTGGAAGTATGACCAGCTGCATTCCCTATTTGCAGTGGAAAGATGGGATGCAAGGAGTAAGGAGATGAAGGGAAACATTGCATTTGATTTCACAGTAGAAGGATTTTTAGAATAAATTGTTAATAAGAACAGTTTACGTAGTGCTGCAACCACAAGTGATGCTAATAGACATAATTTTCTATAACCTTCATGTGATCTTCTCTAATTTTCTGCCCTTTACTGTTACTTAAAACAGTTATTTAAACATCTTCTTATAATTTCTGGATTTCTGATTGTACGTGTTTGCCTCAATAGCAAAAAGCTATAATTTTATTTGACTGTAGGCATCATCTTTTCATTATTTCCTAACCTTTGAACTCTTGCTTTTATGTAGATTTCAGAGGCCATCTGTGCAGCTGGTTAGAGTGGTAATGAGTGGAGAAAATCACCTCCAGACCACAGCTGAAACTCATCATTTTACTCAAACAAGGCCTTGTGTCTTTCGTCCTTTCCTGATTTCCTTTGCTTCAAATTCTTTTGTGCTTCTACTTTTCTAACACTGGGAAAGTTTAAGAGAGCAAGTTTTTCTGGTTTTTTATTTTAAATTGTACTTGAATGATGGGTGTGTTCTGCTTATGTGCCAGAGAAAGCTAACAGTTATTTTACACTGCTTATAAGGGAGACAAAACAAATCACTTAGACCTTTGCCAGAGAAAGGCAGAGATTACAGGCCACTATAAAGGAATTCTGTATCTCACAAAAATATACATGAAGCTTTATCTATATTACAGCACTGCATGTAAAATAGATACAGACATGTATATATGGGTACATGTAGGTACCAAAACTGACCTCATAGCCTGAAAAAAACAAAGCCCTATGGAAAAAATCTCTGAAATTATGGTCTGCAATAAAAGAGAAGATAGGGGTGTTGGGACAGTTTGCCAGCTTTTGCTTGGAAATTTCTTCAGCAACAGTTTACATGTGGAAGGTAATGATTGCCTTTAAATTACTTGTTTTGTTTTTTATCTCTTTTTTAAAATTTGCTTTTTCATTACAATTTTTTATTATATTATTTCATTACAATTACTAAACTGTTCTTATCTCAACCCATAAATTCTCCTAATTTTATCCTTCCTATCCTATCCTCCCACAAGGGAGGAGTGAGCAGATGACTATGTGTGGCTTACTTGCCAAGTGGGGTTAAACCACAACATCAGTGAAAAACAGCTACAACAATCTTTCAAATAAAGAATGGGTGGAAGGACAGAAGCACTTGATATGTGTACATGAGATGACAACCTGCTCAATTTGCTAATGAAGAGAAAGTAATGACAAACGAGACTATTTGAAGTAAAAAATGCTGCTCTGAAAAAGAATAAAAACTTACATAGATGTTATGGTGCAGGTTCTCTTCTTGTTCATGCCAAGGTCAGGATGCATGATGCATGGGAAACATAAGTTCGAGTTCAGACTTGATGATTTATTATCTCTTACATACCTTACCAACTATTTACAGACTCACGAGCTGTGAGCTCTAACTAGCAAGGCTAGGAAAGCAAGGCAAAATGGCTCCTACTTTTTCCCAGGTCTTTTAAGCACTCTTTACCCAATAACAAGATGACACCCATATTATTTATGTTTTTGACCCAGTGATGACCACTAAAGGCCTGCAATGCTGACCTTTTTCAGCCAATTACAAGAAAACCACCTAAACCCAAGAAGGAGGAAGAAGGTGAAAAGAAGGACTTAGACAACACCTTAAATCTTCCATCTTGGCACACACATTATTGTATACTAAAACCTTAAATCTAAGTTTTTCACCCTGTGAGATCACACACACACACTTTTAATCAAACTACACACCCATAATCTCAGCACTATCACTCAATGTTGGAAGCCTGTTCCAAACCCTCAGGTGAAAAGTAGTGTTTTCTTGGGGGTTAGTGCCAGTTGACATGGAAAGCCTAAAATTCTCAGCTTCAGATGTTCCAACACAGACTTAAGAAAAATATTTCTTTCACTGAAGACTAAAGCATTAGTTTTTAAAAACTTTACTGATAGGCTGTTGAGCTGTAGCAGTGGGGAATGCTTGGAAACAGGTTAGGGCAAATCCTACTTCCATTACTGAAACTGCCACTACTGGCAGTGAGGTTGTGTGGCCTCATTCTCAGCAACTGAAATAAACAGCCCTTCAGGTTCCTGATTTTTGATTTTTTTCACTTGTTTGTTTTAATCCAAACAGTGCCATCTCTTGATTCTATGGCACAAAGAAACAAAAATAGGTGCTGTCTCATCATTTTTCATCACCAATAATATTTTTCCACATACTGTAAAAATTAAAGAGAGGAAGTTCTCTAATTTAAGAGTGAATAAAAAAGTTAAGCATTCTTTTCCAACATGAGTATCGGTATGGAGGAACAACGTAGAAACAAACGAAAAAACATGGAAACGTCCAATTTAGATTACACAATTCAAAGAATGTGTAATAGACATGAAAAGCTTACCATGAAAACCTTCTAGCCCAATATATGAAATGAAATTTATCACAACAGAAAAACTGGTTAATTGAAACATTTGATAGTTGTGGCTGCTGCATTCATTCTTTCAATATTTAATCATTTCCCCTCTAGTCATCTAATTTCTTTTCTACAAAACAAATCTTTTCCAAGTTTCTGTTAAGAAGGTTTCTTATCCTCAATTGCAATAATGTTTTTCCCTTTTGGTATCCTGTGTATCTTAGGCTGCAATACAATTTATTATTTTCTATAATCAAGTGCCTCACCATCAGATTTAATTCACCTGAAACTGTCTTTGCACTAAGATCATAATCCTATTTGACTTCCACAATGCATTTCAGCTGGTGTTCTATTTGCATGGAAAGGAAATCTCTTTTTATAATCCAGGAGCATTCCTCTCTCTCCTTCCTATATAGCAGCTGCTATCCAGTAATTTACATGCATGTTATGGATGCAAATATTTTGGGAAGCAACATCCTGCAGTTACATGAGAAATGCTGTCACCACAATATTATGGAGAACAACATGAGAGCTGAACCTCTTCTTCATTGTTCTGAGGAGAGATTATTTATTTATTCTTTTTCCTATGCCCCAGTAAAAAAAACTCATTGTTTAATTCACTAATATTTCTACTCATCTGATTGTATTATGTACATATTATTTAGAAAGATAAATTATATGATCCCAGACAATTTTGCTATTTAGCTTGCTTTCTCTTTTGTCTTTACTTTCCAATTTTTAGTACCAACAGCATACTAAACTCACCTGTCCTCAAAGCACAAAAATATTAAAGAACAAGAGGTGAACTTCATTTCACGTCCATAAAACAGCAAAAGATAAGGGAACAGTGACAGTACTCCTTGAAGCAGATTCAAGACTCAAGTTTCCTTCTGCAAGGGAACTAAAATTTCCTTGCAGAGTAGGTTGACCCAGTATTTCAATTTTTCATCACTACTGCACAATTTTGAGAAAAGTAACCCCTCAGGCTCCACAAAAGTGCTCTACAGAGGACATTCTAAGAATCACCCACCCAGATCTCTGGCAAATGACTAATCCATACAATATGAATATTCTATTTCCTTAAAAGTCTCCGCTTTCTCTGGATTCTTTTAATTTGGGTTTTTACCCCTAAACCCTCCTCTTTTTGCATCTATAGTGCAGCATATTTTTACATTCAATTCTCAGCATCCACTTTGAAATAGATCTGAGTAAAAACATGTCAAATTTTCACATAGAGTTTTTTATATATGGAAGAACTCTAACGAAAAACTTAAGTCTTCTAATCCCTTGTGCTTTTTAATGAAGAGAAAATCTGAAGACCTTACTATCATATAGGTATGTAGGACAAGAGCATAAGGAGTGATAGACAAAGGAAAATAAAGCATGCCCTTTCAAATTATAAAAAAGCATTTGGAATGTGGTGTCACCAAGTTTATATAAGAAAGATAACTAAGTTAGAGAGACTGATCAAAATCATGTTCATAGATTTGGAAACATCAAGGCATAATTTTTTCTAGTCCCCTAACTCATGCAAAGAAAACAAAAACCTCCAAAATCTGGAAGTGTTCAACTCGTCATGCATCTCACAGCCCTGGTCAAGCACAGTCAAACTGCAGTTCTATTGGTCACATAGTGAGAATTTCTCCTGACCCTTAAAAACTTTCCTCTCCTATGAAAATTTCATAATGGTAAGAGGAAGCCAGAACTAAATGGGATCTTGTTTCCATCTCTTCGTGTCCCACCCTTCCTTTCAAGAAAACCCAAACTAAACCAACAAACAAAATACAAGAAAAAACACAACTCACACACAACACAAAAAAAACAAAAAAAACCCCAAAAACCCAAAAACATTAAACAGTCACAGAGTTCGAAAATACACTTAATCTCATAATCTAGAGATACAGCAATGGAATACTTTCATCAAATGAATGGGGGGTTTTGCTGCTATTGAACGCAATTCAAGGAAGGTCCATGTGCCTGTCTCTCTAGAAGTGCCAATATTAAAAAAATAACCAATCCTGAATCTCTAACCTTCTTATATTTCCCTTTGTGTTTATTTCATTTAAAAGTCCAAAAAGGGGCTATTATCTTCTTAGGTTTTGCAAATTTGAAAGAAAAAAAAATGCACACAATAATCTTCAGTATAAAAACCAGTAAAAGATCAATTATGGCTTCCTCCTGCTACTCTTGCAAATGCTACTTCTCAAGGTCTATTTCCCTGATGTAGTAGCTGCACAGTGAGATAGACTGGAATATTAGCAGACAATTTGGAACCAGTTATTGGCAACACAAAGTTACAAGAACCCATATTTTCTTAGTTATTTTCATTCATCCACTTCCATTATATTTATTTTTTACCTTTTTTTTTTCCGGACTAGACCACGACATCAATCTGTTTCAAAATCTTTTGGTCGGCATTTGAATCCAAATCTAATTTAAAACTGCGTCTATTTAGACCTAAATTACACTGAATTACACCTCAAAGTTAAAAGCAGTATTTGTTCATCTTCAAACCTATTGTCCTAATATGTTACAATAACAGAAACAGCAAAAAAGAAAAAAGGTAGAAGTCAAAAACACAGGAAATGCATTGCCTTTTTATAAAAATAAAAACCATAACAAGTGGTGTCTCCCAAAAAGTAAAAATGTGGAAGATTAAAGTGTAAGAGCACATAATCATAGAACAAAAAGCACAGATAACACTTAATATCATCATAGGGATGATATTTGCTTAGAGGGAACATATTTCATGGAGACCAAAATAGCTAAAAGTTTCTACATTAGTGTCACTTCCTTTAATCTTATTCCAAAAGAGTTTTGGAAAAAAAAATTTTAAAAGGGCATCTTAAAGAAGAGAAATCTTGAACTCTCTGTTGAGGTCAGGTTTTCTGCTTTGGTAGAAATGTTATATTCTGATCTGTCAGTCTGGGTAGGAATAGATAAAACAGAGTACTCAGAGCAGGCTAGTGGTTCAGTGTGACAATAGTTAAAGTATCCATTACCTTCTTGCTTTGCATTTGCTAGATTTAAATGAAAAAAAAATCAGAAATTGGATATTTTCATGAGAATAAAATTTGGTAATAACAGGAGTTCAGAATATATTTAAAATTTATTTCCGCATCTTGATCTGGATAAAGAATAACATGTTGGAACACATAATTTTCAGCGACATTTAGAAATACATGGCTTCATGCTTTTAAAAAATGCATCAGACCTTTCAAGAAGTAATTTTACTACAAAAATACCAGTCTCAGACACTTTGTAGGACAGTACAGCCATTAATAATGCTTTGTTATTGCATATGATATGATTTATACTCTACCCTAATGGTTTAGAATCTCTTTGCTGTTGTTTTTTTTCTAGTGTGAACAAATTAGCTCTGTTTTCATGGCACAATTAGTTGCAAGTCCTTCATTTCATTCTGCTGAAAACTGAAGGACAAATCAGTGATAACAGAATCACAGGGTAGCACTTGGGTAGTCAGCTAAGATTGTTGTCTAGGAGCAATTTATCATGTAAATGGTGTCTGCTTTGTTTTATGGAAATCTGAAAACAGCTTTCTGCATGATTGAAGCCTTTGTCAATGAAAACCCCTTCAAAAATGTGACAAATGTTTCTTATCTCTGGAAGATGCTCAAAGGACCTAAGTGATAAAAACTTTATATGCACTTACTATTTTTATCCAGGTCATACAGATCTATAGCATTCCGAGGATTTGGCAGACCCGCCAGAAATATAAGATTTTCTCTTTACTGACTCAATTCTATTTTAGGGGGAAATCAATCCCATTTCAGAAGAGTCAAAAAAGACTGTTTGTTTTACCCATGCTATGTATAAATACGATTTATCATAACCATAAACAAACAAACATAGAATGAAGTGGTTTCTCAGAGAAATATGAAGCATGTTCCAGATGATATCCAAGCCTTTTTGGAATGAGAACCGTATCCTCATTAATTGTCACATGCCTTTCTCTGTCAAAAGCCCCTTCAGGGTCTCATTATCTCATAGATCTCCTCTTCCCCACTCTGCCAATCACAGGCATTTTCCACAGGTTGTCATGGCTGCATTGTAGCTCTCACAGTCAAATTAATATATACATTCCACTGTGAATAAATGACACAATTATGAGACTTTACATGAATTATAACAATGATTTATGGGAGTTTTTAAATGAAATTTTAAGTCTCTTGCACAAAGTCTCCTCAAACACACTTAGATGATTGCTCACTTAAAGAAATGTTATTTAACCATCTGGGATAAAAAACAGCTTACCCATAAGCTGACTTTGAGTGCAACATGAAAAGCAGTGGCATCCAACACCTCAGCTCAGCAAATAATGCTCTGGAATTAAGAGGAATTTCCCACTTTCTACATTATAGAAGATGCAAAACATTGATTTTTAACACAAGTAATGGTATTTTCAAACATGAGTGAATTCCACCACCAAATGAACTATTTAATTTTCCTGTACACATTACTTTTGCTTGAAGAATGAAAGGATTCATAAAAAGACCTACTTTTTATTTTGTGCGTATTTGCTAAACCTGTGTAAAAGTATTTTCCAACAGATGAAGTTGAATTCATCCTTGTTTTATTCAAATTTCATTATTTTTGTTCTACCTCCGGTTTTCTGAGAAGATTCTGGAATAGGAGAAGGAGTTTTTGTTTTGTTTTAGAATGTATACTGTGTGTACATACACAGATAACAATACTTCAATACTTTCTGCCTTGGGAAGAGAAGGGGACAACAACCTTATATTATTTCAATTTTAACAGATGAAACTTTATATTCTTCATGGCATAATACACAAGGAATTCTGGTTGCCTGTATCTGTTCCTGTTATTGTTTACTTCCTAAATCTATTTCTTTGAAACAATATAATTTTTCTTCAAAACCTTTTTTTTGGGGGGGGAGTGGAATGTAGCAGCAATAGTCATGTAGTGTTTCTTCTATCAAAAAGCCCCCACAAAAATTCTTACAGCAGCAAGGAAAATATCCATTACTGCTTACTTTTATCTGAGCAACAGGAGCCAAGATGGAGGGGAGCTTTTTATAGGGACATGTAGTGACAGGACAAGAAGGAATGGATTCAAAGAGAGAAGGTTTAGCTCAGCTATTAGGAATAAATTCTTTCCTGTGAGGTTGGTGGGGCACTGGAACAGGTTGCCAAGAGAAGCTGCCCCATCCCTGGAAATGTTCATGGCTAGGTTGGATGGGACTTTGTACATGATATGATCCAAAACAACAAGTGAAACCAAGCACACTGAGAAGTTATTCCTGATTGGATATATGCTTTCTTTTGCTTCCAATTCTGTTACCACATCTATGAGGAAGCACTATAGAGGTAGGTGATTTCAATAATGTGAAATCGCTTAAATTAATTTCAAATCTCACCATCTTTAACATTAAATCATTCTCCTTCAAATAATTTTCTAACCTTAAGCCATTTTTTATTTGGTTCTGGAACACACAACTTCCCTGCAGATTCATCTTGGCTACCATTTTTGCACATTATCCCAGTGTTAGGCTTCATTTTAAAATTCATTTTTTCCTCAGCTTCCAATATATTCAAGTTTGATAAAACCTAATGAGCTCAAAGGCAGACAGATTAAAGTGCACATCTTTGACATAAGCAATCTTCTTTTATAGAAAGCACTTTTATTATCAACTTTGCATTCACTGTCTGTGCAAGAAGGGAAAGTAATTTTAATTTCAATGGATATGGAATGTAACGGTACTCGCTAAAGCTTTACCAAATCTCCATCAGCCTGATAAATTTGGTCAAAAGGTTCATAGCAATGAAGTCCCAGAAGAGTGAGAAAATTTTCCTGGACTACATACTAGTCAAAAAGAAAATTTTTTTCTTCAACCTTTCAGCAGAGATTTGATTTCTACCCTCAGGTCAATATAACTTTATAGAATATTTCTTGGGTCATGAGTTATCAGGGACAGGGTTTCTAGCTCAAATTGAAAATAATGGTGGGAAAAGGCTGTTCAGGTAATTGAATGTTTATGCCTGCAGCTGCATTCTGTTCAGCCCTCATCAAACTGATAGTAGTTCCAGATAAACCCTCTTAGTAAACCATTTTTATAATTTGAACACTTATGTTGAGAGTGGTAACCAATTGAAATATTTTTCATTAACCTGAATGCTCTTCCTTGGGTAAAATTTTGAGGTATAAGAGAAGTTATAGAATATTTCTGAATAATGCCAAAGAACAGAATTATGTCATCAAGGAGCTGTCAGGAAAATGTTACCACAATTTGCTCCCAATTTCAAAGAAAAATCAGACTTATTTAAACCTTTAAGGGCCAAATATAACTGGGTTTGATCAAGAACTGTACTTTTTGAGTTTTAATTCTTTGTCCATCTAAGTTTATCCCAAACATTACTTATCTGATGAAAGCTCCAGGGGAAACTGGAGATATATAGATAGAGATACACGTAGCTGCAAACTTTCAGTATCTAACACTGCAGCAACACTGCTTGTTTGAAATGCTCTGTTGTTCTTTACATGAGCAGATAAATTCACAGACACTGCCTGAAGCAAGTTTTAAGTGAGCATTAAATACTTCCACACTCTAAAGCAGTAAAAGCAAAGCTTGGAAAGCCTGATTTATTAAAAAGAAAAAGATAAATAGGTGCTGCTACAGCCTCCTTTTTACAAATTTAGAGTAAACTACTACAAATAAAAGCATCTCAGGGATCCGTAGCCTGTTTAAAATGCTATTTTCCTTTTCCATAAATAACTACCAAACCAACCCCAAACACCAACATATCCCACTACTACTAAGAGGAAAAATAACGTTGAAAAAACCTGTATCTTTCGCCCTTTTGTTGCAAGTGGGATAGGTGAAGCAGGAAAATAAAATATATAAAGTAAAAAAAAAAAAAATTACCATTACACTATTTCATAATACCACAAAGGTTCCACTTGACAAATTTGGTTTGAACTTGCACAAAAGGAGAAAGAATTCCAATCATTCCACCTGGAAACTGATAACTGCATTGCATGTATACTGGAGAAAAAGAAAAAAAATCATGCTCTGAAAATTTCCTGTATTCTAACTGTACTAGAAGCCTTTTAATGTTTCATTTCAAAAGCAAGGGAACATAAAGTAATTCTTCCTGGATGATAAAGGAAGACATAATCAGCTTGGTTACTCAGTTTTTAAAATCAGAATAAAACAATGTTACAATCTATTCTAACCTCCATTACAATGTTCCTGATTGGATTTCAGCCCACAATTCCTTCATTATACACAAGAACTCAGTTTTCTTTACTATGAAGCACCTTTATCTGTAGTGGGTAGATCCCAGAAAAGGCATTAATTGCAATCTGATCACTGGGTTACTTTCAAAGTACAAAGTAGTAAGAATGTTGGGGTGACTGGTTTTCCACAGCATAAAATTGCCAGTTTTAGTCATGGACAGAAGCATGTTGTGGTAGATATTCAACTGCCAGTAAATAAAATGTTTATTGTTCAATAATTCATTTTTGTTTAGGAATGTTAGAGAAAGCTTAAATTGCACTGTCAAAAACCAAAATTACAGAATATTTCCCTCTTTCTTGTGATGTCTGCAAAACATTTACACTGCAGAGAGTAAACTTGAGGGACATAAAATTTGGGGCTAAAGAAAAGAGAAGTATCATGAGTACATAGTGAAGAGAGATCAGTAGCCTACTTATATACAAATTCATATCTGTACATAATATTTATTAATTTTCCTCAAACTTCTAAAAGGATGTCAAGATCTGGACCCCAAGGTGGTTGGAATATGATAAAGAGGTTGAAAGGACAAAAAGTGTAGAGCTCGCTGAAACTACAGAAAAGACTCAAAATAAAGTGAGGATTAGAAATTGGTGTAGATCATGTTAGAGAATAGTGAAACTGTGCTAAAATTGGACCCCAGATATTTTAAGTCCAGTGCCTTACTCACTGAACCTGCTGAAATTTAAAACCATTTATCTATCTTTCTTAATATCAAAGAATTTTTCTGCTGCTTAAAACACATAGAAATACGAAAAAATGAACACCATTAAAATGTCCTGAACCCATTAAAATTAAAATATTAAGCTTTAGTCTTAGTTCTATGACAATTACTACTCTGCAGCTTTAGAATTTCATCACAGTGTATTAATCGAGCCATAAAAATACAAATTATCTCTTTAGTATAGAATAATGCTTTCTAAAATTATTTGAATAGAAATAAGTTTCCTGTCTGTGGTGTTTTAATTACATATCTTAAATTACATTAATCTGCCTTATTCAGCCTTCACACTCATGTTTATTTCTATTTAATTATTAAATAAAGGCCCTGCACACATAGAAATGTCAGACATGGAATAACAGTACTCTCCCTAGACCATGGATTGTCCTACTAGGACAATGCTTTAAATTTATTGTGATGAATAAGACAACATATTTCTCATTATAAAGGTCACAGCTTTTGCCAAGCAATCTTTATCCCTCATCCTGACAGATTGGCTAGTAAAGACTATAACTTCAGGCAGCATTGCAGTTTCCAAATGATGCTGATAGTGAGACAATAAAGTGATATGTGAATAGAGCACAGGCAGGTCTGAGAGGAAGCAGCAGGGTAAAATGTAACCCAGGAAAAACCCAAACAAGCTGTGGAGACAGCAGAAGATGATCAGAAAAGGTGAGAGTATTGGAAGATGTGCAAGAGGTAGAGACATGACAGCCAATATTAGCACAACATTTCCACACACAGACGCTGGCTAGTGCAGAATTTGGAGCTACAGCTGAGGGAATTGCTTCTTATGATGGCACTAATCACAGCCAGCATAGGGAAATTTTTTTTGAGAAAAGGCATTTATCCAGATCCTGGGGAAGACATTCAGAAAAGATCTGCAATGACAGTTCTGTCATGGCCTTACCCATACCTGTATATTTTCATTCAAATATCATTAACAGTAAGTATTACTAAGGTATTTCAAATGTTAACACTTAGGAACATCATCAAAATAACCATAAAATATGAGGTATTAAGCTATTAACCTATTAAGTATATTGCACACATACAATGAAGTCGAGAAAGGATTAAGCTGAGCAAGCCTTAATTTGCTGAAATTAAAAAAGCATTTCAGTTAAACCTCCCCTCACCTACATCATAAGTGCATGTCTAAAAGACTGACCCTAGAAGGCAGAAGAAAATAACCAACAGCAAGCACCCCTAACATATCTAATAAGAGGCAAAAACACCCTTGTACAAAACTTGCCAGCCCTACATTAATTTAGCAGAGTTCTCACATGGTTATCACACTTCAGTCAAGGAGCAGTATTTCATAGCTGAGGTGCAGCAGCTACCTAAAATCTTAACTATTTTAAGAACTCAGCTGCTACACTTTAAATGCTATGATAAAGAATGGTTTGGTTTCTCTCCTCAGTTTCACTGCCTCTGTCCTCTCGGGTTACTGCAGCCTCTGAAAGCTACTTTTCAATAGCAGGTACCCTAATCACCTTAATGGTACAGGATAAGCCTGAAATACCACCATGCAGCATGTACAAGAGGAAAGGGATTTTTTGGGGATTAGCCAGGATAATACTACAGGATCCACTACTGGGAGAAATCCACTCTTTCCAAACACAACACTCAAACTGTGTCCAGTTAGATTTCTTCAGCCTAATGGACAGAAGATGGAGCCTGATGAAACTCCTTGAAAAACCCCAAACCCCGAAAATCTAAAAAAGCCTCATTGTAATAGAGAGAGTAGGAGCCACCTGATTTGCTAGCAAACGTAAGCACAGCACTGTCCTTCAAACAAGGCTGGGGTTTTTTTGTTTATTTTTACAAACACTGAGTTTGGTCAGGTTATGTGTTCAAGTGAATATCCATCAGCCCTCCACACACCCAGGAGACACCCCCTTCAACATTCTGTTCAGTACTCACATATCAGGCACTGCTCCTGGCAAGAGACTCAGCTCAGCTGGAAAGGCACCATTAACATAGAAACTTGAAAAATATTTATTCACAGACACACCCCATGTGAGTAGCACTCTCAGACACAGACAATTCCCTGGTTAAATAAAACTGCTTTGTGGCTTGCTGAGCCTGCCACTGCATCAGTCATGCGTATCTATCAATCAAAGCAGGTCAAGGACCCAAGTGCATTTTGGGGATCTGCCTTTCCACTTCACTTGGGCTGACAATTGATTTGCAAGGTACATTTTGCTTCTCCTGCATATCAAGATTACAAGTTACATTACAGAGTAAGTGGAATCAATTTATGGTTCGGACTCTGCAAAGAAAAAAAGCAAAAATGGGCAAGATGAGCACAATTGTGACTGTTCTCTCAGTTCCACAAGTGCCCTAGGCTGCATCAGGAACAGTGTGTCCGGCAGCACAAGACAGGTGATCCTGCCTCTCTATTAAGCCCACATCCAGTGTCTTCTGCTCAGTTCAGGTATTCACAGTTCAAGATAGATAAGGAGCTACAGGAGACAGTCCAGATGATGAAGGATCTGGAGTATCTCTCTTATAAAGAGAGACTGTGGGAGCTGCACCTGTGTAGTCTGGAGAAGAGAAGACAGAAAATCCCCATCGTGCATCTCCAAGGCAGGTGACAAGAGAATGGTGCTATGCTCTTTCCAGTGGTGCCTAGCAAGGGAAATGGCCACAGGCTGAGGAGCAACAGTCATAAACTAAAACACAAGAAGTTGCACCTCAGCATGAGGAAGAACTTTGCATGGGAGGTGTCAGGGAACAGGCTGCCCAGGGAGGTCCCCCTCTCTGGAGACATTCAAATCCCACCTGGACACGTTCCTGCATAACCTGATCTGGGTGACCTTGCCTTGCCTGTAGGGTTGGACTGGGTGATCTCCACAGTCCCTTACAACCCTAACAATTCAGTGATTTCTTCTACTTGCAAAGGAAGGATTATTTTAGGATTTTTAATAGGGAAAAAAATCATAAATTGATTAGAAATGGCTGGTTTTATACAAAATAATTCAGAATTACATCATTCAAAGTATTTAAGACACTTTCTCTTTATGTTGTAATGATAAAAAAGATGTGGAATTCTGTGTTAAAAGAATCTTTTTTAGACAAGTTAATTCAGCAGAGACTTTGATTGTAGATTTCAGTGATCTAGGATTTCTCTGTAAAAATGCCATTTACCAAATAAATTTAAATAAGTGGCTAAAGGCAGGTTCAGCCCAAACTCAGATTAAACAGTTACCAAGCATCAGAAGACAGCCCTGTTATCCACACCTAGCTAGAAACTGCACCCCTGTCTGGAGAGAAGCACTTTCCATTTTTATACTTGTTTACTCTCACCTGTCAGCATGACTCAGACAGAGCCTTGCAGGTTCTAACACTTCAGATTAGTGTTTCTTCTGAAAACCTCGAGTCTTTCATACAAACAAACAAAAATGGAAAGGAACTGCTGAAATTACACCAAGGCTCTACCTTGCATCAAATGTCAGGATGAAAAAGCTCTCTTTCTGCTGTAATTTATGCAGTTCTTTATGCCATAATAGAACTGATGTGAAAGAAAACCATTCTGATTTTATTCAATTTCACATGTCTTTCCACTTATTTTGTACAAGCTTGGTGATTGTGTAAGGTTCAGGGCAATGACAGGCAGGCCTGCTGGGCACTGATGAATTTGTATAATCTGAGGAAAAGGATTAAGCAATTGACCCTGCAGAGAAAGAAAGGGATGTTCTTTCTGGTTTATTTGTACTTTTTTTTTTTAATACTTTTTATTTAGATACAGTCTGGTCCACCTAGAAGTTTTTTTTGCATCTCAGAAACAAACACAGTACAAATTTAGCCAGAATAAAATGGCAGTGCTTACCATATAAACTCAACGACAAGCAAAAAAATAAAAAAGAAAAACCAAAACTGAACCCAACCAATATCATTCTGATATCCTCAGAATTTTACAAGTTTCTTCTAAAGTGATGGAAGACAACAAAAGAAACTATTTTATTTGGTTAGAAAAAGCAAACAGCAATTTATTCCATTTCTCCTATACTTCATAATGTTCCTTTGTTGAAAGATTTCACTTTATGTAAAATTTATTCTAACGCATAATGGACTATTTCAGATCAGATCTGCAAATACACAGTATTTCTATAAACACAAACAAATCCTGCAAACAAAGCAAATGACAGTTTGTCCACAAGATAAATCAGTAAGGACTTCTGTGCTGGTTTTGGCTGTAGTAGAGTTAATGATCTTCCCAGTTGCTGCTATGGGGCTGTGTTTTGGATTTGTGCTGAACACAGGGTTGATAACACAGAGATGTTTTTGTTATTGCTGAGCAGGGATTACACAGAGCCAAGGCCTTTTCTGCTTTTCGTACCAGCCATGTTGGCGAGGAAGTTGAGGGGGCCAGGGAGGGTGAGAAAGGACACAGCCAGGACAGGTGACCCCAACTGACCAAAGGGATATTCCAGACCATAGGATGACATTACATGTCCAGATACAAAGCAGGTAGAAGGAGAAGGAAGTATGGGAACGTTTCTAGTGGTGATATTTGCCTTTCCAAGTCACTGTTACCTGTGATGGGGCCCTGCTCTCCTGGAAATTGCTGAACACCTGCTGCCCACTGAGTTAATGTCTTGTTTTGCTTTTCTTTTTGCATGGCTTTTGCTTTCCCTATTAAACTGCCTTTATCTCAGCCCATGAGTTCTCTGGCTGCCACCCTACCATTGTCTCCCAGAACCTGCTGGTGGAGGAGTGAGTGGCTGTGGGGTTGCTGGCTAGGGCTAAACCATGACAAATCCATTGAAAAGACATACAGAATTTTACAAGGAAGCAATTATTTTTGTCTTTTCTTACAAAATTCACATCAGAAACAGGTTTACTGAGAAACTTCTAAAATTGCATAAACAACATGACTCAATTCTTTGTAATGTAACTTTGATGTTTCACAATGGCAAAGAGTCATGCCTTATGTAAGTTTTAGTTAGCTATCAATGGACATCTTCTAAAAAAATAATGAGAATACAACCCTCTCACATATACTAATGATTTCCCCCTTTCTCATCTACTTTATCCCTGACCCTTCAAATCTTTATAATAAGAAAATTAAGTGAATAAATAAATCCAGCAAAATGTTTCAAAAAAAAANTTATTTGGTTTCCATTAACTTTGGTGTTGTAGCAAAGTTAATAAAAATGCTGGAAACAACACCTTCCTAAAATATTTTCCCCTCATCCTAATGTATATAGTCTACTTAAAACCTACTCTAACGTGTAAAATCTGTGGCATTTCAGGGTGATTATTGTCCACAGCTGTAGAAGATAGGTTTATTTTTTATGCATTGGGTTTTAACAATTTTAAAATGCATTACCTGGACTGACTGCTCAAAATCCTTACACACTCAAAAAATCCCAAACAAAGAAACAAAAAAGCCCAACCCCCAAAAAACCCAAATGACAACAAAAACCATGACCCTAATACCTCTAAAAACCAAGAATCATAAGAACTTTGCAGATTTCCTGAGACTCACAAAGTATTCATGTAAATATCCTTTTGACTAAATGATTTAGCTTCATATGCCCTCATCTTTTCTCAAAAACAATACACAGAGATACAAGAAAAAACAAAAGATGAATATAAAGTAGTATATGCACACCACAGACTGTCTGTGCAACAGAATTATGAACAGGAAAGTGGAAGCCACAAAGAAGTAGGGACATCTCACTATTTATTAAGTTTAGAAACTTAAATGGCACTGCCTTGAATCCTCACATTTTTCTCTGTTTCTTTCAGAAACCTGAATAAGAAGGAAGCAACACTTACCTTCAGATAAGATATCTGGGTCCTAGCAAAGGGGAAAGGATTCAGAGAGAATTCAAAACAAACCCAGACAACAGCATACAAGCTTTCAAGAAAACAACACTGGCACCCCAGAGAAGTCAACCATGTACCCAACCATCAGCAAAAATTAGTATGTCTCCTCTATTCCATTGGTTCACATCTCATATTCTTATCACAGAACTGACAAATTTTCACACCCTGGAAACAAGGCATGACACAAAAAACATACAGCAGCCACAAAGAAACAGATCTACCAGCAAGCTAAAATCTCACCCTCATCCCAAAACTGACTGCAAAAAAGAAGTGAGACCAGCTGCTTCACCTTTTCACCACTTCAGCTGTTCTCCATTCCCATTCAGTGTTCAGCTGTCCTTTTAAAGCCTTCTCTTACTATCTTCTATGTACTTGAAGCTTTCCAGGCACTATATTTTGAGGGGTTTTGAGCATCTCTCTCAGAAGTTGATAATTAGGCTCTAAGAAATACAAATGATGTCTGCATTAATTTGCTATCCCTGAGAAACTAACTCTTGGAAACTCATTGTTTCAGTGCTAGGTAAGAAGCAATGATTGATTTTTGAATACATTGAATGTAGTATTTGAATGTTAAACTCTCCAGTGTTACTCACTAATTAACCAAATAAGTGTTGGCCACTGCTGATAACTACATTGATAAACAGGTGCTCCTGTTATTGAGTTCACTACTAAAACTCATATTTGCCACAGATGCAAGGAGCAACATGTTAATCCTCAAGTTAATAAGGATTTCTCTATGCCATCTCTAAACTGTTACCCATAGTACTCAGTTCCCTCCCTTTCTCACCTACTAATGTCTTTTGAGCTCTTTTTTTCAGACAGACTCAATGATTTGCAAGCTGAATGCACTTTATGAAACCAAAAGAGGACTTGCTTGATATGCGCCATGCTTTTTTAAAAAATTAAAACTGTATTTGTCCTAAACCTGCTAACCATGGTAGTTAGGAACTCATGTAAAAATATCCTAATGAATGTATTACATTAGCAGTTCCCCTTACTTGATTTAAGTGTACAAGTATAGAATTCTGCTCAAAGTATCAGCACAAATAAAAAAGCAAAGATAAAAATATTGGAATGATGAAATGACCAACAGCCTATGAAGATTTATATATATCCACACTGCCATGGGTAAACCAGGAAGAGTAGGTACAATAAGATATCAGCAACACCCTTCCTTCCATCACTACAACATAAAAAAAAAAAAATCAATAGCAACAACATCAGAGCAATGGTCAGAAAGAACTTCTAGGGGTGAAGGTGTTTTGCAGCACCAGGAAAGGAACCATTTAAAAACCGGTATATTTAGATCAGATAGTAAAACTGCTGCTAAATTTGTGGATGTTAGTGGTGGCTAGACTTACAATTTATTTTCCAAACACAGAAAATTTAAAAGAACAATCTGACAAATTTTCATATGGAAAAATAACTTCTTAGTCCTGTGAGAGAAATGTAAGAATATCCTCAGTGTAATCTTTTTTTCTGCATAGACACATGAGAAAATACAGGGAGAGTGTTGAAGCAGCACCCTTGTTAGAGGGTAGAAATGAACCAAAACACAGACATTTATTTATCACAGCGTGAAAAGGGTCCTGGTTCATGCCTCTTTACAGCTCAGCCATCCTGACTCCAACCATTCACTGACTCTGCCTGCAGCAAGCTCCTACTGTGGGTTTCTCTTGCAGCCTCTGACTGCATGGATTAGTCTGCAGACTCTGAATGCAGGCTTTTACCCAGCTAGACTGTGACTGCAGGTTCCAACAACAGGTTCTGACCACAGACCCAGACTCACCTCACAGCAGTGATTCTCTCTCCCCAGGATCCTTCTTCTTCACGATCCTCTCATTCCCTCTTCCTCAAGGCTCCTCCTCCTTCATGATTTACCTCACTCCCTTTCATCAAACTTACCTTTATAGGACACAGCTGTGACTCACCAGGGGTGAGGCTGTATTGGGTAATTAACACAGCTGTTACTTATCAGGGACAAGGTCACCTGTATTTCCTTCTCCTATGGAAGGGAACCATGTTTCTGGAGCCCTCAGGAGTTTGTGCAGCACAGGAGCCACTACTGCTAGGTGTCTAGGTGTCAGAAATATAAGTGATGACCCACACCAGTGTTACTACCCTACTGATTCTTTTCCTCTGGATCTTGACTGACTAGGGAATTTCTTATTAAAAGAGATTGTCACAAGCAAGTCTGCTGCAGGCATATTTTCAATATAAATTTCCAAAAGCATTCAAAGCTAATATCAAATTCCAAACACTTTCAGAACTTCATGTGGAATTGAGAAAGGAAATCCACACAACCAGATAATCCAACAAGGGAGTCAAGTGGATTTGTCACAAAACTAAGTCTAACAGCATAAGAACTTCTACATCCCTGAACAAACTCAGCTATGGACAGAGGATTGAAAAGTAAAATTTTGAACTATTGCAGTCTCAGTAGTATTTCAGAATTTCATAGTCATAATTAAGAAATAAGTATCTATATTGGGATCTGCATGACTGAACCCACAGTAGAATCCCTTCTAATTTACAACTAAAGATTAAGGAAATGAGATACTTATTGTAGGTGGCTTACCTATCAGTAAAGCAAGGTTTCAACCATACCCTCTACTGCCAGCAACTTGGGCAACAACAGCAAGGAATTAAAAAACAGCTCTCAAGATTGTCTTTTTTTGCTTCTTGGACAAGTACTGCACACTTATCTAATTGTGTGTGAATTTTACACAGTATGCATTTTCAGGAAATAGCCTATCATATTTATTCTACCACTTTCATAAATAAGATAATTAACGATATTCCAACAATGACAATGCTGACTTTAAAAAAAGAATTACTTTTCCTGTCTCTGAAAAAGTCCTGAAATTTTTTAATCAAGAATAAATAAATTGCTGGATCAGGGGGTTGACAATTTAGAGGAAAGGGGATGGCTTTGTGTTTTCTTGTGAATCTCATTTATGACTTCTGGTAAACTAAATGCATCTAGTTTGTGCATTTTTCTTGGGTGTCAAATATTTTGCCATTACATCTAGAAGAGAGCAAGACATGCCAGCAACCTAGAAACATAAAACACTTTAGCTGGAAAAGTTGTTTCCAATTCCCTAAGCGGCTTGTTACCTGAATTATTAGTCTGGCTATAGAAATAAATGCCATTTAATGAAAACCAAAATCAGATAATTTCAGGTAATAAAAAACCTACCTAAATCAGGAAAAAAAATAGAGAGAGAGAAAACTAATTGAATTATTTTACAGACCACATGTTGTTGATCACCTTTAAATCAGGTAAATGGCTGTAATGCTACCTTATGTAGATGCATGCATTTAATATATATTAATAATATTTGGTTTTCACTATAAATTTGCACTAGTTTTTATTTTCAATTTATCATTCAAGTCTTTTCTTCACTGCTATGCTGTTGAGCCAGAACCCACTTTGCTTGTCTTGGATCAGTCTCACTGTAGTCAGTGGACTAGACAAACATTTCAAATTTTGTCCAGTTAGAGCATTTAGAAATAAGCCACCTTATCTAACAGTATTGCAAACCTTCTTTCTGGTTAAAATTTTACCTGTTTTACTGTTTAAATGACTGCTATGAATATGAGAGTACTTCTTAAAATAAGTGATCAAATATATGCTTGATGTGCTCTATGGTTTATATCTGGGGGCACATGACATCCCTAAGCATTGAATAAATAAGTTAACGTTCTAGAACCCTTTTTTTTCTTTTTTTTTTCTTTTTTCTTTTCTTTTTTTTCCGGTTTTCAGGCCTTCCTGAGAAAGTATTTGCATGGCCTGGTTTTGGTTGCAGTGGGGCTACAGGGGTAGTTTCCATGAGAAGATGCTGGAAGCTTCCTCAGTGTCTGGCAGAGCTCCAAAGACAAATGTGCTGCTGGCCAAGGCTGGGCCAATTAGAAATGATGGTAACACCTCAGTGATAGCAGATTTAAGATGAAGAAAAGTTATTGCACAGATGTAATTTGAATATGTGAGAGGAACAGCTCTGCAGACACCAAGTAGAGGGAAGAAGGTGGTGCAGGAGGTGCTGCAGGCACTGGAACTGAGATTCCCCTGCAGCCTGTGGTGCAGACCATGGTGAAGCAGCTGTGCCCATGTAGCCCGTGGGTCCATGTGATGCCTTGGGAAAGCTGACCTGGAACAGAGACTGGACAGAGCTAGAAAAGAAAGTAGATATTTATTGAAAGGCCTTTAAGGGTACACCTTGGGCA
Organism: Alaudala cheleensis; assembly: GCA_013398995.1. Taxonomy (NCBI): domain Eukaryota; kingdom Metazoa; phylum Chordata; class Aves; order Passeriformes; family Alaudidae; genus Alaudala; species Alaudala cheleensis. Next base: position 177,665 of record VWYE01027142.1, read on the forward strand.
GCACAAGAGCCTGACCAGGGATACACCCAAGGCAGACTTAAAGTGGTCACAAAATGCACAACCAGTTACTTACATTTATTATAAGTTTTGGCCCGTTTACATTTGGGGTTTAATTGTCTAATTACAGCTTTGGGTTGTGAGGTCTCATCCTTCTTGTTTTCTTTCTTCAGTCCACTGTTGTTTATGCTCTTGGACCTGAAACTTGTTCTCATTGTCCTTGGTCTTGAGCAGGAAAAGAATTTGTTTTGTCTTCCTACTCTGTGAAGAGAGCTCACTAACACTTAATATGAGGCTAGGCACTAGGAATCTAAAAAACATGAGGCATCACATGGGGATGCAGAGATCCACCTGCAGTCACTGGAGCAGGTGGGTGCCTGGAGGAGGCTGTGAACCCACGGGAGGCCTGTGGAGAGGCTGGAGCAGCCTGTGCTGCGCCCTGTGGAAGAGACACCCATGCTGCAGCTGCTGGTAGACAACTGTTGCCTGTGGGATGGACTGGCGTTGGAGAAGTTAATGGAGAGCTGTCTCCCTATGGAGGGGAACCTCATGCTAAAGCAAGGGAAGGATTCCTCTCCCCAAGCAGAGGGAGAAGCCATGAATGATAAACTCACCATCAACCTCCATGTCTCATCTCCTTTTGCCACTGGGGTAGGAGGTAGAGTGGGGAAGGAGGTAACAGTGGGGGGAAGAACAGCAGTGTTTAGAAGTTTTTATTTTACTTCTCATTACGCTGTCCCAGTTTTGTTAGTTTTAAGTTCAGCTAATGTCTCTAATTTGAGCCTGTGACAATAATCAGTGAGTGATCTCTCCCTGACCTGGGCTCAACTCATAAATCCTTTTTTTTTATGTCTTCTCTCATCTGTCCAGCTGCAGAGGGGAGTGAGAGCGTGGCTTTGCTGGGTGCCTGGAATCCAGCCAGGGTCAACCCACTCCAGAAAGCTTCCAGGAGGCATAACAACACAAGAAAGATGTTCCAAGTAATTTACAACTCCTGCTCCTTCATCACCGTCTCACAGCTGAAAAACATTCCTAAAATTTACAGAGGAGATAAAATTTAATGTTATGAGTTCTAATGTGATGGTAAACCAGAGTGGGAGATAAAATATCAACTGGACTTTTTTAAACTCCTATTGTAACACTATTAAAATAATTCACTTTCTACTTTACAGTGGTGCTGTAAACTATTTAATTAAGAGAAAGAAAAATAAACAAAATATGGTGAACAAATGAACTGTTAATTCACTATCAATGTTATCTTTGCCAGAAGGATGGAAATTATTATATGAGTGCCAGGTTATTTTCTCTGATGTTTTCCTTTGAAATAACTAAAAAGAGATTTAGGAGTTTAGGAGCCTAAATATAAGAGTATATCTTGGAAAATCTGCTTCTCAAGAAATTTGCCTAAAAATCTGTGTCTGAGGGGTCCCAGGAAATAGAGATTTTTTGCAATGGCCTGAACATTGTTTTATTGGTATTCAATCTGAAACATGATGCACTTTTTCTTAATTGTGATTGAAAACAATAATCAAAGATTCTAAATCAAATATCATCCCTAATAATTGTAAGTAAGAATCTAGTCTACAAACTTGCAACAAACATAGAAATAACATTTATTTTTCTGCAAACATATGTTCTTCTAATCATACCATTTTATTCATATTGTGGAGCTTTATATGAGAGTGGAAGATAAAATCCTTCTAAGAATGTTCAATCTAACTCACTTTAGGAGAAGAATCACTTAAAAATTGAGATTTTTTTTAGACAGTGAATGGCAGGTTCTGATATAATAAAAGACAGATTAAAAAATTCCACAGAATTTTCCTTCCTTCCTCTTGGGAAAAAAAAAAAGGCAGCATAATTTACAACACTTATGCTTCCAAAATGCATCTGTATTTGTAATTGTCTGTATAAGATGACTTCACTTCCCAGAATCACAATCCCGATGTTCCCATACCTGATGTAAATATAAGCACTGTGATACAATGACAATTTAAGAAACAATATACTGAGTTTCTTCCCTGCTTTTTAAGATTATATCAATCTTTAAATCTCATTAAAAGAAGATGAAAAGGTTTCTGGTTACAACACAGTATCTCTGCTATGATGGTGCTAAATGAAAATTTAAATTTCTGAAAAAGAATTATCTAAATAATGTTTTAAGATATTCATACATTCTCCCTCTTAGTAGCACACTCTAAATCTATAGAGAAGATAGATGGACAAACATGAAATCATCATTTTCCATCCCATTTGTTTCACTTTCTACATCTGAACTCTTCTTCACAAGTCTGCTGCTTGCTGCAGTGATTTATTGAGTCACAATTGACAATATTGTCCAGGTTACAGCTGATGTGACAGAAAAAGCAATAAATCCATGAGATAGCCAGAAGATAAAACATGTGAGGAAGCAACAGTCTGAGACCCCTTCTGGACAACTTGCCCAATAAGAAGGAACATTAAATGTAAGACAAAGTCTACACATGAGGTGTATTTTTTGCTTCTGCCTACAGGAATGATTAAGCTTTGTATATATAAAAGTATATTTTCAAATAAGAACCACAGTGTTTCCAATTTTTACTTAAAAAAATCTGTAAGTTACATATGGTTTTGATATTATTTCATATAAGCCTGAGCAAAGTGTCTGTAAGATTGCATATATTTTCCTTCATAAAAATGTAACAATATAAATTTGGAATTTTGTTCTAGAAATGAAGAATTATTATTCTCTAAATTTTTCATCTCGTCTTAAAGCAATTTTGGAAGCATTTTAAATGACAAGCACAATATTTTTAGAGGTATATCCTTTGACATTCTCAGGAAGCTCTTGGAAATTTTACTTTGTTTTGTGAGGGACTTGGGTACCTGAACATCTTTATGATTTGTGCTTATTTTCTCTGGGGAAAACTGCAAAGGAATATAATTTTCAAATTTTGACTTACCATTCTGATATATTACCTTCCTAGCTTCTCACATGTGGTGCCAAATGGAAAAAAAAAAAAGCCAAAGTAAATTAATGAATTTTTTACACCAACAAGTAGGCACAGAGATTTGGAAGGTTTGCAGCATTACTGACCTTCTAATTCTATTTTTACTTAGAAGAGAACTTCATGTGCCTGTAGGAGCTGCCTTTTTAGTGGTGACTCGAATGTTAACCAAAAAAGTAAGCCAAATTTAATTATAATATTTCCTCTAAGTTTTTAGATGATGACAAAAGCAGAATCTAGACTGCAAGTGATCTAAAAGAAAACTGAATTAGCTAAATATTTCATTATGTTAGTTGAAAACTTATGACAGTTATTTGAAAGCCCTGGTTTTTATTCCTGTTATTTCCAGTAATGTCTGGGAGAAACATAGAAAATAAAATTTAATTTTTTTTGCTTTGTTTTATTTTGTTTTCTGGCTATGCTTTAAATCCATAAAACCTCAGAAAGCCCCATAAATCTTGTCTTTGAGATTTGGTTGTGTTTGGTGAGGAATCCAGGTAAATTCAGTAATAGGTTATATTTTCTGCTCTTTTTGAAAAGACATTAAGATCACTGGTCTGCTTTAAAGAGGGAGAGAGATGAAAGCCATTTAGGGAATACACAGAACGTGGCCACTGTATGTAGTATATTCCCTCTATATTCCTTGGAATTCACACTGAGTTAAGGACAGAAAAGATACAGTTTGCCTGCTCCTGCAAGTACCTCTCCAAACTTAACTCAGCTTTGAATCTACTGACAATGTTTTTTCTTCAGCATGCTGTGGCCACAAATTGCAGAATTTCATTGCTCCCTAAGGGAAAAAAAAACCCAAAAGCGTGTTTTTTTCTAATTTAATTACATCTCTTAGTAGTTTCAGTGCTTGCCCTCTAGTTTTAGCTCTGTGAAATTCAGTGAACAGTTCTATATTTCCCATCATGCCAATTTTGTAAGTCTTGATGGCATCTTCTCTCAGGTTTCTTTTTCTCAGCTAAAAGGTTCCCCTTGAGTACTTTAACAAAATCACTAGAAAAGACAGTTGAACTATGACATTTCTGCATAAAAATGTCTATAAGTCCTAGAATTATGGATAAAAAAACAAAACAAACAAAAGTTGAGAAGATCAATTTACTAAAAGAGTGATATGCATGTAGTGTCTGAAAGATTTAAAACTGATTTTAATTAAATATTTACAAACCTAAATCCTCTAAAATTACAGAAAGAAAGGAAATGAGCAAAGATTGTTCAAAGGTTGGTTCTGTTTGCTGTAATTTGGTTTTATTTAATTCAAGGCTAGACAAGTCTCCTGGATCATGGGACTGCAGAAACTCCTAGTCAGGTTTCCACTGTTGAACTGTCGTGTTTTGCAATACTCCCCACAATCCCAGTTCCTGGATGAAGCATGTGTGGGGCTGTTCCATATTTCATCATTCCTTCAGACTTAATTTTGGCTCTGTATTAGATTTGCCCTCTGAATTTTCTTTGGTTAGTTTTCTTCTATTTGATTTTATCATCCTTTCCCCTTTCATTTCAGTTTTCTGCAGTGTCTCCTAAAAAATCCTTAAACTGAATTTTCTTTTTATATCAGAATGCATCTGAAATTTAACAGAACTGGTAGTTAAAAATTAGTGATGCACAAGAAGCTGATGACAATTCTATGCAGAGGTATCTATTGTAGGTCACGGAGTTTTATTTGGATCTCTACAGATAGGTACATTCTCTTTGGAAAAAAATGAAACTACAGAGGACTAAAACCCATGACATCAGATAAGAAGAAAAGTCTCCAAGGCATTGAGCTGGTTGGTCTGCCACAGAATTTGTAAGAGGATGGAATATGCTGTGCCTTTGTGGAATGAATCCCTATCCCTCCTGACTGTTTGGCTGGGATGTGTTGCTCTCATTTTGGTTTAGATACACGTCTGCCACGTGAGTTGTTAGGGTGCTTACGAGAAATTAATCAAAACTTAGGAGAGAATCCCATTGCACCATTGAGAGAAACAAAAAAACAATTGAAAGAAGCCTAAGGATAGAAAGGAAAATCAAGACAAAGGGGCAAGGAAGGATCAAGAGCAAATCTTCTTTATCCTCTCCTCCAGCCTGCTGCTATGATCCAGCTGCTAGATGAGCACAACAAAAAGGCTGAAATCAGCCTCCAGGGTTATTTTTTAGCCAAGGACCATAATAGAGATTATACATTTCTGGCAGCTTTCAGCCTTCTTTTCTTCAATACAGATGCAGAAACAGCATATATTCTGTTCTAAGATTGAACTGAACAGTTTTGATTTGGATTCAGTTTTTTTCTTTTTCCTTTCCAATCCAAAACTTAATTAGTTGTAAAAGCACTAATAATTACCCATTAAAACTGTGCCTCTAGGTCTGAACTAGAACATATGTTGCTGCATTTTAAATTTTTTTTTTAATTCATAACAAAAAATTTACTTTTTCCTCTAAAAGATCCTGAATCATAAAACATAAGGAGTAATCCTGTGTCCCATGATATTCAAAAGCTCTAATTTAATCATTGTGACTACTCCAGTTTCATAATTTTGTCTCTCTGGTCTATACATTATGCTTTAATCATGTCCCCTACCACTCAAAAAGAAAATCTATAAAGTCTAGTAGTTTCATATTATCTCCTACATCTGAACAGACTTTTCCAACTGTGTACAGAATGTACAGATGATATCATGAGAAAAGAGTAAATTGTGCTTATGCTTTTCAATAAATGAAAATATCAAGAAAAACAACACAGTCTTATCTCCTGCTTGTTCTATTTTTTTAATTTCTTACTTTATGTTTGGTTTAGTTTTTTTTTCTAAAATTAGATGTAGCTTCTCTCATACACTTATTAAATATTTGATGCTGGCCCTGGTCCTTATTTTTATCTGTGCATCCAAATGGTGGCTGCCCAGTGATCTTATTTTTATAGTTTATTTTATGGATTCTGTTTTGTCTCCGTAGGCACCATTTTAAGCAAACATCCATTTGATATTTTTATGGAGAGACAGTAAACCCCAGTTTTAAGATAACTTTTCTCTGTATGGAGCAATAGTTCAGTCTTCATGCCAGTTAACTGCCTGGAACTGCCAAAACCCATGATAATTAATTCCACCCATGATGATACATCTGATACAGACACTATTTTTGGGGGAGTTGGAGTGAGTCCATTATAATCATTTAATAAAAAATAAAAAAAATAGACAGGTGCTGGAAAGTTTTAGCCATGCCAATTTGCCTTGGTATTTAACCAAGAAGTTAATTGCCTTTTAGTCCATTGCCATTCACTTAACCCACCTTTTCCAAAAAGATATCTTTTCCCCCCAGATTGTTCCTGCCTCTAGAGGGAAGAATTACTAGCTAAGAAGGTGGAAGTTTTTTCCCAATGTTTAGGGAATAAATGCTATATTCTAGCAGCAAGAATATCACCTATATGAAGTATAGTTATTATGAAACACTTTTTTTTTCTTTATAATGTGTTAGCATTGACATTTTAGATTTGCCTTTAATTCTACTTTAGAATTATACTTTATGGAACCTAAATGTCATCACATTTGGTTTGGGGTAGATTCTATTGGAAGCATATTATTTTGTCTTGAGAACATAAGTGTGTTGTGTCTATTTAGATGAGGCAAACAGCTTACATTATGTAACAATAGCCATATCATAATATAAAGTAAGTAAGACATGGAATTTTTAAAGAAAGAGAATAAGAAATAAGGCTACCATTTTGTAACAGTAAATGATTTTTTTCTTTTTTAAATCAAAATGTCATAGTTTGTCACTTTTAATGTCATAGTTTGTCACTTTTAATGTTTGCATTTACTATATCTGCAAAAAAAGCCTTCTTTATTTTTTAGATATAAGTAGAATTAAAAAAAAAACTATACATTTGACATTTTAAATAAAAGAGAATGAAAAAATAGAAATAAAAATGGTAATTTGTGCAGTACAGCACAAGTTATTGCATCAATAAAATAGCATGTCTTTATATAGGGCCATCCTTTTACTTTATTAAATCCAAACCCATGATCTAAAGCTCTATTGAATAGTTGTGTTGGTCATGCATATTTCAGATATTTGAAAATGAAATTCAACTTTCCTGTGTCCCAGCCAATCATCACTACTGCTAATATAATTGCAAACTTTATTTGCTTGTGTCTCACTTACACAGCACTTAAAGAAGAGAAGAAAAATGTAAGGACAATGTGGAAGACTTCTTAGTTAAACTAATAAGAAAAAAGGCATATTTCTAAGAACAACAAATATTAATACATTGTAATAGGACAGGAAATTAATGTTATGATTTATCTTTTTAAAAAATAGTCCTGTTCCAGACTGAAGAGGAGCAAGGGAGATGTCAAAGAAATAATATATTGTCATATTAAACATGCAGCACTACATGTACTTTAAAAGTTCCTGATAATCTACAACACTCATCATACACAGAGAACATTTATAGCTGACTCAACATTAATTTAATTAAGGTAGTTTGTTCAGCTCTCTTCCTGCCATCAGTATGAAATCCTATGATGATAACAAAGTGACCACAATATTAAAGTAAAACAACTAATGTAGGAGATTTTATAACTATTAATAATATTTTTAGCAACATCTGTATTGAGTATTTGCTAGAAGAGAAGAGTAATGTAAGGTTTGCTTCCTGGGGTACAAGATTAGTAATGAAAAATTCAATTGTGAAATATATATTTCTCACTGTAAGAATTTGTTAAATGCCTGTAGAATTTACTCTCTTCATTTTTTTTTTTTTAATTTTGAGAGTGGACTTTTTTTTGACAAATTAGCATAATAGCATTGCATATTATTTCAAAACAAGGAGAAAAAGTGGGAAAAATTGTGTTAGTAGTCAGAGCACAAACTTCAGAATAGTCATTCCACAACACTCCTCTCATGGGTCTTCTTTAGAAAACAAGCTCTGCTATGAATTGACTTCCTAAAAGCTTAAAAAATTATGTAAGTGTAATTCAGGTTCCCAGCAACTCCACCTAGCAGCACCTACAAAGTATTCCATCTATAATTTACATTTGAACTATTAATCTGCTCAGCTATTTTTTCTGCCCCTTCTATCTCCTCCTCCTGTTCTTTAACGTTTACTTAAAAAGCTACAAAAGAGTGGCAAATTCAGCATCCTCGTCCTTCCCTTCTGCTCCAGACTCTTGTTGTGTGTGCACACATAAATAGGCATTGCAGATTTTAAAGGGCTGATTCCATAGGGATGAATAGGCTTGGCTCTCTCTGCTTTTTGAAATGCTTTCCTGATTTCAGCAGGATGGGACAGCCTCAGACTGCAGAGATGCTCCTGTCCTGTCACACCACTCCCCTGGGGCATTCAGGTAACTCATGCAGTGGAAGGAGGCAGGCAGTTCAATTACTGTCATGTGGCATATGCATCACAGGTGACAAGTTTAATATCTATAGATTCTTAATTCTGATTCATGTCTACACGTTCCACATTTCACACAGTGGTCTGTTGGTGTTAAGGTCCATAACCCTTCTCCATGTTTTAATAAGATGCCTTTCAATTTTCTTTCTTTAAACTACTAAAATCTTATTCAGATTTTACTCCTCCCTTTCTTTTCCTCACTTCCCTCTTGCTGTGGATATAAATATGTTGTGCTAAGAAACATTAGTAAATAAAAAAAGAGAATAAAAATTAACTTTATGTTAGGACCTGGATATATTCTTACCCATTGTGTCTCAGTGTCTCTCTGAACAAATATACATAATTACTCTTACAAAGGTGAACATTTCTTTACAAGAATGACAAGAGAGGACTCCTCACTCTTGATCAGACTGTGTAGCCATTGAGAAGAGTTGAGCCCCAAGATTACAAAGTGAATTAAATTCTACATCCCATATAAACTCTGCCTTGCTACTATACAGCAAAGATTAGGCATTTATTCCTCTTCTCCTTTGGGGTTTTCAGCTTTTGTAAATCATTGGAACCCTAATGGGGTTTTTTTTAGCAGAACTTCTTTCAGAAATGAAAAAAAATGTTGCTAAACACTAAAAGAATGAAGTACATGTACTTCCTGTAGAATATTTACTAGATTTCCACTACCTACAGTTTTTTTCTATACCACATGGACTATAGTTAAAGATCTAGAAGTCAGGTAAACATCTTTCAGATCAGATTTTAGATCTTTTATTTATGTAGGCTCATAAATCACCACATCTTTCATAACTAGAATATTCATACCCTGACAAGTGCTGAACAAGTTTCTGCTACATAAGGAGGTGGTTTCATATAGTTAAATGGCCTCAAATATATACATAATACAGTATAATAATTCCTGAACAAAAGCAGAATGAAAAATCTCTTTGAAATAAGTAGCACAGGGCAAGAAGTTTTATTCTTGGACCTTGCTCTTCATGAGTAAGAAAGGTGAACAGAGTGATGGCCTTGTAGATTTGCAAAGCTAATGCCCTTTCCTAAACTTTCTTTCTCACATTTCAGACACATTAAGTCAAGTTTTGCCCTCACATGCATCACTGAGCTCAACAGGAGAGCTCCCTATGCTTCCAGGATCAAAATTTGTCCTATAATACTTTGGAACCTTTTTTAACATATAATTTCATTCCTATTCATTTCTCTTTCTTTAAAAGAGATTTTTCATTTATTTTTGAATGCTCAGCTTTTTTTCTCAACATTATTCATGGTTTCATATCCTTCATATTCTTATCAGTATTATCAAAAGATCTACAATTAACAGTTTTTGTTTAGCAATGAGTGCAAATAAAAGTGCAATAAAAACTTCGATATCTTTTAAATGACTAAGTTTTTATCTTATTTTCTCCATAGAATAACATTTTCATATGCAAAACAAAACTTGTTTACAGCTCTTGAATGATCTCTTACATTGCTATATTGAAAGGTCATCTAAATCAAAGTATATAAACATGTCTTTTTGATCATATGAAGCAAGCTGTTTCCAGAAGTAACAGCTAAGAAGTTTTTTTCTTTGAAATGAAAGTGACATTAAAAGACATTTCTAAGGAGGAAAGTGTAATAAATATCAAACTTACATGTTTATGTGTTTGTAAACAAGCTGTGATATCTCTTCTCTCTGGAACAAATGTGTAACAAAATGTGCATTTAAGATATAATCAACATTTCTGTGTTTAAATGCCTTGACACATACAATTGATACAGGGAGCTTCACTAAAGCAAAGAAAATTCACTATCCTGTTCATGATAAACATACAACAGAGTAATTTGATACCAGTTTCTGTTTGTAGGTTATGAAGTTCAACATTGAATAATTAATTTTGAGAAAAGCATGCTGAAACATTTACACCAAGAAAATGCACTTATTTGTTGCCTTTAACTTCTTTTTGAAAAAAGCTACTAAATACACACAGTGATAACAGATTTTTAATGCTTTTTAAAACCTTTGTTGTTTATTGTTTTGTTTGGTTGGATGTCTCACTTTTAGTCATGTCAGTAATTATAAATTGGAGTGGTTTTGTCAAAAGTGGGAATTGAGACTTGCAGTCAGCACCTCCACAAAAAGTCAAGACAGGCCCTGAGGGTTCAATTCATAGCACCTAGATACTTTAAGCAGACTGGATTGCCTCATTTGACTTTGAACATTAACTCACTAAAAGCAGTTTAGCTTAAAAATATCTGTACCATTCTCCAACTATGTTCATGACAATAGCAAAATACAGTAACTAGGATTGATCCTTTGGGGTTTTTCTATAAAAATTTATTTCACTCTTGCAATGAAGAGTGATCTGTTATGCTATGTGGAACAAACAGAAGATTTTGGGTAAATAATAGTAAAAGAAGAAGAAAAAAACACTACTTTTCAATTTCTATAATTTTCACAGCCTTCTAGGTAAAAACAGAAAAAGGAAATTACCAGTAGTTGCTTCCTTCTCAAATTTCCATGCATCTCCTGATAGTTTGGTACAAAGACTACTCAGGAAGATAATACAAGTGTCTCTCAGGAAGATCATTACATCCTTGCTTGGCCAAATGCAAGATACTGAGGATTTTCTTCCCTTCCAAAAAATGAAGTAGGTAGTGAAAAACCTTTTACCAGCTCATAGAACATTTTGCAAGCATCAAAAAATGCCATTTGCACTACCTAGCATAGTGCAAAAAATACACTTGCACCAAAGATTGTCCAGATGTAAAAATATTTTTACTGGAAAGCTGCTGGTGCCAACAGAAAAATTATGACTCTCACTTTCACATACTTAGTGGCTGTGGACATTTGAACATAGCTGTAAGATATCCATGACAAGACTGAATTACAATAGAAGGGTTAGGAAAAAAAGCTGTGTTTGGCTACACAAACAGTTTTTTGAATATTTTTACCAAGTATTTCACAGGGCCCAGAAGTGACAGGCAAATGCACTCAGCTTCAGGATTAACCCTGATGTCTTTTATTTTAGTAGGAAAGAAGTGATGTTGGAGACATGGCACAAAAGCTGTCACATGGCTGGGGGGTTTTGAAGAACTTTAGTAGCACTGAAGTCACATTCAGCTTTGGTAGAGCTGGGAATAGCAGTTGGAGACCATGAGAGTCATATTTTCTTTTCTGTGTCTTTATAGGCAATAAACTTCAAGGTTGCCACAAAAGCATGCATGATGACTTTGATTGCCAACACTTAGTTTCAGAGTCAAATATTTGCAGAAAGCAAAATGAGAAGCTAAGTTGTCCTAGCCCACATTCAGGATTCCTCAGGAGTTAGTTCTCCAGTACTACTTGTCTTCCATGACTTTTTTCCTATAAGCTGCAATCTTTGTAGAGAAGAAAAACCTTCAATGTCTAATGTTTTTTAAGTGGGTAGGAAATATTAAAGTAAGACACTTACTAAATCTGGTAATAAAAAATTAGAATATTTCCACTTGGCAATAGAAAAATGGAGTATTCCCAAACGCTTGTGCCAGAGTTGAGAAGTAGCGCACATTTAAATTCTTTTGATTCTGGGATTCTCTTTTCAGCAAATATTATCAAATATTCTATTAGAAGTAACACAAATACGGCATTAGACACGTACAGTAACACTGCATTATGAGCTCTTAATCTTTCTCAATTAGAAACATGTTTACACAGGAGCTCATTGTTGACTTGGTTCTCATCCCATGAAAGTCAGTATAAATCTCCCCATTGTTAAACCAACATGACCAAGTTGAAAGCTCATTCTTAATTATTAATCATTATTATTGTTATCACCACCATTGTCATCATCATGATCATTATGTAGCAAAACTCAATACCTGAATATTGGCTCTGATGAGATAGGAATCTTCTTTGTAATAGCCTAGTACTTTACTAGGATTGGGAAGAAGCTTCTTTTTTCTTTTCTTTTGTTTTCCTTCCTTTTCTTTTCCACCTTCCCTTGCCTCATTCCTCCCTTTTGCTTTTCCTCTTTGTCTTTCCTTTTCTTTTTTCTTTCAAAGCAGAACACTTGTGAATTGAAAAATGTGAATGATCAAACATACTGAAAACCATGTTGGTTTTCCCTTAGAACTGATTGTCTTACTGAAGAGGCAAATGGGGAAACACAACTTTCAAGGTTCTGTTTTCACAGAAACATCACACTCTACAGCAAAGTATAAATGATAGATGATCACTTCACTGATTACTTTCATGAAAATGTTTTATTGAAAGTTATTCATGTAAATTGTGGGACTGACACTGTGTCATTTTAAAATATTACTTTTGTATGTTTAATAGAAGTGTAGACATTTTACTGTTCTTCTGATCAAAGAAAACATGATCAATCTGTGAGGCAAGAAGAAATTAATTCTGCAGTGTCTCGTTCAGGAGGCATCAGAGATTTTACTTTTACATACAGAGCAGAGAGAAAACTAAAAGCAATGAAATAAATAACAGCAAATTCATGGTGGGCACATTAGACACTAAGCCAGGGAAATATAACTGAGTGTAAAAATTAATTTTTGCATTACAATAAAAAGGGATTACATTTGTATGAAAATCCCATTTGTATAACTACTAAGTAAATCAGTAAGAAATCAAAATAACTGGGTCAGAACTAAACAACTATTTGAGAAAAACTGGGCTTTTTATACTGTTTATTTGCCAAAGGGCAAGATGTGATCATTATATTAGTTGGCAAATATTAAACCAATAAAATATTATTAAAAATTAATTATTGATGCCTAAGATGCTGTTCAACAAATTCTTCTCAGGAGAAGTTTGAATTGGAAGGCGACTGGCACTTTGATAGCATTAATTGTGTGCCTCCTATGAGTTGAGATTTACAACCCCTCTTTGTTCAGCAGATGTTTTAATTACAGCTTGGGGCTCTCTGATGCTTTTGTGCAGTCAGGGAGAAAAATTCTCCATGATGTCACAGAATCACAGGAGTAAGGCTGGAACTGATTTGAAAACTGAGACAGTCTATCGTCCACTGAAGTGTGGTTAGACAGGTTCAGACAACCTCTGACAGATGTTCAACAGATGTTTGTTTCAAAAAGACTTTATTAAAGACAAGATTTCTTGCTTCCCAAGGGAAGCTATTTCTTGCTGCTTAATTACACCTTTTCACAAAAAAAAAGGTTTTCTCTGACATATAATGTAAATCATCTTGCCTACAAATCAAACCTATTTTGTCATACCCTAAGTCTCTTGGAGCCAGAAATAAACATTTGAGCATGAGAATGGAAAGGAATTTATCCCTTCTTTCTCTTTTAAAGTATTCTAAATTCCCCAAGTAGCTCAAGCTTTCTGAGCCTGCAGACAGTTTTGATATGTGCTAGACAGCTGCCTCCAACACCAGTAGTGCACACTTTAGGTGCAAGAAGGAAAATATTTATTTTGGGAACAAATCTCACCAATGCCCAGGTGCAATCTAATGTGGAGAAAGAGTTAAAGAATTCCAGAAGAAAAGTAAGAATACCTAAGCACAGGCAATATGGTTATCAGCTTTGTCCTCTCTTTCTTAAAACTGAAGTGCTCAAAGACAATCTTTCATCCTAATTGTTACAAAGAAGGGAAAGACTGCAGTAATACTGCCAGGATATTTATCACTTCTGTCAAATGTAACTGAATTATGCATCACATAATAAAATCTTAGGCTACTTCCTTAAATACACTAAGCTGAGAAGGAACTCACCTTCCTACACTACTTTAATTCATTCAACATGCCTTTCAGTGTACCTGTTTCTCTTGTTATCTATATTGTTCATATTAAGCAGTAAAAATGCATCTCTTTTGCCTTCATTTAAGTTCTCATGTATCTATGTGAGGCCTCCTCATTGTTTTAAATTGATTTGATCATTTTCCTTTGTATTGTTTCCTAGACTTCTGGTTATGCTCACATAGTTATGCTAGCCCTAATTTTAGTACTCAGATATATTTCATTTGTATCCACTTTTACGTGGCTCCTTGGGTTTCCTTTTCAGATTCTACAGGAGACCTTAGTGCTTCCCTTGGTCTTTTAAGCCTTCTCCTGCAACCACCATTTTCACTTTCCATGTCAGTTCCTCTAAAAAGCCACAGTTTAAACAAGTGAATATTGTGCTGATGGGTATTAGGAGGAGAGCACTTCTGTGCAGCAGTTGTGAGAGGGTGCTACCCCCGTTTAAGTTCTCAAGACAGTATTGAAATATTTTTAAGTGAATTGTTCCCATCCTGCTGTTCTTGCTTTTTTTTTTTATTTCCTGAAACTGTGAACTGCATCCTTCCACAACTATTTCTTGTCAATTTACTTTCAGCTTTCACATGCTCAATCTGCTCCCCCTTAACTGTGCAGTGAACATCAGATCACTGAGCGCCTAAGTTGCTTCCTGAGATAAGCAATTGGCCTCCACAGTGTCAAGAACTTGTTCATATCCAATATGTTAAAAGTAAATATCAAAGCAATTAAAGGCATCCTTGTCATATTCTGGGCTTGTCTGGATGTATAGTGGCCACTAAAGATTCTTTATCACTTTCCTCCTCAGCTGAATAGGGGAGATAAAATACAACAAAAGGGTTGAAATAAGGGCAGGGAGAGAGATCACTCACCAATAACTGTCAAGGGTGAAATACACTCCAGTTAGGGAAATTAGATTCATTAATTAACAATAAAATCCCATTAGGATAATTATAAAAAAAATTAGAATGATGCCTTAAGTTTTAGCTTTCATATTTTCTAGATTCTGTACTGTATTAGCATATAACTCTGAACTTCATACAGAGTGTTAGCAACTTCTCCTCACAGTTTAGTTAGACAAAACAATTCTTTTCCAGCCCGAGAACCAAGGACACCTTTGCAGCTTCAGGCCCAAGAACGTACAAAAAGCAAATTGAGGAGGGCAATCTGGGAGGATGAGACTTCATCACCTGAAGCTGTAATTGGACCATTAATCCCAATATGGAAATAGACCAAAACTTATAAAAGTGTGAAAACCTGTGACCTGTTGTCCATCCTGGATGTAACCTCAGCCGGGCTCTTGTACTGCCCAAGGTGTATGAAGGCCTTTTAATAAATACCTACTTTATTCTTTAACACTCTAACCTATGTCCTGGGAAGCCTCTTACGGCATCAAAACATCTTTCCCCTCCCTTCTTCCAGGGCTTAACTTCATTCCCCATTTTCTTTCTTTCTCCCCAGTGGCACAGGGGCCAGGAATGGGGGCTGCAGTCAGTTCATCCCATGTTGTTTCTGCTGATCTTTCCTTTTCAAGAGGACTCCTGACACTCTTCCCCTACTCCAGTGTGGGGTTCCTCCCACAGGAGACAGCCTTCCCTGACCTTCCCTGATGTGAGTTCTTCCCACAGGTTGCAGTTCTTCATGTACTGCTCCAGCATGGGTCCCCCACGGGGACACAAGTCCTGACAGCAAACTTGATCCAGTATGGGCTTCTCCTCCATGGGACTGCAGGTCCCAGCCAGGAGCCTCTTTCCATGTGGGCTTCCTGCAGGGTCAAAGCTTCCTTCAGGCATCCATCTGCTCCTATGTGAGGCTTCTCCACAGGCTGCAGGTGGATCTCTGCATCCCCATGGTCTCCATGGGCTGCAGGGGCACAGCTGCCTCAGCAGCACCACAGGCTGCAGGGGAATCTGAGCTCCAGCTCCAGGAGCACCTCCTGTCCTTCCTTCTTTACTGATCTTGCTGTCAACACAGCTGTTCCTCTCATGTGTTTTCACTCCTTTCTCCTCTGGCTGCAAATTTCTCTTGTGAAGTATCATTTTCTCCTTTTTAAATTTGTTACCTTGGATGTGCCACGACCATGACTGATGGGCTCAGCCTTGTCCAAGGGCAGGTCCATCCTAGAGCTGGCTGGGACTGGCTCTGTGAGGCACAGCAGAGGCTTCTGGCAGCTTCTCACAGAAGCCACCTCAGTAGCTACTCTGCTACCAAAACCTGGCAACACACAGCCCATACATTCTTATTCATTAGAACAGGACACACTCTTTGAATGCTGACCACAATTTCTCCAAAGCCCCGTTCACCACTCTAATTCTGTGATCTGTAGTCAGTGCAGGATTCTGGGTCTTTTCCTTCTGTTGTCTTAACCCTGACTGTATTCTTCCTCAAGTAAGTAAACTATTTCACCTCTCTGAGAATTTGCTTTAGTATTCTGGCTAACATTAAAGGATTGACTTACTGACACACAGTATATTCATAGAGATTACAACTCAGAAGGGTGTTTCAAACCTGTTCCTCAGTCACCCCTGCTCAATGACCTGCTACAAAAGGATTAAACTGTTTCAGCCTATGAAAAGCTTATTGTTATGATCATATTAGCAGCAATAAAATACCAAGTAGTCTACAAGGCCTAGGAATAGGCAAGGTCTGGTATCAGGGAATCCTGAACCAAAAAGATGCAATCAAATTTATCAAAATGTAACCAAAATAATCCATTTTGCAATTTTGTTTTTCAACTTTCCCCTTAGTTTAGTTTAGTTCCCTTTAGTCTAGTCTCCTTAATTTATTCCCTAGAATATTTAGCCATTCCATTGCAGTATTCTGTTTTCCTCCACAATAGAATTTCTCTACATGAGCTGACAATCTGATTCACTGTTGTTCCCACTCCTACTGCTTACAACCCCGTTTTCCCTAGCCTCTGATCCTTCCACACAGTGAGCTCTCTAAATAGGTCACAAAGTGAATTAATTTTCATTTGCTGTACAAAAAGTGTCATCTACTCAGATCTTATCTACTAACTGCATCTCCACATTTAACGTCAGATGTCTTTAAGCAGGGACCACCAGAAGCAATTTATTCTTTTCAGATTGAGTACAGAATCTTGATTATTGCTTAGAAAGAAGTAAAAAAGAAATATTTATCATATTATTATTAGTACTAGAACATCTATCTGGAAGATAGATTTAATCCTATGAAGTGTTAAGAGGCTCAATAAAGGATCTGTCAAGTATTTTCACATGCTTTGATAAATGCCATTATGTGCATACCAAATGAAGACTATTAATATGGATGATTAAAAAATTAAAAACTTACTTGTTCATCCTTCATCATCAAGCTACGAATTTGCATTTTGTCTTTTTGCATTTTGGAAAGAAGTTTTTATTGAGCTACAAAATCTCTAAACCAAAATGAAACGAAGCAGAACAACAAGTCTGACCTTCAGATAGAGAAACACTTGATAGCCTTTTGATTCTGTCTGGATTTCCAACATAGCATTTGACTATTGAAATTTCAATGATAAAAATCTACAAAGAGAAATGGGGCTGACTCTTATGAAATTCAATGAGATAGTAGCATCTAGTTCCTCCTGTATTTTTTTCAGAATATGAGCAATCTTGATTTTAGCTTCTTTTGACTGAATAAAACCCCAAGCTTGAACAACCAAACCAACTGAATCTGTAGAAAAGTGTTCAACAGTCAAGACTGATAATTTCAGCAGGAAATCTTAGCCATAAGTAACAAATTTCCTAATGTGAAATATTAAAATATTAATTAAAGAGCAGCAGACTTCCATGGGCTTTAAAGAGTCACTTCTTCAGTGGGAAGCAAACAACATTTAGGTCATGGAAGACATTTTGAAACAAAGAACTATGTGGCTTTTAAAGCCTTTTTTCCTTTCTTCCTTTCCCCCCACCCATTATCTATAGCTCATCCTATCTAAAATATATTAATTTCAGGAAGCTCTAAAAACTGCAAAGATACTGGTAGTTTCAATAACTAGCCACAGTATGGCTCAATCCATATTTTCAAAATAGTTGCAATTTCACCTTGAGTTTTTAATGATCAGTGAACAGAGACCTTATTAAAATATTGCTATTCCATGTTTCTAAAAAACCCCACAGTATTGCCAGTTCCTCCTAGGAATGCACATTAATGTGAGGCTGAAGTTACTTATCCAAAATGGTGTTCAACAGAAGGTATTAATATCTACCACACAAGGTTGATATCCCTCTATAAAATCTGATACTCTGTGGCTACTATGACTAAAAATGGGGCCGCACTATATTTTATTAAAAGAAAATAGATGTATTGCCATACATGTAGATCTTTGAATGTTCATTTGGATCAGAAGCACCCAAACTTTTGCATGAATTATGACTCAGACATGGCCTTGAATAGAAAACACTGTCAGCCACACAGGACATGGTTGTTTGGTTTTCCTTCTCTTCTCCTGCTCTCTTGTTTTCCAGAACACGCTAATTTCTGGCATGGAGAAGTACTTCCAGTCTGCACAGTTTATAATGCTAAATAGAATTGAAGCACTCAGTCAAGCCAAAACATACCAAAAAGTAGAAAATAGTATCAAAAGGAGAAAGGCTTTTGCATTTCATATTCCAGTTTTTCTTGTTGTAAACAACCAATACTAAAACATCCCAGATTGGGTAAAAATTAACACTTAAAGCAGATTATGTCAATGAGAACACCATAAATCATAGATTACTTTTGAAAAAACAGTTTCTGGATTATAGCTCCCATATACTTTCTTTTAGCCAACTGTACAGATTGAAGGTACTAAACATAACTTGATACACATCTTATATCCACAGATAAAGAAAAAAGGTTATTGTTCTGCATTTTAAATTTGTTCCTTGGCAGACAAAGAAACATGTTTATTTGACAGCCAGAATGACTGAGAAAACTACTGATAGCTAAGTTATTATTGAGAGATTTTTAATTTGTTCTCATTAGAAAAGTACAATGCTTGACCCTAATTTTATGGTTTCTTAATTCACCAGGAGACAGCCAAAATTTCAAAACCAATACCCATTTACTTTTCTGAAAAGAAAATATAAATGAATTTATTTATCATTCCTTCTTCAATATAAATGGCCTTTCTATGGACGTTCAAAGTTAAGCAAATAGTGTTTTGAATATTTTAAGGACTTTCTTTCATACAACTGACTAACTTGGCCTGTTGCCAGGTAAAATATTGTTCCACTGATAGATTGCTTTGTTTTCCCTGAACAAAAATCAGCAAGGCCCAAAACATGCAGTTAAAACTTTTGATGTTTAAATTATGAAATACTTATGAGAAACTGGTTTTCAACAAATGGTAAGATAGAGCTTTTTAATGGTTTTCCTTTTTATTTTCCCTGAACCTAAAGGTTCTCTAAAATTTTAGGAGAAAGACCTTTTTTTAATAAACCAAGTACCTGAAATTCTAAATTCATATGCATGCATATTCCACATGCTTTCAGGCAGCTAATTTATCACTAGGTGAGTAATATAACACACACACACACAAATTTACTCTTCTTGTAGGGATACAGCATTGGAAACAAGTACTTTGAGTGAGAAAGAATAAACCACAAACTTATTTTAATTTTCAATGGTAAATACCTCCTCAATGCACTTTCTTCTTAGTTGAAAAGCAAAACATTTTTTTTACTACAATTAAAAAAGAAATTAGAAGAGACATCTCCAGTTGCAAAGTTATAGTTTCTTCTATGATTATTAAAGGGAAAAAGGCATCTCTGATAATTTACAACAACTTTCCAGGAAAGATTAATTTTGTTACTTGACAAGGTCTAGTATTTCTCCATCTTGACTTGTTCTGTCAGAGATAAACAGTGGAAAATTACATTTCTTTAGAATTTTGCTGTAAAATAATTTTATTCAGATGCCAAGCATTTCTGAAGGAATTCTTTTAAGGTGTTGATTTGAAAAAAAAATCAAAGAAACTCTATTAAATTCCTCATTAAATTCCTTAGAGTGGACAAAAGGAATCTCAGAATAGCCAACCAAAATTTATGGTACTCACAATGTCTCCTTGCCTATGTCACCAGCAGTCTTGCAAACTGCCTGGTGACACAGGGGTACCCAGAGCTCCGAGATCTCTTCCAGTTGTAACTGCAAGAGCTCTTCTGCAGTCACCACAAGTTTCCCAGTGATTATCATCACCCAGTCTCTCAAACAAGATAATTTTAAGTCTCTCATTTTTGCATTGCTCAGATCATCTACAACAGCCAGTAAACAAGAGTAATGAAGAGGCAATATATAGTATAACTCTACCTACTGTTCCAGATTTACACAATAATCCCTCTTGTAAAATGTATTTAAAAGCAAATCAAAGATGGTATTGGTAAAGAAAAAGGATGTGTCTGTTCTTGACACTTCTGAAAGCACATGGAATAATTAAACCTCAAATATATCACATTTTCTTTATTGCTTATTGATAGAGAAAAAGTATATTTATAGTCCCAATGAGTGAGAAGTTTGAAAACAAAAGAGAACTTACTATATTTTATGGTCTGGTAGCAACCTTTACCAGGCTGAGAACAAATGCAACCACCACTGCTGCAACATTCCCATAATAATTTTTCCCTTTTCCCTGAAAAATCCTTATTTGTCTCTCTTAGTTAATTTTTAAAATTTTTTTAAATTATTGTTTAGTTATCTGGTTTCATCATATAGGATTGAGATTTTGGGGCTTTTTTAAGACAACTGTGAGTCCACAGATATAAAAGTGGTGATAGAAGAGACAAATTAAGCAAAAAAGTCCTGACACCCCTACAACTATCTAATGTGCTGGTTTGCCTTAGGTCTCTTCCCTCAGTATTAAAAAGGTCAGATTATGAGTCTGCAAGGAACAAAGAAACATCATTTTAAACCTTTGTGGTGGAGCTGGTTTTTTCTCCCTATGTCCTCACACTTTCATTTTTAGGGAACCAATGTTTTTCCTCAAATATAAAATAAAGAATATAATGTCAAGGCTACCTCTACTAAAGTTTTGTGCAGTTCAAATATGCCTGACTAATCCTCAGCTAAAATCATAGACTGCTTTCTCCAAAAAATTCCATTAAAAAACCATTACCCAGAGGGACAAAATAAAGCTGATGTTAATTCCTGTTCAATTCAGAAAGAATTACTTTGTTATTCCATTTAATATATTTTTGGAGGGGTGGTTATTCCAAAGAGTCAGCATTTTTCCACTATTTTTCTCATCATGAAGTTATACAAAGATTGCCTTTGTGGAAATTAACCCATATCAAAATAAAATTCCTTTTGTTGGGAGGATGACGGATCTTTCTGAATATGCTGACTTTAAGTTACATCTTTGTGCTCGTTTGTACCACAGTATTTCTTTATTCAAAATTCCAATCCCAAGTAAGTTCCTTTATTCCATCACTCTTACTTTTTGGAGTGTAATTATCTCAGTGTTTGGGTTTTTTTCTTATAAATACAAAATAAATTTTAGCATAGGAAATTAACTCTGCATAAAGTGAGAATTCAGTTTTCAACGTAGCAATACTGCCAAGAAAATTTTTAAAAAGAGAATATGACACTTTGGATTGCAAGTCTTCTTAGCTATGCAGATGTGTTAAAAATGACCTGTAGTTTCCTGGTTTCCTTCTTTCTACCTGATAAGGGTTATATAAATATGCAATATAAAATGTCACCTTCATCCCGAGAGCTTGTGCAGGTTATCACAACCAGGCTCCCCATTTTCAGAAATATCATCAAATTGCTTAACTAAATACAGTATGTTGAATCCATCATCCTAACAAATGATAAGAAAGAGAAGTCAATAGAAAATATTTTTCTGGGTAATACATCCACTATCAACTTCCCTCTTATTTGTCAAGTGCACAAATAAACAATATGCTAATTTCTTCTACTCCTGCCTTGCAATATAAAGGCTGGAAACTGTTCTAGAATTTGATCATCTTTTGTTATTTTTTTTCTTTCCTGGGGGTATCCCTTTTACCTGCTTTAATTGCTTGTTCATGTCCCCAAGTCCAGCATTAGTTCAAAATCAGCACTTAAATCTGTTTTTCCACAGTACCATAAATGTTATCCAGCTGTAATAAGTCCCTGGATTGTTACAATATTTTTTCAACTTATGTTTGCAAGATCATATACAGATGAATTTAGATATTATCAAGCTGCTGACTAATACATTGGGTTTTGGAGTTTTACTTGTTCTTAATTTTATCTTCATAAATGACCTTAATTAATATAATTCATTTCTATACACTGTATGAACTATAGAGAGCCAAAAAATCATGGTGTTATATTTCATATAAAGATTTGTATATTCTAGGCCTCACAAGGACTAACAAAATAAATATTAAGCCTCTTCATAGTGCATGCAAAGTAAATATGGCATCAAATTTTTGATTGAACTTAAAACCTCCAGAAAGATACACTTTCCAGATTAGGATTCTGCTTAGTAGGGAATTCACTTTGTGATCTATTACTATCACTGGAAAAACTCTTTAATAATACTTCCAGTTTAAACAGAGAACTGGTGGTTGTCAGTCACTTGATTTTGCTCTGGCCTTTTTCTTCAGAATAAACATCTATCTGTACTCAAAAATCTTTTTCTCTCATGCTCATCTTGATCTACCATCAATAAGTAACTTTCCAAAATGACTGTGGACAGATGAATTAGAGCAAAATAATTAGTCTTCAACCTGTGCCATCAGAATTTCTGATTGTCTGATAATTCTGATGGTTTTTGTCCCTGCCTCCCAAATGAGTTCTCATTTATGAACTTCCTTCCTGTATTGTAGGTTCTGTAGTCCAGTAAATGTCTCATGGATTTGTTTATCCACCTCAGCAGAATATCCTATCTACTTCATTTGACTTAATATTTCCTTCTCTTCAGTTTCAGGTTGACCTTTGCCTTCTCAAAACAGTATTTCAGCAGCAATATCTATAGCTAGGACTTTTAAGACATTTCCTAAATCAGTATGCAAGACAACAGACAGTCTCCCTTCCTGAAATTCCATTACATATTAGTCTGTTTATGCAAGTGTAACTACAGCACTAAGAAAGTCTGAAAGAAGCACGATAAATTCAGAGCTGACCTTGAAAAATGACTCAATAGTTACACTTCCTAGGCAAGCTTCCAAAATCTTTCTTTAGGCAAACCGTATTTGCCTAAAATTTTTATTATTCCTGAAGTTCAAGCCTTTTAATGATTCCCGCATGAAGAAAATGGGGAATAAGAAAAAGCAGGAAATTTCTCTAATACATATATTATGCTTTGAAGAGTGGGGGAAAAAAAAGGATGCAGATGTGAGCCTTTGGTTTTTTTCCTTTGTTTTCCAAGTAATAGAAAGGAGTATCACTGGAATATATTCTGCTTCATACATATTGCTAGGCTTTTCTTTTGATGGCTCTTCTGGGCAGCTCACCATACTTTTTCCATACACTGCTTTTCCAACAAGTTGTAGAGCAGACCAGCTGTCAGAGAAAGAAGTTTACAAATAGGAAAAGACTACAAGCATTTTCCTCTGCTTGGTTTAGAGTCTGCTTCTTCAAAGTTATCTTTGGATCCTGGATGGAATGTGCCTCAAAGACCATTTGATAGCAATCAAATGGTCCCTTGTTTTTAATAAGGAGGTATTGTAAAGGTTAGAAAAAAAATAAAGAATGTAAGAAAAAAATTGTCCCAGTTTCAAGTTCTTTGAATAATTAAAATTTAGGGAAAATTATTCTTTCAATTCCTTTCCTGTTCTCATTACAATGTTCTTTGAGACTTCCACTTTTAGATTATCTTCATCCATTAATGAATTAGGAGACTCCCACCTAGGAAGGGCAAGTCAATTATGATCAACTACTTAGAAAGTAAAACAAAAGGAAAATGTTTTGAGTCTTGAGACAAGACTTTTTTTAACTCAAAAAGAAATGAAAAATCATAGCTTGTTTAAAAAAGAAAAAAAACCAACAAAAACACACCCCCTTAAGAAAATAGGGGTGTAAGTGGGAGGAGATGTCCCCTTTTTTGCTGCTTTTTATCACTTTTTAGTTCTGGTTTGGGGAACAACTTTATTGTCTACCTCGCCCAAACAAAAGGGGAACACAAGGCTAAGAACAGTGCAGTGGTATAATTAATCTTCCCTTCTGCCTTTCTATAGATTCACTAACCCACCAAACTCAGCAAGTGAAGACAGAGTAACACTCCTCTGCTGTCTTATGTAGCTCACCACTGAAAAAAGGGCATTGTTCCAAAAGTGAGCTTTTGAGGACACAAGGTTTCTTTTCTGGATTGTTTTACAAACATGGGAGGTTTTGTTGCCTTCTCTACCAGGTTACCTGTGAACCATCACCTGACTGTAACTAATGTATAGTGCTCCCATAAAGAAATACCCAATCTTTCAGCTGCAGATACAGATCAGGACTGTCTTTCCTAAAACAGATTTCTTCTTACTCATTTGGGGCTGTTGATATATAAGACATATTTGGCATAATTATCCCTCTTAATTATTGTATTTAATTGACACACTTATTCATCAGATAGAAGAAAGAAATCGTTCTTTATGCTATGGCATTGTTTCACATCCATTCTCCCTATGCACGTAATGTAAATCTTTCTCATTTAATCTCTTTGAAGCAAGCCCTGAAGAGGTACTGTATCTTAATGCTATCCCTTACTAATAATTGTTTTAGAAAGTGATGCTTTATTCCAGAAGAATGAGTTGAATTCCCTTTGTAATGACAGTGATGCAAGCAATAAAATCTCACTTTCAGCAAAATCAAACGTATCTCTTAGAAACACACTCTGTAAGTGTCTATCATGATTAATGTGTTACTGTTTAATCTAGGGGTTTTTTTTTTCCCTTTAAACAATCCACAATCCTCCCTGTCTTCAAACACATGAGGCCCTTAGAATGTCGAGTTCCTTGGGATATTGGGTTAATCATATGTATATTGAATTATTCAGGGTGGAAATGAACTTGTGCTAAACAGTAAATATCTAGTTTGTTTTTTTTTTTCACCCTCTCATAAACATGAAATAAGGAATCAAACAAGGATGAATATACAATCAGTCTGATGAAGGTATCATGTTTCTCAAATTAAAGTACAGTCTTTTTGAATGGGTGAAGGCTGATTTCAGATGGATGAAGTTCAGCCAACAGGGGAGTAAGGCATAAATTACTCCACTTTATTTTGACCAATGAAAGTGGGAGTAAAAATCTGTTATTTATTGTCCATTTTCCAAACTTGTTGAATGATATACTGGTGATTATTTTTCTATGCCTCCATCACAGTATAATAAAGGTATTCCAGACCTCGGATGCATAGAATGGATGTCAGAGATACCCTTATAACACAGGGGTAAGAATGTGTTTTACAAAGATCTTCATATAAACACCCTCCTTTCTTTTTGCTCACTTCAATGAAAAAATAACATACTGCAGATATCCGTTCCTTTACATACCCACGTCAGAGTTATTTTTAATCTCAAAAGCACAGACCATAATTTAAAAAGCTTAAATTAGTCTCCTAATTGGAGAGTCTCTATACCAAGTCTCTATACTTGGTTTTCATATTTATAATTTTTAGATGTTATATATGTATAAATTTGCTCACCTGTATGCACATATATGAATTTTATACATCTAAAAATAATCTATATAAAAATTTTGAAACTATTCAAGTTTCTTTATGGATAATGTATGCACAGATATGCTTAATTACACAGCAGCTGAATACAAAGCAGATCTCAAATTAATACTTCTCCTTTCCAAATCAATGTAAAACAGTGCTTGAACATCTGTCTTGAACATCAAGTGATTCAAAGATATAAAGATCTGAACCTAAGAAGCTAATCTTAAACTGTGCACTTTGTAAAGCCAGTCCAGCACACAGTGAACTTACCTCTCATTTCAGACCATCAAAATGTGAGGTACTCTGGCACACTTCTTTGAGCAGTTTCACACTTCTTCCATTCTGATGCCACCTATGAAGATTATACCTAAGACAAAAAAACCCCCCCAAAAAACCCCAAACCTAATTGTTTCTGTTGTAATGAATGACTTAGTTAAGGTACAGAAAGACTTCCTTATTTTATTTTCATGAGGTAAGCAGCTGGGATTTTTTTCAAAATCTTTTTAGCTTTTTCCATACATGAGATAACTACACAGCCAAAGACAGACAATAGAATAAAATAAAACATTTGTGACCAATAAATACTACAGTCTTCATTTTTAAGCAGAATTCAAACATGGTCTTTTTTTTTTTTCTTGCATCATTGAAATATTACATGTATAATCTAGAAAACAAGTTTCTGTAAACAGCAATGGGGTCTTCCTTATATTTGTGCATAGACATGGGGTGGAATTTCTGCCTAAATATCAAGCATACTGTGTGCTTTAGTTTCAGGATTGTCAGTCTGCTGTAATTAATTGAGAGCAGCAATGAAACTATCACCCAGGACTGGTTCCAGAAGTATCAGACATGCAAGCACACCATATAGTTAAAAGCTGATAAAAAATTCTCCTTTTATGAACATATATAGTTTCTTTTACTCCTTCTATGTCCACAGCATTAGCATTTTGTGGATCTACAAAAAAAATTCATAAAATTAAATTATACCAATCAAATTTTTCGTAATCTGTAAAGCCTAAATTTTAGTACTTCAACAGTAAATTGATTGAAATACCATCAAGGAAGAAGTTTCCAAAGGGTAAGTGGTAGAAAAAAAACCTGTAAACATATGTTTGTCTCAAGAGATTTCTGTTCTGTGAGTCTTCATTTCCCCATCTTCTCATTGCTTAGACCTTGTTTTATCTTGATTACAGAAATTAGGAAAAATTAAAACTTCCCACATTTTTATCCTCAACCAGTTCTCCAGTATTTTATCAAGGTTGCTTGAAACACCATATTTAAAGTTCCTTTTGTTCCAAGAACTGCATAAGATAACTTTGAGAGAGGGTCACACTACTTTCAACAAAAGAGGACACTGGAAATTCTAAGAAGAGACCAAGAAAAATTCAGAGGCTGCTCTGTGTTACATTCCAGCCTGACATATGGCCTGGGTTCAGGCAGTAGGTGACCCACCATTACACAGAGTGACACAAGCCATCTTTGAGGGGTAAAAATGGATGTCAATCACAAACCACTGCATGAGACTACAGCCTGCCTTTGTGAGCAACTGGGATTCGACTGCGTGGAATGAAACTGGAGACTGACAGAGGCACAGCGTGGAGGGGAAATTCACAGCACAGTGTTGAAATGGAGAAAGAGAACAGAGCCACCTCCCAGGATGCAGGGAGAGAGAATAAGCTTTATGTTGCTCTGAGTCTGTGTGGAGACTGAAGAACAACAAGGAGGGAACCTCTGTTGTTGGAGGAAAACAAAAAAAAAGAAGAACACAAAAATACTTAATTCACACTGAACACAGAAGGATTGGAAAGGTTTGTTTTCAACAAGAACATTGAAACCTGAAGTGAAACTGATTTGTTTTCTGGACACTTCTGATTCAGAGAGTATTTTTAAGCAATATCACAATTACATTCTCATCACAGGAACACCTTATCTGATTGAATTTTGAAGACAACATAATTTCTTTCCTTAGTAGAAACCAATGACAGGAGTTCTGCTATTGGTACATCCTCTAAACAAGGGTTGTTTGTTTGTTTGTTTTAAAACTTTGCTTTAGTACTCTGTATTTTTAAAAACAAGTTGTTGTGGATACTTGGTGTCCTGTGCAGAGCCAGGAGCTGGACTTGATGGTCCTTGTGGGTCCCTTCTAACTCAGCATATTCTGTGATTCCATGAAGGAAATCTGAGAGCAGCTCACCAATAAGGTCCAAGCACTGCATCACTCATCCCTATTTCACATTTCTTGCCTCACTCTGTTGAGGCAAAATCATTTCCCCCCTTTTTAGGAACATTTAATGAAAAACAAAATTTTTACCTTACTCTTGCCCAACTTTGGGCATTTTGTGTGCCAGGTTTCCACTCTAGAGACATAATATTCACTTTTTTTTAAACAGAGTTCTAAGTAAACAAAAAATAGCCAATAGAAGAGAGAGAAACAACATTTCATATTTGGAAATTTAATATCAAGTTTGAATCCATCTAATCAAGAAATATCCAGTATATTGGATTAGTTAATTTGTCTTGACTGACTCAGATGTAGTGTCCAAGGAACTGATTTCCATACTGTGCTGAGACAAAGCATCCCTACTCCTTCTCCCTTTTGTAAGCCAAAGATACAACTAACCCAGATATTTTAAAATTAAAAAGAACTGCAATTTAATTTGCATTGACTGGAAGTTCTTATTTGGTAAACTCACAGAGGCTGGTTTTCTTTGTCTGAGCTGCTTACATTGAAAAAACTCACAAATTTTATAACACACAATATCATGAACAACATAAGTTTAATAATACTTTTGATTTCCTTACGATTTCTCTTTGCAGTTCAGTCATTTCATTCCCTTTTAATTTCACAAGGAAGATTCTGAGACTGTGTTAGAACAGTCTGGGATTTTTCTAAAGTGGTATTTTTTTGATAAATATATAAAACCCCCTCATTCTATGGTGCATCTTTTCAGTTTCTAGTACTTGTGGCTGTTCAGAGATGATGTAAAATATCACTGTTTTTGTGAAATAAAATATTAAAACTACATTGTTACTTTTACATCTTGACAGCCACCAATACCCAGGCTCCATTAAGCATGGGATTCAATTATACTAACTACACTACAAACATATAATCTCTGCCATAAAAGAAAAATATCTAACAAAAATTTGCTAGAGAAAAGCTGCAGGGCTAGGAGGAGTTTGAGAATGCAAGCAAAAAACAAAACAAAACAAAAAGCTTACCTTACTTGACTTTTCAGACAAACTCTGTTTCAAAGAACAGAAGTTTGATATTCAAACTGCTCTTTTTCACCAGGTAAATGGTAATCCTTTGTGATTTAATTTGTGCAGTAAGACAGTAGAGACTGTTTTGTTTGCATTTGTGCAATAACTGGCTAATCAAATGTTTCTTGTCAGAGATCTCTCAAGCTGCAAGTTGAAATTAAATTCCAACTTTATACAGCAAATAAAATTACTCACTAAGGGACCCAGGCCTTCTCTCCTTTCATAATCCTAGAAAAAAAAAATGTTCTAGTAAAAAATATTATTTGATAACAGCATAAGTAAGAATGTATAGAAGTAAAATTCTTAAGAATTACATAGTTGTTTTTTTTCACATTTTGTGAAAAATTGCTTTGTATTCAATTCATGATGGTGTGAAAAGAAAATCCAGTTAACTGTCATTTGAAATAGAGACCATAATTCTTACCTTATCTTTAATAATAATTAAAACTCCCTGTTCATTTAATTTGATAGTAGACTGGATAAATTGACAGTGTAGATGGCAGATGGGTAATTGAGAAAATAAAAGATATTTTGCTGAAGTGTAAAATTCAGAGGCCCGTGGCTCTTATTCTCACAGAGCTGCCCACATGAACTTTCACTGTATGCTTTCAAAAACCTCATAACCCTTACTTTAGTCAGACAATAAATCCCTTGTAAGAGGTATAAATCCCTATCACCACTAACTCCTTATTTTCTCTTGAAAATATGAGTTACATAATGTAGTATTCAGTTCAACCTATTCAGAGGACTTTTCAAATATTAACTGTACAATGGAGAAGCTTTGAAGTAATGTTCTTCTGTAGTGATTTTACAGTGGCAGAGGTGTTTCACACAATATAAGAGAGCATCACCATTTCATCATTTGCTTTTCTAATTTTCTTCACAGAATCCCTGTCCCCTACGCCATTATTGATCTTCATAAAGGTATGATGAGGCTTCATGGTGTTTTCAAATGTGACAAAAATTTTACAGTTCTGTTTTCTTTCCCTTTCCTTCCTTGTCCTCCTATCACCTTTGACTTTGTTACTACAGGGTGGTTCAACGTTAGTCCTCTGATCCTCTCCTCCCCAAATTTCATCAGCCACCACAGGCAGCATTTGGTCATAAAGGTGCCCATCAGAGTTTCATAGGTGAGTATGGATCAAGTGCTATGCCTAAGGAGTCTGTGGTAGGAGAAGATTTATTTATAAATCGTGTTACTACATGAAATTTAAACTTCATGATTTAATGCCAGCCACATCTGAAGTACATAAATAAAGTAACCTTGTTGTTTGGTTTGTTTCTCTTGAAATACAAAATATAAATTGGTCCCATGGTAAAAAAAAATACCCATTTCTCAAAAATCAAGTTTTATAAATACTCAGGGATGCCCCAGATGCTCTGTATCCTCAGAAGACATCAATTTTCAGGTATTTCTCTTTTCCTAGAACAGCTGTCTCTCCTTTTAAGTTAAATATTCAAATGGAGTGTTGGATGAAAAATTTCTGCTCAGCTTTTCAGGTAACAGTGTCTGTGAAGAGACCAGGGCTCTGAGAAATCATATATGACAACAGTAATGTGAGTATTGTGGAACTTATCAAATAATCACATGATAATTTGAAATTCTCCAAATTCCAGCTGTGGAAAAACAATTATTTCACAGGTTTTCACAGTTT
Source organism: Alaudala cheleensis (assembly GCA_013398995.1). Lineage (NCBI taxonomy): Eukaryota > Metazoa > Chordata > Aves > Passeriformes > Alaudidae > Alaudala > Alaudala cheleensis. The sequence goes on from VWYE01027142.1 coordinate 208,296, forward strand.
TACTCACTTGCCATTGAAATCCAGTAGAACCACAGAAAACAGATGGCTAAACAATAAGGAATCTAGGAAAACATAAATATGAAATTTCACACTATTTAAAATGTTTGGCAGATTTACCAAAGGAATACTTTGTTATTTTTTCAACTGTTAGAAGAACATCTAATTTAAGATTGCAAATTAAATGTCTTATTTGCATAGCGTAGTTTCTATGACTGCTGGTTATTCTTTAAATAGGTTTGGAAAGCCAAACCACAGAACTTGATTTAGAATCAGAGAAAACTGTTTCTTTACAGGGCTTTCCTTGAGATTCATCTTTCAAGAAAAGCATTATTTTTGTTCCATCTCATTAGACATAAATTTCTAAAAGGGGTGGTAAAACTCTGAGAATACAAGTAAAGGAATATTGGTATTCCTATTCTCATATAGTATTTTTCTTATTTAGTAACAGCACAGGGAGAGAAAAAAACCACAAAATGAAATGTAAGCATAATTGAGATTTAACATGAATGTTTTCTAGTCCTCTAATCAAAAACATTTGACACTCATTTCCACTGGAAGCACAAGTTCCATGGACAACAGAAATATGACAGCTTCAATGAGACAACAGCAGCCTCAAAAAAAACAATATAAAGGGAAAGCTATTGTGAGAATGCTGTGTTGCAGAAGTGAGATTGTGGAAAAACACAAAGCTTACTCCATCCCTGCTAATTTGTTCTAAGTAGATAATAATTTCCTTTAGTAAGAGTGATTCTTCAAACAAAAGTTGCTTTGTCCAGGAAAAAAATAATTAGTTCTCAGGTTTCTAAATTCTTTTTTCTAATTTTAAAACATCCCCTTTCTAAGAATAGTGTATTTCAGAGTACATTCTTGTGACAAACATTTATTGTCTATCACCTACTCTTTTTATGAACCACATAAATGTCTTCTGGATGTTTAAGTGCTCAAGATTTTAAACCTGAGAATCTTCTGATTGCCAAGCTCAGAGGGCTTCAGAACACACATAGTCTAGAGATAAAATTACCTGCTTCATTCCTGGGGGTTTGGGTGAGGTGGTGGTGTAGTTATTTATGTTGTTCTTTAGAAAAGTTGTTCATTACATTTGGTGTGTAAGACCAAAACTTACATTATTTACATCAGCCTCATTTCAATGCAGAAGTTCAACAACATTGTTTTCTTCATTTAATTCTTTTAAGATATCCTTAGGATATGAGACCACATGACTTATATTCTTGGCACTGACATGCAAAGAAACAAAGCCTATTTCTTGTTAATGTATGCCATCACTACAGACAGCCCTCTGCATCTTTCTTTCTAATTTTTTTCTTTTTTTTAATTTGATTAACTGTTTTTTCTTTACAACTTTGCCCACGGACTCAGATGCATCGGTTGCTTTATTGCAATTGCGTTCTTATGTCTGTCATTCTTCTTGCTCTAATTTAATCAGTAAGACAGTGCATTTAAGCATTTAAACATTCTTGGTTTAATATTCTGGCCTTAATGCTATTATAAACATAAAAGAAAAGCTCACAGAATAGATTCCTCTACCATTTCAACACCATTTTTGTGTGTATCTGTGTGAAGGTGTATGTTAAAATATTTTGAGTGTAGTATTGCACATTTGTTTAAGTTGTTTAAAGTTATTTTCTCCATAAAATATCCCTGTTCCCCCCCTCTCCTCCCTTTCTTTACCCTGTCAACTTCTGCCCAAGACTTCTCCTTCCTTCCCTGGGGTCACCCCGACCCTCCTCTGTTCTGGAGACCTTGGTCCCCTTGTCCATCTCCCTCTGACTCTGCCCTCTGCCATAGAGGGGACCCTGCCTACCCACCTGGGGGGCCAATAACCTGTGGGCCCAACTCCTCTTTCCCCGGGGGTTTATAAATCTGAGTGAGACTCTGTTCCCTCTCTTTCTGGCCCCCCAAGCTTGGGGTGAAATAAAGGACCTCTGAGAACAGGACCAGACATGAGACTTTCCTGTCTTTTGTTTCAAGTCCTCAACACAGCAAAACACTATAGACCACAGAGAGAGAAGACAGCTCTCACTACCTGATTTCCTGGCCAAATTGGAGTGGCCCCACTTGGCACCAAAGCTGAAGAAGTGGACCAAGCCAGCTGAGACTTTCTCCAGGGCCAATCATGTCATCCCAGTCTCTCCTCCTAAGTCAATTTATTGATTTTTGGACAAAATTTTCTGTATCCTCTTAGTCCATTAAGAACCCTTTGGAGTACAGCACTAGATTACNTTTTTAATTTGATTAACTGTTTTTTCTTTACAACTTTGCCCACGGACTCGGATGCATCGGTTGCTTTATTGCAATTGCGTTCTTATGTCTGTCATTCTTCTTGCTCTAATTTAATCAGTAAGACAGTGCATTTAAGCATTTAAACATTCTTGGTTTAATATTCTGGCCTTAATGCTATTATAAACATAAAAGAAAAGCTCACAGAATAGATTTCTTTATAATTTTAACACCATTTTTGTGTGTATCTGTGTGAAGGTGTATGTTAAAATATTTTGAGTGTAGTATTGCACATTTGTTTAAGTTGTTTAAAGTTATTTTCTCCATAAAATATCCCTGTTCCCCCCCTCTCCTCCCTTTCTTTACCCTGTCAACTTCTGCCCAAGACTTCTCCTTCCTTCCCTGGGGTCACCTCCTATGCTCTGGAAACCTTGGTCCCCCTGTCCATCTTCCTCTGACCCTCTGCCATAGAGGGGACCCTGCCTACCCACCTGGGGGGCCAATCATCTGTGGGCCCAACTCCTCTTTCCCCGGGGGTTTATAAATCTGAGTGAGACTCTCTTCCCTCTCTTTCTGGCCCCCCAAGCTTGGGGTGAAATAAAGGACCTCTGAGAACAGGACCAAAAGGGAGCCTTTCCTGTCTTTTGTTTCGAATCCTCAACACAGCAAAATACTATAGACCACAGAGAGAGAAGACAGCTCTCACTACCTGATTTCCTGGCCAAATTGGAGTGGCCCCACTTGGCACCAAAGCCGAAGAAGTGGACCAAGCCAGCCGAGACTTTCTCCAGGGCCAATCATGTCATCCCAGTCTCTCCTCTTAAGTCAATTTATTGATTTTTGGACAAAATTTTCTGTATCCTCTTAGTCCATTAAGAACCCTTTGGAGTACAGCACTAGATTACGATTCACCTCCTCCTGTTCTCTTGCTCCATGTTTAATGATGCCTTGGGCATTGGAATAATAATAATAGTAATAATAATAATAACTACAACCCGCCCCCCCAAAAAAATCCAGAATCAGACAATTGTGTTTCATTCAAATTCTGAGAGCAAACATATCTAATTGAATTTTGACATGACTGTCCCCTCCTTTTTCCCCCCAGACTTTTATAAAATTATGAATGGTGAACACCTTAAAAAGTAATTCACTCATATTACATGGTAAATGCACATGATTTCCACATATTATACATATTACATATGTAATATTGAAATGACCATGCAGATTTCATATTATAGAGTGATTTTCCTGAAATCAGGGTTTTATTGGTGATAAAGATGAAGAGCAAGCATTAGATTTTTTTTTTTTTAATCAGGAATTCAGAAGTCCTAATTCAGGTATCAGCACCACAAACTTGCTGCCAGTTAAAAAAAAATATAATTCAATAATTTTCAAACTTAGCATTTTCTGTTTCATTATTTCAGAACCAATTTGGTTATGGTTTTGTTCCTTACATTGCACTGACAACTTCAAACGCTCATAGTAAACACATTTCACTAAAGCCTTCTAACAGCTTACTTCAGTTTTGTCAGTTCAGGAAAAGATCAGAACAAAAAGTACCAAACAATACAAGGAGTGTTTTGAGCACCAGATTTCTACAGAGTAAGTACATATCAATTCAATCTCCTTCCTTCAACAAGCTAATTTCAGTTCTGTAGTTCTCTAGTCATTATTACTCAGTGTTTGATACATTCTGATGCTGAGAACTCTTGTCCACATGCCTTGAAGAAAGGTTTATTTGTGTGCTTGAAGTCTTAAAAGTGTGTTGCTCAGCTGATGGCCTAGTTCATAAATGTCACATAAAGAAAGAGATATCACACATATTGAATTTTTTCCTGGGTTGTTTTGAGGAGCTTTTTCAAAGGTTGTTTTTTAAAAAAACTCAGATACAAACTTTTAAAATGCTCGAGTACTTTCACTGTAAGATTTTTGCATTCCATCAAATTCAACACTATAGCTTTAACCTAGTAGTCCTAATATGAATTTGAATATGCTTAGTTCCTGAGGAGGACTTTGCACAGAAATATAGATGGCCAAAAGAGACTGCAGCAAGGAACCCAGTACTTGTCAGGAACTGTACAGCAGACCAAATCCAACCCTGTTTGTAGCAGTGAGATGGACAGGAGCTATCAGTCACTCTGCTGCAGCTTTTTCTCATTGCCTTTTTCCCCTAGCAATTTAGACAGATTTTAGTCTATCCAGCTGATGCAGGACCCTCAGCCTCACATACCCATCATCACCTTTTTTTGTCAGCACAAATGCCACTGTGAGTTCATAGGATGACAGCTCGAGGAGTTATTTCTGGATGAAAACTGTCATCGTACCCCACCAACACAGACACCCTTCACCAGTGCACCCCCAACCTCTCCATGTTTTCATCTGAATTGCTTTCCCAAGCTGGCTCACAGTGCAGTCACATCCTGTTGTTAAGACATGCTGCAGGATGGAGAATGCTCAGGGTCATGACAAGTCCCTTAGAAGCCCTCAGCTAAACAGTCTTCTGTTTTTGAGGACTTTATTCTCCAATATTCTTTTGCTGCATCCATGAGGAACTAATCCCTGCACTTCCCCTTGGACAATGTCATTCTTATATTTCCCAGCTCCCTTCCAACTGTAAATTCTTATATCCAGTTCTAGGACTTAACACTTCCTTGGAAAATTGTTTCCTCACTGGTAAACTCGGGGTGGAGGTTAACTCAGTCACCCTTACAGCAAAGAGCACGGAGGAACTAAAGCATCTTGAACAGAAATGGATTCTTGGAGTTATTTGATCACATCAGATGCACATATCACAAAATTGCCTTCATAAAACTATTGATCCCTGTCTTAGAAACCTCTTATTTGCTTTTCACTTCCTGTATTTCCAGTGAAAGATTCCAGCTTCTTGTATTTCCTGTAAATTCCTGTATTTTGAGCTTTTATTTCCTAGGAAGTTTTAGCAAGATTTAAGGGCGTTCTAATTTAGTTATTTTTATTCATGAACTGTTTATCATAGAATCATAGACTCCATTTAACATCCATCAAATCTATTTTTTTTCCAATTTAGAGAGAAGGATGATGTTTTGGGTGAACGTGCCAGAGGCTTTACAGACGCCCAGGTAAATGACAGCTGTAGCCCATCCTTTGTCCATTGATGGACTCACCCCAGCATGGAAACCACTGGGTTGGTCAGGCAGGACCTGCCCTTGGTGGCACTGTGTTGGCTGTCCCAAACCACCTCCCTGTCACCTCCTACACATCTTATTTTATTTAGTTATTTCCCTTTCTCAGTGAGTAATCCTGTTTGCTATGTCAATCCTCCTTGCTATGCCAACCATGCCAAGTTATTAATGCTTTCCTGTCCTTCAAATTTTTTGGTAAGAACTTCCACTTTTCCAAGGGATCAAGACTCTCCGCACATTCAATCTACTACATGATAAACCTTGATGGGATGAGATGGGTAAATCAACCAACAAGCCTCTAATCTTGGTGCTTAGACACCTCTATTTAGAACTACGAGCGCATTGCTTACTGAGCAGAAATGTGACGTCTCAAAAGAACAGTGCAGGTGAAGTCAAAAAGGAAGACTTTATGAGGGAATCCAGGGAGCAGATTGTATTCCTAATTTCAGCCTACTCTTCTGTAAAGGCAGGGCAGCAGGCAGCTCCTCTGAAGGCCACTCTCCATGTCACTGGACAAGAAAGGCAGCCGCAGACCCTGAAAGTCAGTAGAGCAGTGCAAAACACACACAGTTATTTCCTCCTCATAATCATAGCTGTTAATCCAAAAGCTCTTACTGCAGTAGCATTAGCAAGCACACCTGTGTCAACTTTAGCCAGAATGATCTCATAAAATATGTCAGATTTTATAAAAGTTCAATTGGTAAAAAAAAATTGCATTTTTTAGAACACATGGAATTTAAAAAAAACCCAAACAAACACAGATACGTTTTTTTTCTTCCTCAGAGAAGTAAGCCATGCTATATATTTGTATTTGGAACAGAAAAATTTAATTTTAATAGGTCTAACCATAAGTAAGTCATGATTAGTATTTTGTTTTGTCATAAGCCTGATTTTTTCAATGGAATTCCTTCTGAAAAAAAAATCCCCACTTCCTTTTAGAAAAAGTTTTCCACAATTGTGATGATAGAATATTTCTTATTTTTTTCTGATTATAAATCCACAATAAACAAGCTTTGATGCATTTCAAGTCTCCAGGGGTACAAGAGCATTACTGAGAAAAAATACCGTCCTGTTGCTACAACATGAATAATTCATAACAACTAAGATCTCTTCATCTTTATTTTCTACTATGCCTCTTTGGAAATGAAGTCTTGGAAACATAATTTATAGAAAGTGTATATTCCTTCTGTACGTTATCTTACTCTCTGCAATGTCACTATCTAAAAACTGAAAATGGCACACCCATTAAATTTAATTACAAGGTATCAATTTAAATATGTTCAGAACCTGTATGTTTATCAACATGTTATTTGTTATTATCAGCTGGAGCAGTAAGCTATTTCTATACAGGACCATTGTGTTTTGTACCCTTTCTTTACTGGCAGCGTCCATGACAAGAACAAAATCATACAGAATGCAGTGAGAACATTAATTTATTCACCATCTAATACATAGCTACCTAAAAGAAAGATGCCTATTACTTTATGTTAAAGGCAATTTTTTTAGTAGTCCAGCAATAGAAAATATAATGAATTTTTACCTGTGCCATTAGTTTAAATTCTAAACACATTTTCTGTAAAGTCAATTCTTTGCTTAGTGAACAGTTTATCATCTATTCAATTTGTTCACTCTCCAAATCAAAGATTTTTTTTTTAAATTGGATGTGCGATTTTTGTTGTTATTCTTTACTTTAAAGATCAAAGTCTTTTTTCTCGTACAATACAATGTGTGTTTGATCAGAACCCTATTACTAAAATGCAGTTTTGTTTTATGGAAAATATTTGCAACCATATATAAGGTCCAAGCTATTTAACTAAAAAATCAGTCTGAACTTTTTTTCTTTTAATATAGTAGATAATCAACTTTTCTGTGCTGAATTAAGAATATCTGGGTTTTTCATGAAGCAAGAAAGAAGACATTGAGGATTATTTAAAATCAATCTTCAACCCAATATTGAGTCAATTTTGATGCAGAAGCCTATTAATAGTTTAGGCTGCATATCTTTGTTTCACATTTTATGGCTCACTGAATAAAAACCACAGTGGATAATAATTGCTCAATAGCCTTTTCCATTTTAGGCTCCAGGTATTTAAGCTCATGCTAAAACATTGGATAAACAAAACCTTACTCTAGACTTCAGTGCAGGACAAAGGCTCATGTGTTTTTTACTCATGAGAAAATAATGCTAATTACTTCACATACTGACACATTTGGAAACTGATGCTTCTTAACAAGTGCATATAATAGAAATAAATGAGATAAACAGCTGATTGTTGGTAGAAGCAGTAGGTTAGTGAATTATCTGCATAGTTTAGGAGTGTTGCCATATGTTCAAATTTGCCTTTGTTCCTTAGCAGAGTGTACTGATCTCAAAGCTGTCCCAAGCAAGTGAATAAGCAGGAAAGAATTGGAGAGTGACATTTGAAAGTCAGAGCAGTTTATTCAGTGTAGCTTGTGAACAAAGCCGAAGCAAAAACCCACCAAAAAAACCCAAAACAAAAACAAAGCCCCAACCGAACAAAAAATACCCAAAAAAAAAAAAAACCAGACCAGAATGGAGAAGGAGAAAATAAATGTCTGTGTGAAAATAAAGTGCCAGAAAAAAATAAATTGAGATATTGTAAGATAACACTGATTACTGATCAAAGCACTATTGGATGTATTGAAAGAAAAAATGACATTTAAATTTGAATAAAAATCAAAATGAAATCTGGGAATAGCAATGAAAAGCATGAGAAAAAAAAATGTATTTGATAGTCTAATGACTAGGAGAAATCAAAAAAGGAAAAGTCTTCAAAATCTTTCTTTCTAGAGTCACCAGCTATGCATTTTAAAGAACCAAGGTGGTGAGCAGTGCTTGCTTTTCCTTTTGTTTCTTTGATAGGACAGGTGTAAAATTCTTTTTTAATTCTGAGTATCAGCCCAAAGAATTTTCAACATGCCAAAAACTAGGACCAGAGTAACAAAGAGCTCAATGGAAACAGTGACAGCACTGATAAAATTACTAAATAAGATAAAATTACTAAAACAATCCAGTAACTGTTCTTAAAGCTACCCTGGCAAGTGTACTTAAAGGTATCCATAGTTAAGCAGAACTAATCTTTGTCCATAATAGTATTTTATTTCAGGAACTCAACTGGCACCAAATGTCAGAAAATCAAGTTTGCACTAGCAATGGACAATTTATTGCCCTTTGCAATGGATTTTTAAGTATTACTTAGTAAAAATTTCTAGAGTAATTTTTATACAGCACTTTGAAATTAGCTTACGCTCACAAGTTTTATTGCAATGAAAAGGGACAGGGTAAAAGTCTACAATATGCTCATGCATACTTTTCCCAGGGATATCACTATTGTTACATATTAAATGTGAATATGACATTTTATTTGTGAAGCTGGAGAGATTCCTGGAAATTATCATCCCTTTGCTTTCAACAACTTTGTTATCATGAATTATAGGAGGGAGCTATTGCTTGCAGCTGTGCATTTGATAAAACAGAAATCTGCACTTTCACCAACACAAGCAACAGTTTTACTGCCCAGGCAGCAATGATATTTGTCATGATTTGTTCATCTGAGCCAATCAAAGTCTCATCTGTGCCATCAGAAAAGCAAAACAACAATAATAAATTATCAAACCTCATTACAAGGGAAAATGAGTATTAATCTTATGTTACAGTAGCCTCTCTGGCTCTCATATTGTTAATCATGTTTTATAAACAGCCATCAAATTTATGGTCCAGTATGGATGTGGAAACCTCCTCACAAAATATTCAGTGTGCTCATTAATTCCTTTCCTTCTGCTCTGAATATAGGGACATGTTCATATCCCATGTTTAAATTATTTGAATATGAAAATCCTGGGATAATATACTAATTTGAGTTGATGAACCAATAAACTGTATATTCCTCCACAACTTAAAAGTGTGGGTGCCATAGTTGTGTTTCTGTAGATAGGAATGATTTTTTTTAACTGCAGATTCGCAATGTGGTCATAACACTACTCTTCTTTTGTCTTTTCTCATGAGGCTGTTTGAATCCTTGATACAACCACCTGTGTGCTCAAATGGCCTCTTCCCAATCTTTCCATGCTTAAATCACCAGGAAGTCATTCTGCAGAATGGTAATGTTAGCAAATTGCTAACTCCAGGTTGGAAGAACTATTACACATAGAAACAACTCTGTCACTAGTAACAGGCAAAACATAGAGTTAGTGAAGGGAAAAAAATGTCCCAAAAACCTATTTTTACTTGCTCTTTTCAACTTACCAGGAATAAACCAAGGACAGAAGTTTTGCTCCTATAGAATTACAACTTAATGAGAATTTAAAGGCTTCTTCTTCTCCCTCTGACATTTTTTGCATTATAGATATATCTCTCTGAGATCCTCAGGTTCCAAGTCAGCACTCACCGTATGGCTATTGCTTTCCCAGAGACAGCATTCCAATTCCTGCATAAAGGAAAATGGAATGCAGATGAGAGTCACTTATGAAATTAGTACTGTTTTTTGACTTCAAAGGCAAAACAAAAAAAAAATTATTTTATTTTGGTGTATATTATTTTATCTTGATGCAGCCCTTCCTGTCCAGCTGTGTGCCATTTAGAATCACAACCAGATTGCCACAGGGCATTCTGACAAGGGGTATTTAAAAACCCATTATAATAAACCTTTAGCACAACTGAGTTTATGCAATTAAATTAAGGAAAAAGGCTTGCTTCCAAATTAAAGTAGCAGAAAAGAGAGTTTACTTTAAAATTGTTCCAAAGAAGTTTATACAAGGCCATCTAACTTTTAAAAAAAATATTAATAATATTTTTATTATTGTTTTACAATTGTGGGCAGTCAGTGTGGGGGAGCAAAGTGAAGCAAAGGGCAGAGGAAATAAACAAAAGTAGTAATGTGATTCTGTTAAATGACATATTTATAAGATAGAAATAACATCAGAATTGAAAGAAAATATGCTCAAAGTTGGCTATTTAATTTTTAATAGATCTGTATAAAAATTTCAAATTTATAATGATTTTTAAGTCACAAAATACTCAGAAATTTATCATTAATTACTAAGTATTTATTTAAATGAAAGAGGAATTTTAAATTATTCTTTTCATGAAAGTATTACAGGAACCACGGTAATATACTGCTTTATTCCTTATAGGCAAGGTATTTTAGATAGTTGTTGTATAAAAGGCAAGTCAGTAACAAACAGAAAGGTGTGGTGGAGTCACAAAACCAGACTTAATTAATGCATGGTGTGAATTTCTAGTACTAGAAATCTGATCATATTTTCTCCTATAATATTTTTGGATAATGTGGATAAAAGAGCATTCCATGGGCTCATCTGTAGAACTCAGACAACACAAAAATTATATATGCAAAACAAGTAAAGAAGATATAAACATACAGATTTATAAAGCTGGCATAGTTGCACTTTATTATCAGGAGTTTCCCTCTCATTACATTTGAATCACAGTAACAGAACTCTTTGGAATATCTTCTTTAGCCTCACCCTTCTTGATTTTACATTTCACATTATTTAATAACATTTATCACAGGGGTTTCTAGTCAGTAACAGGTAGTCTAGAACCTCTGGGTTTTTTAATAGACAAAGGAATTCACAGGAATTGTCAGAATCAGACTTAATTACCACAGGCTGCATATGGAGAAAAGGAGTGTGAGATGTAATATTTGCTGTGATACATCAGGGAAAAATAATTCAGCTTGTGCTCTAGAACTTTGAACAAGCTCTGATAAGTATTAAAGGAAGCTGTTAGGCCAATAGACTGAAAATCAAAAAAAAAACAAAACCCAAGAAACCAAATACAGAAACCATGAAAAACGTGAAAGGATAAAACCCCAACAAGCCACTGAGCTTTACAGTGTAATCAAACAAAACCATACAATTTTATTTAGCCTTGGTATTTAGTGTTTAACGTTAAATCCTCTACACTTACTTGAAAATTATATATTTATTCTAAAGTGCATGTAAAACTTTAGAATGCCCACCATTATTTGCCAGATAATATTAAATTAACTTGTGATGATGGCTAAAAAAGTCAATAATATGAAATTATTTGCCAGAAAATATTAAATTAACTTGTGATGATGGCTAAAAAAGTCAATAATATGAAACTGAACTGACACTGTTTGAAAATTTTGTTAGCTATGTCATTGAAATATATTTCAATTAAACATAACAGGTTGAATCTCATTCCCGATATGAAATTTCTTTGCTTTTCATTATGGCTCTCTGTGTGAAAGCAAGTCTGTCTAGGCCCACTAATTTCAGAAGCTGCATAACTTGTTTTTAATTTCATTCAACTCATTTAGAACAGGAAAAACAGTAATTCAATTCTTAGTATCAAAAATTAAAGTACGGTATAAACTTAAACTGGTATATGTCATGTCACAGACACCAACTTCAGTCCTGTTAGTTATAGCTTAAAAGAGGATGTGGAAAATATGAAACATCAAAGTATCCATTTTACATTTTCAAACACATTTTTGAGTATTCTCTTTCATTATTTTCTAAGTAAAACTTAGCTTTTTATCTCAAAGCCCCCTTCTTCCAGATCCTGACTTGTATATAAATAGCAATATAACATGCCAACAAACCAAAAGATTTTAAATTATCAGTCAAATACAACCCTATAGATATATGCCCTCTTTTCCTTTTTTCCAGTAGAACTATCTTTCCCTTCTTTAAAAATCATCTCTACATCTCCTGCCAAAAGTATTTCCTAACTTTTCATATCCCCTATTTTTATTATAATCTCAAGCCTAGGCAACTCCTCATCTACTCAGTTCTCTAACGTGTTTGGGATTATAGACAACAAAATTAAATGAAAATTAGTATTAAGTAAAACTTTCTTTTCTAATGACAGGTAGATTTTTTATCTTGTGCCTTACAGCATTCTAATAAACGCCTAATTTTAAAATTAAAAAAAAAGGAACAAAAAATCAGTATTTGTCTATATATCAAAATTCAGTACATCCAATCTAAACCTGTGCTTCATGAAATTAAGTTTTCATACTTGCTGATTGTTTCCATATATTCATTTAAGAGTTTATCTTTTATTATTGGAGCACACTGCTTTGGGTGTTCAAAGGCTATGCATAGCTTTCAGAGATGGAGACAAGAAGCAGTGAAGCATAGAGGGAAAGCAGGAGAGATTCTCACATGACTAACTCTGCTCTGCTTTTCATTCCATGTGAAACATCCCATGATAACCAAGAGCTGCAGAACATGCACATCCATATTTCACTTTTGACAACATCAGTATTTTGATCAGGCATCAGAATATTTAAATACATTCAAGAAGCTGGATCCCTGGTGACCTGTGGTGAGGTGTCAGCACGCCTGCTGTTTGCTGGCAGAAGAGACTCAGCTGAGTAAATACAATCTGGTGTTTTCAGCAGAGGAAAAAAGCTGCAGGACTGACAAGTATATTTGGCACTTGGGACATATATTAGGTCTAAACCAGGAAGCATTTTCTCATATGTTTAAAGGGTATCAAACCAGATATTGGTATTAATGATGGTATTAGAAATAAATAACTAAGGAATAGCTAACTTGATTCAAGGGGTGAGATTTTAAGCCTTTGGATGTCTCATTACAAACACAGTGGAAGATATGAAATTCCTGTTATTTTGACTGAAATTAGTTCCCCTATACACCATTTTTAAACACAAAATAAATAGACAGTGAAACATCTGCAACAAATGCAGGATGAGACCCTTACCTCCAGCTATTTCAGGGGTCAAAATTCATTTTGAAGCAGCTTGTTTTCTCTTTAGAGTGTTAGCAAACATCTGGTTGAGACCAAAGCAGGACTTACTTCATCACAGAGAACATTCAGCAAATAAGGCTACTGCCCCAAGGAGCCTGTCCTCTAATTTATCAAAAGGTACAGCAAGTGAGAGGGAAAACAGTAATAGCAACAATATAAATGAAGATGAGAAATAATGATAAGCACAGGTAAAAGAATCAATAACAATATTATGAATTATATCTGAGGCAATAATTTTCTATGTACTAGAATATGCCACAGCTACAAATAGAAAAATAACGCCAAGCTCTGTTTTTCATCTGTGTAACATCATTTTACATCTCTTTGTCTTCTTATGGACCACAGCCTGAGCACTGAAGCAGCAACCCCATCTTCTACCAAAATGACTTTACACAGTCAAGTAAAAAAAATTAATTTACAGGGAGAGTGAAGTAATAATGCAAGTCTTCCTACATTTTTACAATCAAATATGACAAAGTCCACTGTCTTTGCTGGCAATTACCTTTATCATCCTTTGCCAGACTCCTGAGAAGGAGACCTTACATAGAGACATATTCTATCTCATTTGAAGGAGTGCCTCATTCATTTCTCATCTTTGGTGATCAGTCTTTCTTGCTATCTGTATCCTCAGATCCTTGCCAATAAAAAGGGAATGTCTTGAGTTTGAACTATTTTGCTTTTTCCATGTTGCTCACCTATGTTATTTTCTCATTTTTCACAGTGCAGCTGAATGACAAACAGCAAAAGAGCTAAATCAACCTGGAAAAAGAAATCTTGATCAAGGAGTTCACCAGGAGGAAGTCCACCAGTTTTTCTGGATGGATTGCATGACCATAAAAGCCTTACAGCTGGCCTTGGATAGGTACAGATACCTGCAGTTTTTTCACTGCCTTATTTAGACTGGCAGTGGGAAATGAAGGCTACAGTCCTCCACAATTTCTGTTCATCAGAAGATTCTTCCTGTTCTCTGAAAGTCAGTGATTGGCTAATTAGACTGAAACCTAGAAAACACTTTGTCTGGACCTACCAATTAAGAGTCTGATTCTGATGCTTTCATATTTTCTTCAGAAAAGGTAGCAGGGGACAAGTACAAATGACAGTGATTATCTGCTTTCACAGAACAGCATCTTGCTGGGTGCAAGTCAGGCCCAAGCCTCTGATGACTTTCAGCTGGGGTTCTTTAGATGGCAAGGGAGTGGAGTTATAGAAATATAATAGGAAAACATTTAAGAGAAATGAGTAGGAAAATCTCCAGAGATGACCAGATCCATCAACTAAGGCAGAAAAACATAGAGACTCTAAGAATTTGAAGTAAGTTTATAGGAAATTTCTAGTGTGTGATGAAATGGAGTACTTACATTAATTGTCATGTTAATACCATATTTCAGGTGCAGACAGTGAATGAATTTGGAATGATGACTGCAATGGATAACTCTTTGTTATTCAATCATTAAACAAATCACCTAATTCTAGCACATTTTCAGAGGCTTCAGTAATGAATACATTTCTCAATTTTATTAATGATAAAAATACCCTGACTTCAATCCAGAAAATAATGATAACCATATGTTAGAAAAATAGTTCAAATGCTTCATAAGCAACACACATCAAAGAGAAGTGAGGTGAAGAGTAAACACAACATTATGTAGTCAACAGCAAAGTAAACTTGTTCTTCAACTAAACCAGGTATGAAACCACCCTACTGAGATCTAAACTAGTGCCTTTAGTGAGTTAAAATGCAAAATTATTTTTTTCTAGTGTATTTCTTGTTTTGTCTTCTTAAGTATACATACATAAAGCTTTCTGGAAAAACAGGTGAACTAAAATCTACTATTGCACTTTCAATTAAGTATTTTCAGAAGTCTTACATTTTTTCTACCTGTAAATGAGTCCAGTTCACCTGGCAGAGAGAAAATTTTTCACATAGCTGATAAGAGAAAAGTTTCTTTTACTAAATGTGACTAAACAACATCTACTTGCTTATCCAGTAAACATTTTTCAGGATGGTGAGAATTGTTGCAGAATTGTTTTTATTCTGATTTTCATATAAGTTTAGGATCTAGGAATGAAAAATAAACTTATTGTGGCAAAGATAATCCTTCTTATCCAGTCTGTGATAAATAAGTTCTAAGATTCTCTGCTACACAAGTTTCTCCTGATCCCTGAAGGCTTAGCTTTTCCCCTAATGCTCATCTGTTTAATTTACTAAAGCATTGAAGTCTTAGAATCACAATATTTTCATTATTAATCATTCAGACTCTAAAACACCCCTTTTTCCGCTATCTCCTCCACATCTCCACCCTCTTTTATGTTCCACAGTTTTGCTTCAGTTGCTGTTTTTCTCTGCATTCCTTCATATTTCTGATACTCTTACCTTGGCTACAGCTCTAGTCACTTGCTGAACCACAGTGATGTATTGGAGTGAACACAGGCTATCAACTTGAAACCTCTCCTCCTCTGAGCTGATTTCAATCAGGTTTCTTCCACATGGCCTCTAGTATAACATTTTTCAACTCTAATTTCAGCTGTTATACTATTGCTTAGCAAAAAAACCCCAAAGTATTCCTTAAAGGGAATAAGAAACATCTGTAGAAATCATGGAAGGTAGAACAATGTTTTTGCAGCAGGATTGATTCATCTTTGATTTGCAACATATCTCTGCAGGAAATGTGAGAAAATAACCTATCTTAGTCTGATTTAATAACTTCTGTTTTGGTTTGATTTGGGGCTTAGTTTGGTATTTTTGTTTGGTTTTTGTTGGGTTTTGTTTTGGTTCGTTTTGGGGGGCTCTTTTGTTTTGGTTTGGTTTTTTTTCAGAAATTTCTCCATTTTCCTGTCCTCCCTGACAAAATAAGATAGGATAGCTGGAGGACAGAAGTAAACAATGTTCAAGACAGGAAAAATATAATGGAGTACTGTTCTGGCAAAAGAACTGTTCTTTTGTTGATAGCAAGTATTACTTTCTTTGAAAACACTGACTAGCAAGATAACAAAAATCAAATTCTTTGGGCTATTTCTCCTATTTAGATGTTGTGTCCCACTTTTTTCTAACTGCTTCACAGGAAATCCCAGATCTTCCTGCAGGGGAAGCAATGTCTGTCTGCTTTCACCTACACTTGGTTTACTGAGCTTTTGACCCTGAAGTTCACCACTGTATCCTGCAGCACAGCAACTCATGTTTTGCACATTCAGACATCACACTGCAGGGTTTTTTCGGCTTGTTTCTCCACTGGAAAGTAAACGGTAAGAGAAAATATGTAATTATGAAAAAAAGATTACAGGTAAAAAGAAGCCTTATGGAATTAGCACATTAACAGGTGTTCTTTAACAGGTGGCAGAAAAAAAAGAAGCTCTGAACATTTGGGTGGAGATGGGAGAACTACACACAAAGCAGGGAGGAAATATCTGGTACTCTGAAGGGACTGAGGAACATTTCAGCAAAGGAGATGGGTGTGGAAGGCTGCCAGGATTCCCTGAAAGAAGTGGCAAAGGAAAGATTGTACGCAAAGGATTTGAAGAGGGAGAAATGCAGAGGGAGTGATCATTGGTGTGTACAGACTACCTGGCAAAAGGAAGTAAAAAGCCTATACCTCTCCATAGGTCACTTATGTTTACCAAAAGGCTGTGACCCTCAATCCCTTTCTATGTGAATATGCCAGTGACATAATTGGTTTACTTTTTTCAAAAAAGGATATATAATTGTGGATGGAATTTAGGGCTCTATATTCCTGAGAAGTGGGGTTTTTTTATTCTAAAGTGTAATTAGATCCATCCAATATTCAGGTATAAATCCATTTCCCCTTTTAATATTTGTACATTCATTTGTGGAATCAGTGGATGCAGCAGGCTTTTATCCAAAGGCAAAGTAACATTATTAAAAAGACTAAGCTGCCATAGCCTGGAAGGACTGTTTGAAACCACAGAAAACTAAATAAGCTTCACTGTTTATTCACTGGGGTCAAACCTGCAGGCATGAAAACTGCATTAAATTGCATCCTTAATTTTTAATTTCTCTACTATCTTAAATACATTAAAAAACACTTTTTTTTTTCTGGAACAACAATCATATACATATATAGTAAAAGAGTATACTTGAATATTAGAATGTTTACAATTTTCAAAAATATTGGCCAGGGAAGCAATCAAAAATATAAACAAAAAACCCTCACCAAACAACCAATGTTTCAGTGACAAAATAGAATCTGTGCAAACCAGTTTTGGTTCACATTTCATTAAGAGATTCCTTAAAGTACAAAAATATGAACAAAGCAATAAAGTTAAGTTCTGAAAATGTCCATTCCTTTCTGACTTGTTCCAACAATAAAAGAAATTTTTTACTGTAAAGATAAAATTTCTTTTTACCTTTTAGACTAGTCCTTGTCACCTGCTCGCCATCTTACATCAAGAAAAGAAAATGACTGGAGTGAAGCAGGCAGAAAAGCAACTACTTTTTGTGTTTTCACTGCAGTGTACTGTACAAAATTTCTGGGGTCTCTTCCATTGCTAAAGGAATTGATTTAGAGATTGTGACAACACTGCAGCCTTTTTTCTCCCATCAAGGACACTGCAGTTATCAAACAAAAGATTTGAGATTATTACTGTCTGAAGAAGAAAATGAAACCCTTACAGAGAAGCAGATGCTACAGCATTATATATTCCACGTGTACACTGTGCTGGGCATGGCCAGCTGTATCAGGAAAACTGCTTATTTTAACATTACACACTGATCTTTGGTGCAGTCATTGCATAACACCTGCCTTTCCTCCTCTCTCTGCACTACTTGCCACAGTCACCTCCTATGCTTACTTACTGACACTCTGCTCTCTGTAAGTAGCTTTTGCTGAGGGAATATGCATAGTTTTCTGTTTGTTTACATGCACTGAACACTTCACAAGCACAGATGCCCCTGAGCACAATTCAATTTTCTGAAAGAACCTTAGTACTTGAGCTACTAGTTACTGTGGAGATCATTTCCACTGCTTATTGGAAAAAAACCCCAAAAAACCAAACAGAAACAAAACAAAACAACAACATCCATTTATATTAAACCATAATATTTTGAGCAAGTGTTACAATGGAGAAAACACTACCTATGACAGCATGTGGGAAGGAGAGAGTTTACCCATTGTTTTCAATAGCCGTAAGGAAATTATTTTTCTATCTTTTCCTGCTGTGATATATAGCAAAGAACATTATTTATAACCCAGCACAGCCTTGAAATAACTGATATTTATAAATCCTAATTTCATCCACGCCTGGATAAGTGCAACAGAATTTTACTGCCATAGTATGGTCTTAACTAGGAATTAATATTCATCTTATTTAAATGAAGAACGCCACTTATTCATTTTGTCTCAAAATTTCACATAATCTTATTCATGATCACACTTTTTAAAAAAGGTTATCATGTATAGATATTGTAACCTAGAAAATAAATATTTAAAAAGCTTCACTATTAAAAAATGGGAGTATTAGCCTGTCACATTAAAAAAAAAAAACAAACAACCCCTTTCATTATATTTGCACCACACATCAAGCTAGATTATGATTATAATGTTTGAAAATGATATGCTGCCCAATTGAATCTTTGGATTTGAAATCTTGGAATTATTTCTGTCAAATGATGTAGATGGAGTTAAGGGATGTTAAAGCAGCCCTGGCCCAGGTCTTCCTCCTTTGCCCAACCTCTGGAGCCCAGTGCAGAGCAGTCCCAGGCTGTGGGACATGGCAGGTGCTGATTTCCCACTTGCAGGTTCAACCCATAACAAAGCTGAACATGAGCCCACCACCTCAGATCCATTCACAGCCACCCCCCTCCAGTGGATGGCACCCAATTCTTGCAGTGCTCACACATGGATAGGCAGTGAGATGATGCAGAGACCTAGTTAGGAAAAGATTAAAGAAAGATGGGACAGACTGTGGTGGCCAGGCACGGGGCTTAGTCCATAAGCACAGTGACTTGCCCTATCCATGTGCCACCAGCCCTTTCATCCCACTTTCCTCCTTTGTTTCTCCCCATTCCCTTGCCTTTTCCTTCATCAGTTTGCCTAGTCCTGCTAAGCTCCTCTCCTCCCCATTTTGAACCCTCAGGTTTCCATCCTTGCTGGCTGCAATACCCCACATGCAGTTTCCTGATAGCCCATCCATTAGTGTGACTGATAAATCTTGTTTCTTGGCTTTGTCTCTACGGGAGTCCATCAGGTTTGTGTCACTTTGTCTGTGGCTTAACTGTTTTTCCTTATTATTCCATTTGACATGGCCCTTAATAAAATAATCTTAGTGAAATAAACATTTCCACTTACCACATGTAGCAAATGAACAAAAGGTCTGTCATTGTGCTTGTACTGACACTGTCCACTGGCATCCAAACATCACAATGGAAGATTTCCATGCAGTTGTTCAGCTCAACTGTAAAGAATCAAAAATTTGATCCTGCAAAGGGACACAAAGATAAATGACATGTATGTGAAGAAATCTATGAAAGAGAAAGGAAAGGAGCAGGGAACTGATGGGTGAGAATGAGGTAGTCTGTAGGAAAAGAAAGCTGACATTCAGACTAAGGAGAAGCAGGGAAATGCTGAATTCAGTATAAAATAAGCTGCAACTTTCCTATTAGAGTGAGAATCCCTCCAGAGTGCCAAGTGAAACCTCCTCCAGCAGGGAAGATACATTAATTAATCCAAAATCTACAGTTTATGACTACCAAAGTATTGATACACTCAGAGGATGAAGTTGGCAGCTCGACATCTTCTCTGACAGTTCAAACAGAGGCCTGGTTCAGGGATTTAAAGCCTCCAGTAGTGTTAATGAGATGATTGTGAGATATGAGGGAATACTTTTATGTTCCTTGTTTGAATATATGTCCAAAATGTATACATGAGATTGTGGTTTGTTTGGATTTTATTGTAGATGGACTGTTCTGTATCCCCTTGTTTTGTCTGAGTCCCAAGAGTTATTCTGAACCCCTGAGCTGTCAGTTATACTTGCCCCATCCCAGTTTTCCTGAATGTTTTAAGCCAATCTTTCCCTGGACCAATCTCTGTTAAAAACCTGTTTCGGGGATTCCCCTGATTCAGGACACCCCATTGGCCCGTGTAGCTTGTTTGCTTTCTGTTTGCTTCCCATTTAGTTCCTAAAATCCTTGGGTTTCTTTTCACACTGGTTGGAGTGCTACACCTCCCCCTTGAACATCGCCCTGTTTTAAGATGCCGTGCACATTGCTTGGGGTCTGTCTGTCCCTGGCTGTTCAGGAGAATGAGCCCTTCTGGATTTCAAACAGCAGATCTTCCTCTTGTTCCTTGCCTGTGACCTGTGCTGAGCACGAGCCAAAGAGCAAAGCTCTCTAAGACCCATCTCTCCTCACTCACTTGGGAGACACATCCCACCCTCGGTGCCACCCTGTGGTGGCTGAGCTGGCTAAAGGAGTCTGACCAGTGTCAACTTGATATTAATATAGCCCATAGACATAGATATAATAAAGTTTTCTGTCCCAATCATGCATATAAGTTTACTCAAAGGTCTGCAGTAAGTGAATTTTAAAGTGACAGTAAAACTGAGATAATGCCCCCAACTAAAATTTAATCTCATTGCCAATATCTGTTATTAAACTACTTGCTGTTGTCAACTGATATTCCATTCTTCACTTCAGATAATCACTCTTATTCCCACTATCTTATTCCACTTTGCATACTCATATATATTTTTATAAAATCTATTTACTTTTTGTTGAATATGTTGGAAAGGGAAGAAGGGGCTTCAGGATTAAAACAAGGCAGCTGTATCTGCACTGCTGACCTGGATTAGATGTTAGCCTTTTCCTTGGCAGCCCCGAATAAAAGTTTTATTACAAAATTTGTAATTAAAAAGTCATTGACTCTTTAAAGGCTAGTTTTTAATATTTGTTTTGGAGGTTTTTCCACTACAGATTGCAAGTCAGATTCCTAACTATTTAGAAAGAATATAGAATTCAGCAGGGCCCATATCCTGAGTTTTTTCTGAATTACACTGTGCCAAGCACACAAAGAGTAAGAGGTTACAGACACCCCAAACTGGGCACCCAAATCTACTGAATATACTTAAGCTTAATTTCTCTGCATGGCCATTACCCATCAGTAAAATGAAGATAATAAAATCCCTTAACCTTATGAGGATTTTGAGAATATAAAGTCTGACATTATATTAATGAATTCCATTTAGAAAATAGCACAGAAAAATCAATAATTTCTGCTTTAAGAATGTAGTCTGAATAGTTTGAAGGCAATAAGGCATGTCCACACACTGAACAAGGACAAGAGAACAAAATACTGAGTATTTCTGGTTAAGGAAGTACCATCTCTGACTGATGGAGCCAGGGATCCCACACAAAAAAAATATTCTGTGTGATGTAATTAAAGACCATTATAATGCATATGTCCAAGCAAGCCAAACAAAGGCTACATGGGGAATGTCAATTTTAATGTTTTCTAATTTAAATGCTTGACTTTGAAACATTAAATTTTTAAATATAATTTTCTGGCTATAATAATAATAATTAATTGAGTAGGAAGAGAGATATGAAAGAGTTGTGCAAGATTTTAATTTGTGACCTAAATGGCAAGGGGCCCTGAAGCTGGTCAACATTTCAGAGACATTATGAGGCAGTACTATTTCTGTGAGAAGACATGCAAAGGGACAAGTGTAACACAAAGAGCTTTTCATTCTTCTGATTTGTAAGTGTATATGACAAATGAAAATGACATATTATATATATATATACATATATATACACACACGCACTATTTTTTCTTCCCAATCGCATCACATTTGGTCAGACTCCTGATGCTCCATTTGAAAGTCACCAAGGTTTACTCACTACCCACAGCTTCCTATAAACAACATGTTTTTCAACAAGGATTTTCCTGAGCAGGAATAATTGCAGTTCATCACCAGTTTTTGTTATCTTTTTGTAATGATGGCACATAGATTTTGCTTGTGTCCTAGAGTGTTCCTCAACAGCTGATAAATGGATCTTACAGAGGAGCTTTCAAGAATTCAAGACTAGTATCAGAACTTCTGATATATTGTAGGTTTTTTTTGTATCTCCACAAAAATGTGATCTCATTGCAAAGAAAAAAGGAGGTAAAAAGGGGATCAGCTCACTTTTTTAGTGGCTGTTATATTTCCAGTAACATAGAAAGGGAAAGAATAGTTTTAAATGATCTTATACTTTTCAAGATAAAAAATTATGACAATGAAAAATTAAAACCAAAAAACTGAAAGCCACAGTTATTCTACTCTGTGGTGCTTAAAATTCAGATGGAGCTTTAAAAAGAAGCAGATATTTAACAAAGGAGTCTCAAAGCTATTTCTCAAATGTGCCTGGTATTTACAATACTTTCTATATTTCTAACACCTTCAAATGCCAACAGCATATTGTTTTTTCCACTTGTTTCAGAACAGTACTTCATACATTAACTAAGGATCAAGCCTAATGCTGGTTCCTGGAACACCACTGCTAGCTTCAGACAAACTGAGTAGATCATATAGCTTAGAAAACCAAAGGCTATGGCACATCTGTTCTCCAAGCACAGTCAGCACATGAATGACTGTGTGAAGAGTTGTGTCAAGACTAACACAGTGGTGCTGCACATTACATGAAAGGAAGCTGTAGTGCTTTCTGAGGTACAAAATATACTCAAAAATCTCTCTATTCCCTGCCCTGCTGTTCCAATAAACAGCATGATTCATCCTTTACGGATTCTCCACACTAAAATACACACAGATTCTTGCCCACTGAATCTACCCTCAGCAGCAAAACAGAAGGATTGGGACAAACATTACAGAGTGAAAGCTACCTACCTGTTTGATCTGGCAGGAGGAGATCCCAGATTTGGATTGGGGTGAACTCAGTCTAACCAGGAGCAAACCCAACTCCAAGAAGCACCTAAAACACAATGTCCACACCTGAATTAACTTCATTTCACAACATGCATCCCCTAACAGTTCTGTACCCCCAAGATTAGTACTTACACTAGCAGAAACTGCTGGGGTACGAGAATTCCCTAAAGGATCCAACAGCATCCACTGAAGAGAATATTATATTTGGACATCCACTTCTCTCCTCTAGAACAAGGCTGGAAAAGAGGACTTGGGAAATACCCTAAATATTACAGAAATTATACAGGGGCCACAAAGACCCCTATGTAACTATACACCTACTTGTGTCAATGTAGACATAAATTTAGGTCTTGGGGCTTTGGAAAAAATTAATGTCCAAAAGATATCTTGAATCTCCTCCAAGTAATTAAATATTACTAAGATGTTTAATGTTTTTCTTCCAGGAAAAGAGCAGATGTAGCTTTCAAACTTCAACAGTTATTAGCAGTTTAGAAAGTTCCTGTAAAATATGAAAATTATCACAGGGAAATCCTTAACATGTCCTCAAGTAAAACCACCATATCCTGAAAGAAACAAAACTCTTGTTATTTTGACTCTGGCTAAACAAATTCCATGCTGATCCACATGAGAGACACAGAGAAGAAGATAATGTAGGAATTGCTAAGGATAGCTGAACTGAAATTAGGTTCATTGTGATTCAATAGATCATATTGAGTGATTTTGACTTTACACTGCATGGATAAAAATAACAGAAGACTTAAGATGCTGTTAATTAATCTCTTAACCTAATCTGATTCTGTTTGTGAGTAGTGTGAACAAGGTGGAAAAAGGCTGGACTAAAAGCCAGAGCATTTAGAGAGATAATCCTGGTTTTGTTAATAATTCCTGAATAGCCTTAAACCCTTCTCTTAATCTTTTTACAACTCAGCCTCCCCACCACTTAAAAGATACCAGAATACTTTTACACCTGCAATATGGTTTTGAAAACAGTGTCACAACATAAATACTACACATTCCCTTTCAAATTTCTGTACTGTTTCCTCTTCAGGAATAACTTTTTTTTCCATAATTATAAAAATTATGTGACAACAGAAGTTGTACTCTATAATAACTGAAGACTCTTGAACACCTGGTTTTATTTAAGTGAAATCAAGAAGCAGTTAAAGTCATATAATGTAGTTTGTAAGTTAAATATTAATGCAATGAAAACTCACTAGAAAGTGAGTGGATTACAGTTTTCAGAGGTTGTTAAAGCCAAAAACACACAATATACTGCAGGCAGTTTTAAAGCTTGGGGTGACTATCAGAATGGCAATGTGAAATGTTACCTAATCTTCAAACACAAACTTTGCATCTACTCTTATTTCTTGCAGTCTGCTCTTCAAGAGGAAGATTTCTTTAAAATTATATGATGCAGAAATTTTGCAATGACTGATGATTAATGCAAATTCTATTAATTAAGAACACAATCATGTAAAAACCAGCTAAAATGATGTCGTGCTAAAACCTGAAAAAAGGAAAAAAAGTTTTGCCATTTGTGTGAGCATTTCAAAATTTGTTTTAATACTTAAAGACTTATAATAAGAAATTAATAGCATATTTGTGGCATTTATAATTGATACCAGACTGCAAAGCTCTGTAATCATTACTGAGGATGAAAAAAAGTGCATAAAAGAGATCTAGTCACATAGGAAACCTGGGCAGATAGAGAATTGAGAATTTTTTGTGGGATGGTGCACCTACAAAATATTCCCCTATTCTATGAAAATATTTTTAATAGTTAAGATTTTGAATAATTTAATAGTTTTGATAGTTTAGAATTTTAGAAATAATGATTTATTAAAAGTCAGATGTGATTTGAATAAGATTGGATCCAAATACCACTAGTTGCTTTTTCTCACATTTATCACTGACACATTCACAAAGGTTTATTTTAGCAGAAACCAATAGATAAAGCTAACCCCCCCCAAAAAAAACTAACCAACAAGAATATAGCAAACAATATATAACAACAATATAAAATATAAAACAAACCAAACTATAATCTCCACAAAATGTTGTTCATTATGATTCCAGCATTCAGACTTGGTTATAGAAGATGACTAGTTCAGGGTAGCAAAATCACCTTGATTATGGCTTTCATAAGTATGATCATCATCTTCTCCAGGAATGATGCATATCTACCCCTCACTACTTGCACAATCCACTCAATTATGACAAAATTCATCAACAAGCATGATTAAATGATGACATTATTGGAATTTAATTTTGCACTTATTGGCCACAATTAATTATAGCAACAAAAATAAATATTACCTTATCAAAAGTATAATTCCTCATTTTCCCTCTTCTAATAAATAAAGGTACCATATATTTCTTAAATAGTATATATTATTCAATTAATTTATTTGTAGCCAACTATTTGGATATCTATTTCTTTTACTAAAAATAAAATGTTAAAGGGTCTCTAAGTAAATTAACTGTCATCTCTGAAAACAACAATGGGATCCAATTTAGAAATGTAAATGATCAAAACTAACTAGATGAACAATGTATATTTTCTAAGGCCTAATGGGCACAGTAAAATCAGATTGTGTATATTGGGGTGGAGTTGTTCAGAGCCTTGACTGAATGTGCCTTTTCCATCCTGTGGGAATCTACAGCTTAGATAATGGCATATAGCACACAAAACAGCACAATACTGTGCATCGTGTTGGTCTTTCCACTCAATTGTATGCTTTAATTCTGGTTCCCATATTGAAGACCTTTTAAAGAACATTTCATTATCAAAACACTAGATGGGCAGCAATCAATTACATATTTTGTGTTTACTTTTGACCAGAGTTTTGGACTTTATCGACAGAATTTTGCTTTCTCTTTAGCAAAGCAGGTAATCAATTAAAGCATTTGTTGTGTAACAGCAGCAAAACTGATTGCTTTCCAGTTTAATTTTTAAAATGTCAGAGAAACATTTGAAAGAAATTATCTGAATTGCCATTTTATACTGGTGCTGGGAGATTAATGCAATGTCAAGGCAAGGCAATAAGCTACATGCTCTTGATTGGTTTTCTCAGTACCTTAGGAGAATTTTGAGTTTTCTAAGCCTAACGCTTAGAAGAATTATTGCATTATTTTTATCAAGTTATTAAATCAAAAAGAAACCTTTTTTTTTATTAGGTATACTTAACTTTGATACAACAAATATCAAAGAAGCAAGGAACAATTGACTTAATTGTCGTGAAACTTTCATTCCACAATCTGCACCATATTTTTTTAATATCCTTTCACATCATACACCCATAAGATAGTAGGTGTGTTTCAAAGGAGTTTTTTCTTCAGTATTTTTTGGTTTTTAGCATAATGCATTTCCTTATTTATCCTTTTTCCAGTGATATAAATATATCCCCAAATTACTATTTAATTCATTTTTACTACCGTAAAATTATTTCTTTACCTACTGTTTCATCAGAAGTTACTTATTTCAAGATAGATAATTTGTTAGGAAAGAATAATCAGGAACAGAATACTGCTAGCACAGCACTGTTATGTGTCCCCCCCTATGAGCTGTGAAATGTATTATAAAAGCAGGTAGACTGCAAAAAGCAATCTTCAGTTTTGTCCCAACACCTTTAATTTATATGCAAAATATTTGCCACTTTTCATAGTTATAATGCTATCCTATGGTAACTACCAGAAATACCAGCATTTGGATACATAAGGGATTGCACCTGATTGGACATGCTGGACTCATCAGAAATGGCTTTCAAAAATTAAAGTTTTCAATGAATTGATTTATAGATTCTATATCTGATCCCATTGTTGTCCACAATTGTCAAATCACTTACTAGTAAGAAGTCTGCTGTATTTACACTGAGCTTCAGATTTGATTTTTTTTTCTATAAAATCAAATGCAAATTGCTGAATACATTGATTCAGTAGTGAATTATCATTTACTTAGTTTTTAAAATGCAACTTTAATGCCTGGGTTGCACTGGAGTCAATGACATTGTATGAATATTTTTTTCCATCTGAATTACATTAACTTACAGGAATATTTCCTAAAACAATTATGAAACATTTCTTTGAAATTTATTTTGTGCAGTATTATTTTGTATACATTTAAATCAAAATATATATGGATCTATCAAAGGTGTTTCTTGAAGAAACAAGGCTTGTTTATTACTTTTCATTAGATTAGGAAGATGACATTGAGGAAAAGCTAAATCCTCATCTTCTGAAGTATTTCAGTGGTTGCTTTAAACAATTTTTGACAACTGATCTACCTAGGATAAGTTTAATTAAGGGAAGCAAGCCTAGTTTGAGCTCTTCCCAACACCATTTCTGCCTTTTACAGACTCAGTAATACAAAACTGGATAAATCTCAGCATCACAAACACAATTTGAGTGAAACACCTGCCTTCAAAACTTCAACACAAACTCTCAGTTCATAAGGAGACCACTTTATTTCTATAACAAGATGACTATTACCCAGACTACCAGCATTCAAATTGGTTTGAGGGTTCTGTATCCATGTTGGCTAGTTTATAGCAGATTACATTAACTAAAAAAATACAGCAGTTTAGTCTTCTGTCAGTCTAGGAAGAGAAAAGAGCACTGTGATTTATAGGGTTAAGGACTGAACACAGGTTAACTCAAAATCTTGGTTCCGAGGTTTTTATGAGAAATTGTGTCACATTCTTTCATTTCTTTTTGCACATGATTAGAATTTTACCAAGAGAACACTTTTGAATACCCAGGACTATGAATCCCCTTTTAGCTCTGCTTCCTGAAAAAATTGCTATGAACTTCTGGAAAAAAATCAAGTAGATACCATGTAATGTTGCCTTTACATCACTCTTTTACATTTACACCTACTTCCTCCTAAATAATTTAGCCTGGTGACTGAAACCTTGGTGTTCATCAAATTCTGTGGTAAAGACATTCATGTTAGTCCAACAACATCAAAACTCACATATCATTAAGCAATTTAGACAAACTACTGAAAACAATCTAATAATGAGTAACAAGGAGCTTTTTCTGAAGCCTTGGCTGTTAGAATGTCTGTCTTGAAAAAGCTTTTAGTATTCACAATTCTGCAGAACTAACTCAAAATATTGGACAAATGAATCTCATTTATTTCCTACACACCCTTATAAATGAATAACCTTGGATGCCCAAAATCATGGATCATTTTTAATATCTGATTTCAACAATACTCTGTATTAATCATCTATTATTACCAAAGGCACTACCAAATAACCCCCACAAAAGTGACAGAATATGTTTTGTTGATGAAGTAGTGTGATTGTTTTAAACAGGGATTATACAGATTCATTTCAATGCTTTGTCAAGAAGTTCATGGTGTTGTTTCTTGAGCAGGCAAAAAAGACATGGTTAAAAAAAAACACTTAAATCTCTTATAAAACACCTACTTCTTTTATCTAACAGTATAACATGGGAAGTTACCTTTGCTTATAATATAGTAAGTTTGATTTCTTCTAGATATTCCTTGCTAGAATAGGGCTGCTAGCTCTTAGTCATAACAGGTTTATTCATCCCAGTTGCTGATAAGGAGTTTAATTATTCTCATAAATTATATTATCCTGACAGCACTATAATTTCCTTGTGGTTCCTTTAAGCAAAAAGAGGTGTTTTTTTTTTTTCCTCATTGTTCTGGAACCTCTCCTGTTATTTTTAGAGATAATCAGTCAGCCTCTGACACTGTTTCAACCATACTTTGGAAACCTTTGAATCAATTTTATCTCATTTAGCCCATTCCAACCACAATTTGTTCAAGTATCCAAATCCATCTTTCTTTAGTCTGCTAGAAAATATTTGTGGTTAGTAATAACTGTGTTACTTATATTGACAATGTCCAACAGCATACACTGGACAAGAATGAAAGCATCTATTAGTTTTGTTGTCATTATTTTTCAGAGAGCCTCTCTAGACCACTTAGCAGCAGACACACTTTCCTGAGTTTTCCTTTCACTGCCAATGCACTCATAGCATTATTTTGCATCTTCTGTGTGCCTTGGTAGTTTATTTAATTTTGTGCTTTGGCCTTTCTCTGACTTACTCCATGCATGCTCTTAAAGAGAATTCCACTGTCAAAAAGAGTTTCATTATTTCTATAGACTCTCCTTGAATTTAGATAGTGGTAGAGGGAATAGCTGTAGATAAGATGAGACGGGAATGTTGGTGTCATGTGAAAAGGGGAGATTTTCTCAAATGCTTTGTGTTCTATTAGTCTGTTAGTGCCCCAGGAAAGCGAAAAGCCTTGTGCCCAACCAGTCAGCATCCCACTGTAGGGACCCTTCTCTGAATATTCCAGTGGGTTCAAGGGCAGTTGGACTGACTGGTTGAGGGACACACACCAACAGCATAAAGGAGACGTCCTCCCAGGTCTCCAAAGCCAAGTATGTTTCTGCTGACGGCAAGTGTCACCACCCTTGAAGGACTTACACTAACCTGGTTTTACACTAAATTCTATGTTTAGGTGGAGCTTGAGGGACTCCAGTCATCCATCATGTTCACCCTCAGGGGTGGGTAATGTCAGTATTACACCTGCAGCAGTCTTTTGGATGGAAGTGTGCACAGTTTTATGTCTGTGGTACCTCCATTGCTGCTGGCTCAGCAGCAAGACATCTTTTTTTCCCCTTGGTTGGCAGCTGCTATGAGGCTTATCAGCTACAGGGTACCCCTGAGTTCCCCTTCTTGAAAGGATTTCTGCAAAGCATGGCTGTGGTGTCTCCACTCTGCTCCATCCTTCTTTTAGTTCCCCTTAGCGTGTTGTGTGTTGGAAATGGGACATGCTGACCAAGTCCCAGCCAGGGAGCAGCAAATGCATTTCACCCAGGGAGTTTCACCCCATAATTTCCTTACTGTTAGTGTGAGCATGACTTCCTGGTTAATGTGAACATAACTTTCTGGTTTTCTCTCTATTACCCCTAATCATTTTCCCACACTATATTTGCTCTATATGCCACAAAAAATTTTCTTACCTTCTGAAATAAAATATATTTGAGCTACTTACTGCAAATGGTCCTTGGGCCATGCCAAACACAAACCTCTGCATGGCCACTGGCACAAGATGTAACCATGGCAGGAATAGCAATTTAGCAGATCTGGGTTTACTGAGATCACCCTACACAAGGTAGGATCTGGACTGTTTATTAGTGTAGAAATAAGAATGCTTCTTATTCCAGTATTTAATGTGAAGAAAATCAGAACTGAGATCCCAAAAGTCTTTCTTATTTTTAACTTATTGTTAACTTTTAACACCTTGCAAGAAAGCCAAAGGACCACTCTGAAGGTCTCTGCATATTAACAAATCTGTGCTATAGAACTGTGGGATTTCTGAGGATTTTTCTTTAAAAGCAAGGCTGAATGGCCAATCTATTATTTCCAGGTTCGATTTACAAAATCACTTCATTTATAAATTGAGAACAGGGAAACAATTTACCTTTGGTATCTTAAACTCCACATCCTAAAGAACCTTTTAGGTAAAGAAAAAAAACCACAACTAAATTCAAGCAATTACTTAATGCTGAGAAATGTAGCATCATTCTTGTTTGCTTCCTTTTCCTTTTCTCATCCATAGTACAGCAAACTCCTGATTGTCACTGGACTTGCAGCAGAATGGTGTAAGAGCAGAATGAGTTCTATATATACCATGTATATATGGTATATATACCATAATGCAGCTCATTAAAAGTTCAGCTTTCATCATTATTTAACTCACAGACAAATAGAAAACTGGCCTGGACTTTAGCAGGGAAAAAGCATACAAAGAAAACCAGGGGAAAAAAAAAAATCTAACTCCCAAAAGCTAATTTAAAAGTTACATTGAAGGAAGTGGGTAGACATAGATTAGACTCCATGGTGCCCAAGGTCTGCACTGCCACTGATCATTGTAGCCCTGTTTCGACTTTAGAATGGACTGCTGCAGCTGGGAGGGACCTACAGTGATCATCTCATCCAGCTACCAGCAACTCAGACACTCATGTTTCTTTAGGTGCTCTAAAAATTCACCAGTCAAAGTGTCCTCCAGGCAAACCTACATGGTTCACATTTCTGCCACTGTTCATATGGATAATGTGGCTTTATCCTGCTGACATTGCTGAGCAGCCTGATAGCCACATCATGGCTAAGGCTCAAGAAAACTTCAAAACCAAGTTACCTTTAAATACAGTTTGAACCATTTGACAATGAAAAAAGTATACTACTGCTTTTCGTCCCCATCTCCTTCTCTAACAGTTGGAATTTAAATGTCTGTTAAAAACGAACCTCCAAGGAATGTTAAAATCTAGCAACAGGCAGATTTTAAAAATTTATTTTTCTTAATTCCAAGCAGAAATAAAGAAAAACAATTCCTTGCATTAAACAAAAGAATTTTGCTGGGGTGATTGTTAAAGTGGGATAAGCACCTTTTGTCTGCTCAAGAATGAGCGTTGTCTTTGGAGAGTCTCCTCCTTACAGCTATCTTCAAAGGCTCTCCAGTGAGCTGCTTGACTTGAATTCTATTCCAGTTTCCTGTGTAGTGGATTAGGAGAGTATGGGGTCCAAACATACATTTTAGGAAATTGTTGGACACCTAAAATTAAGTTTTGGAGTGCAGTGTTTCATTGTCATTGTCATTTGTATGGAACTAGTCCACAGTATCTAAATACTTGATTTACACAGATACAGGCTTATAAATTGAAAAAAGTGTACTCTGTATCTTTACCTGTAAAATTGCTCTGCATCAATGGAAGTAAGACTCAGATAAAGAAAGTCACTACAGAAAAGGGAACTGAAGCATGTGCTCCAAGTGCATTATGAAAGGCAGACATAAAGCTGCTGAAGGAAAAGAACTTACATAAAAAAAGAAGTTCCCACAACTGAGGGGAAATAAAAAAGAAAAGGATGCAAATGAGACTGAAAACGGTGTTAATTATGCTTAGCATCATAAATGGCAATTTAAAAAAGCAGAAACACTAAATGTAATATAGTTGGCTTAAGTTGTTAGTGTAGCAGAATCTGCAGCACACCCCATCATCCAGGAACAATTACCAGCTACTGCCATCAGGGAAATCATCCTTTCTTCACTCTGCTACTGTACAAAACCTATGTCTAAAACAACCAGCTGTGATTCCGAGGGTGACTGCAACTCAGAAGGTATATGTTCAATGTTATTGTTCTTTCTCAGTGTTCTACAGTCAGAATCCTATCCTGTCTTTTCCTTTCCCTGATACCTTCCCCAAGCATTTCTTCCCTAAACTCATGGTTCATCCCATCTGCCTTACTGTTACGCATATTTTTATACTGCAATGTTTTGGACTGCTTTCTAAGAATTACACACAGGGGAAATTAAACCAAACAGACATATTTTGGAATTTTTAATGGGTTTGGTTTTTTGTGGGTCTGTTTTTTTGGGGTGTTTTTGTTGGTTTTTTTTTGGTTGTTTGTTTTTTTTTTTTTTTTTTTTTNTTTTTTTTTTTGGTTTTTTTTTTGGTCAGGAAGAATATATTTGCAGTGACTGGAAAGATGATAAATGGAGAGGGTAGACTGTGGAAGATGATAATCCACTTCCTGGAGCTGACATGGACCTTGATAAGTATAAAAACTGCATTTTCATTTAGTTTTAATGAGCAAAATAGTTCTCAAAAATCTTTTGGAGGACTATAATCTATGATGGCATTTTAACCATTACTCAGCAAGATACAAAATAGTATAACAACATAGGGCAGGATACCACTGATATAATCAGCAACATTAATACCATATTGATTTGACACAATACAATTAGGAGGGGAGATTTTCATGAGGCTGCTTTTTTCTTTGTTATTGTTCACTTAATAATCTCATCTTTGATAGGAATCTTTACTCCTACAGATTTTGTGTCTCTCTGCTGTTGAATGGGAATCTGACTTTCAGATACTCATCCAGCCACTTCCATTTTGATTTAATGCAGACAAATCTAATACAGTTAAAGAGTAAGCTGCCAGCAGCCCATTCAGATCAATCTCTGATCTCATATGACATTATCTGGAAGAAGATAAATTTGTATTCTTTCATGAAATCTACTTTCTAAGACTAGTGGTTTATTTGTTTATATATCTCTCTCTATAAAACATAAACACAGCAGGCTAACAGAGAATGGCTGCCAAAGGGTTTGTACATTGGCGGGATTTCATTTGAAGATTTATTCAAAATGTGAGATACTGCATCAGGTAGGCATAAATACAAAAGAAAAAATCAGTAAATAATTTCCCCCAAAATGTCAGTCAAAAGAGAATAGAATACTGTTTAACACAGACATGCACATTTTTTAAAATTAATATAATTAAACTTTGATCACGAATTATGCCTGCTGCTTGTTTAGATTTCATTAGTTATAAAGGCTTTAAGGATGTTTATGTGTAATAATGCTATAACAAACAACAGCCACAACATGCAGATGAAAAGAAAAGTATTATAAATAAATGCAAAGAGTCTAAAAAGTGAAACACATAGGAAATTATGCAAAGTTCCCAAAATAAAGAAATTTGTGAGAGAGAAGGAGGTTCACTATCCAGGGACCTTTAAGTACAATGAAACTCACCAAGACATTAAACTCTGAATCTCAGACTACCAAGACTCAGTCTGCTCCTAAAAACCAATTCAGAGTATTCTGATTGCTCTGAAAGAATTCAGTCAGACAGCCTGGGATTTTCAGAGCATAGCTGTGGGCTTGGGCAGTGATGTAAAGCTGCCTATATTGTGTTTGCAGACCCTTCACAGTCCCTTCTGCCAAAGAATTTCTCAATCAGCTACAAACTGTTCACCTGGAAAACCTACAACCCATTTCCATTCCTTTCACAGATTTCCTCTATGAATGTGGAATGCTTGGTGTACATGGTGAGAGCTAATGGCAGAAAATGGGAGCATTTTGCAGCTGCCAGGTTCAGGAGCATCCTGGGAGGTGAGTGGGGTAGTACT
Organism: Alaudala cheleensis; assembly: GCA_013398995.1. Classification (NCBI taxonomy): domain Eukaryota; kingdom Metazoa; phylum Chordata; class Aves; order Passeriformes; family Alaudidae; genus Alaudala; species Alaudala cheleensis. Next base: position 242,322 of record VWYE01027142.1, read on the forward strand.
GACTTGTTGACCCTCTGTCCTTATCATTCTGCCTGGCTCTCAGAAATAAACCTTCTTGGAGGCCATGGGTCACTATGAGGTGAGGAAACCTGAGTATGCTGGCTCTGCAGTCTTTTCTCACAACCTCAAGGCCATATTTCACTGCATACTTTATGGAACCATTCCTAGCTACTCGTTGGCCTAAGCCACTACTTTTTCACAGTGCATTATGTCATTGCACTGACAGAGGGACGTCATAAATGGGATATGTTTACTGAAAAAGAAAAAAAATCTGCTTGATGGAAAAAAACCCAAAACATTTTCTCCAATTTGTTTTCAACTTAGAGCATGTCAACATTCAACCTCACAAAACAATGTGCCAGCTCACCCAGGGTTAGAACAAGTTGTTTACAGGGCAGGATAGAAAAAGAGCAAACCTAAGAAACCTTAAGCTATCCAAAGACCCACTGCCACAAAAAAAAGCTTGAGCACAGCTCCAATGCCTGCTTTCCTCACTCAGATTGTCTTAGTTATTAAGTTTTACCCTCTGGAAAAAATGTCACATTAATAGGTAGATAATAATGCAGAGAAACAAAATGGGGTGTGTTTGACATGTTAGAGAGGGGATGAGGAGAGATTTCAGTTGAAAGGAACTTACCAGGATGACCTGACCAATTCAAGGCTGCCCAAAAGTTAAAGCATGTCATTAAAGGCATTGTCCAAACACTGTAATGGCTATTTTCATTGTTCCAACAATATGACTCCATAAATATTTAAAAAGCAAGTATAAACAAAGAGTGGCCAAACCCCCAGAACAATTAGGAGGATTAAAAACTCCTAAGATGCACTAAGATGGCATTAAAATCCACTTTGACAGACTTGCAAACATAATGCTGAATTTATGGAGGAATTCTGGTTAGGGTTCTGGGTTAGGCCCTCAGGGTAAGGGTTAGGGTCAGGGTTAGGCTTAGGGTTTGTGTTCTGTTAGGGTTAGGCCCCCTGCTCCTCCTTCTCATCACTTCTCCCTCCAGAGCTGGAGTTACATTTAGAGTTGGGCTTACGTTGAGGGTTAGTCTTAGTGATAACATTTAGGGTTAGGGTTAGCCCTCTCCCCCTCTTCCTGTTCTGTTGGTGTCTAAAAGGGACTTCTGCATCACATGAACTGAACATAAGATCCAACCCATCCACGTTGCTTTGATAAATTCCTAAACCATGTTTGCAGTATGGTGCTCAATTAGGCTAGGAAGACATTATTTCTTATGTTTAAATCACTCCAGATGATACAACATTTTTAGAGGGTAATTTTTTGTTCTATCCTTTAATTACCATTAAATTTTCCCTTTCAGCTACTCCAAGACCTTTTATACAAGAAACAATAAGCAAAATGTCGCTCTTTGTGGTTCAGATTTTCTAAGAAAACTTTATAAATTGCAATTGAATAAATACATTTTTTGTAAACTTACCAAAGTCAAAAGATTTTTTTAGAAAGCTATTTTCTGACTTAGCTAGCTATACCATTTCACATGTTCCTGAAGAAAATCAGAGCTAACTTTCAATCTTCTTATGACTTAAATCCACAAAGCACTGAGGTTTTTCAAAGGAAACATCTGTGTAATGCAGGAAGTCTCTCATCCTTGTTTCAGCTGTTCTTTCTCATTATTTTGCAAGACAACATAATGATTTCCACACCCCCTCCTTTTTTTTTCCTTCTATCTCCCTCCTTTTTCAGAGTGGTTTCAGGTAATCAAGTTTTACAGGAAAGGAAGAACCTTTTAGGGTGTAATCACACAATTATATTCACACAGTCAAAGTCCCTTTGTAGATGATTGTTTACTTACAAAGAGCTGGAGCTCTCCAATGAGCCCTGAGTTGCAGGATCTGTATTTCTGTGACAAGGCATGCAAACTCCCAGCTTGACATACAGATCCATGGCCTGGCAGCCATTAGGAATTGAATAGATATTTGCCAAATATTCTCCTGGAGATGGGAAATAATTGCTTGCTTTCAGACAACATCTGTTTGTCTTGCACTGTATTCAGAAAAAGTAATTTCTACGGAATTTATTTTAAATGAATATTTCCTTTGTTCCAAAGTATGAAATGTTTTAGTTTTGTTGCATTTACTGTAAGGAAAACTTTGGAGCTCAAAAGGTTATTAATTGAATTCACTGGAAGCAATTTGAACTGCAAATGTTTCCAAAAACTCTAAAAACCTGGAAGAGGGAATAATAATCACTGTAGAAGTATGACCAAAGATGTATTTTAATGGATAGTTCTCTGTAAATTGAAACCCTCAGTTTACACATATAAGGATACTCAACTGTGTGAAGAACCAGTAACTTTGATTAAACTTTCCCCATTGAAAATGTAATTAGGAGATCAAGGAATGCTCTGAGTTGGGTGGGGCTAGTTGGAAAATTTTTTATCCCAAAGGACTAAAATGAGAGGCAATAATCATATTGCTTGCACAGTAATCAGTTATTTATAATTTCTACTTGCTTTTCTCCAATTCACCATCCAGTTTTAAGTGATTAATTATGCATTATCTTGATTAGACTAATTAAAGTGAGGATGAAATTATGCTTTCACTAGAGTGGGTCATTTGAAAGGAATTTGCCAATTCCCCATTTCACTCACTTTTTTAAAAGGCAGCTGTTGTTTTCACTTTTCCTTGTTGCACAATTTTGATTATGCTGCAATTCATTAGGGTCTTTTTGAAAAAGCTGACATTTCTCATGTGGTAAATAGTTCTAAGAGTTTAGGCTTCCAATTCCTAACTAGACAGAGGATTACATTTCCTCACAAACCCAGTAATTTTTCCACTAGTAAAAAAACCAAAACCACCTGGGTAATGGGAAAATGCTCTCTGAACTAGAAACATCTCACATTTACCACTGCATAATAATACCCCACTACCATATAATAATACCCCACTAATTGCTGCTGTGAATTGATTATTGGTTGATTATTGCTGACTTTGTGATTTGGACAGCTGAGTATTTCCTGGGAAAAGGTGAATAAAACAGTAGAAACCTTTCAGATGATGGGCATCTGAAGTTGAATTGAAAAGACAGTTTCACCTCTTTCAGAGCAACTGCTCAGATTTTCCACTGTCTTGAATAAGATCCAGAATCAGGTGTCCCATATTCCAGAATGTCCCATTTCAAAAGGAAACAGCTATCTACTACTGAATGATAAAATTGAAGGAGTTTTGTTTCATCTCTGGCACAGATTAACAGTATTTTTAAAGTAGAGAAAAATTAGGGTGGTAGGAAAATAATTTTGTTCACAGCTCTACTGACCACTCTTTTTTTTTTTGTACAGATTACAAGGTAGGAGTTCATGAGTTATCTATGCTAGCATAGTTCAGATCCTCATATTACACAAAGACTTAAGATACATAAATCTTCTAAATTAAAGTAATTTTCTATATCACTTCTCATTTCCTCGCTGGTATTTTCTGTGTTGTTTTTGGTCCTGCTGTCCTACTTAATTATACAGAGTTGTGATACATATCAGACATTACTTTTACCCTCTTCTGTGTTTACAAAAATTTACTCATTTAAAAGTAAAATCTCAAAGAATTTTTGAAGTATAAAAGGTGTTCTGATGCTTACCTCAGCAATTAAATTATTTGTCTCAGTAAATTTGAGTTATACTTCACACTTCCACAAATATTTAGCATCAGATTGTTTTTAATGGTTGCCTTAGGCAGTCTCAAGTTATTTTCAGTCTCCTTTCTTTCTTCTGATTTTGAAGTCTCAGTAGTTCTTTTTTTTTTTCCCCAGTGTTTTTCTTATAGATTTATAATTTTGAGCACTGGCCACTGAGAAAAATTTATTTTTCTTTGCTTTCTATGAAGTGCTTTGATGGGTTCCCCATGTTATCTCTGGTGAGCATATTATGTTAAATAGTCTTTCTGCCTTCATATTAAGAGATTATAATATATTTCTTAATTTGGTATGATACAGACTCTACACTTTGAAGCTTGTAGAACACAGAATTTATCATCCTGAGTTATCTTCTTCCAAAGAGGTAGAATCCTGTTGAGGAGAGACAGCAACAAAATATTTTCAGTGGTGTTTTTCCACTTACCTCAAAGCTTCCTTCCAAAACAGACACTAGCAAGGCAAGTTTTTATGGTACTCCCACTGGGCTTCAATGGACATGTGGGGAAGGAAATGCAGGAAGATCCTGCAAGTGTTGACACTCCAGTTCCCATTGGCCCCTGCTCCACTGAGAACAGCAACCACCTCATGTTTGCAGCTCTTCCCTGAAGCACAAAGCTGTAGTGACACTTCAGCTGGGTTGGTGAGTGCTTGTGGGAATTTTTCTGTTGATAAGGAAGTGACAAAAAAATTTTATATATATATAAATTTTTTTTTATAATCTTCTCCAAGCCCTCTGCATGTTGAGGCATGAAAACACCTGGTACCATCTTTAAGGGAAAGAAGGAGAACTTAGGATCAAATTATTTGCATAGGGGACAACAGAAGAAACCATTTCACAAAAAAAAAAAAATTACATCACGACGTCATGCTGCTAAGGGACTTCCTGGTTGACAGTCCTAAAATACAATAATTTAGGAAATAGAATAGCATGCATATGACATAAAAATAGCTAAGTTTTATTCAAATATAAGTGGAGAAAAAAGCACTTCAGCATTTTTAAAGTCTTTTTAAGTTGGCAACTTTTCAGATCTTTTAATCTGAGATAATTCCACAACACAGCCTGGAACCTTTTGGATAATTCAGAAAAATTTAAGTGATACTATGAAATACCCATATTTAGAAATGTTTTATTAAAAACTGCTAAGGGAAGTAATTTTTTCCTTCACTGTTATAATTTTTACTGACTAATGGCCATTATGATAGTTATCCAATGCCAGAATTAAACAGCAAGTCAGTGTTTTAAAACCATATATTAAACAAGGACCTTACCTACTTCTTTCTCTTTAATCCTTCTCTCAGTACAAGAATATAAAAAGACTGCACACCTTTTCAGCTAATGAAAAGAAAAAAAAATGAAACAAAGCAAGAGGTCAACTCTTACTTGGTGATAAAATTAATGAAAATAAAATAATTAAAACATCCTTTTTACCATGTAAAGCTTGTGAACACAAAGGGCCTTCTCCTACTAAGTGGTTCTGGAGAAAGAAAGGAATTGATGCTCATAATATATATTAGCCATTTTAAGCAATTTTGTTTACATATGATTCATACCAGTTTCAACAAAGTATTCACACACAGATTGTTGTATTTTTCTTGTATTAGGCAGACAGTGCTTACCAAACTTCTAAACTTTTATCTTGGGGGGAAAGAAAACATAGTTCCTTGTGACTAAGTGTGCCATGAATTCAGCCATCCCAGTGGATTTATTCAAGGAAGCAGCAGAGAGTTGACTTCTCCAACTCACTGCAAGACTGAAACTGATGGATGCTTCAAGTACATCCTCCAGATCCAGGAAGGTTTAGAGACCCTTTTTTTCCTCATGAGGTACCAATTTCATCCTATAAAACATTTTTTAAATGTTAAAAGAATCAAGTTATTGTTATGTACTAAAATCCATCAGAAAGATAATTTTCAAAAATCCAGTGAGAAATTCTCTACTTCAAGACTTTTACATCATAACTGATAACATATTTGTCTCTATCTTCATGCCACCATGGTGTGATTTCAGGTAAAAAAATCCTAAAGGTACAATGGAGATTTATAACTATTTCTTTCTCCTGCAAATGACAAAAACACAATTAATTGAAAATTGCAAGATGAGAATATGAATTCTGATTATATTCTATTCATATATCAGCACCTGCAAGGAATTTTCAGGCATATGTATGAATATCCTTCTATTACTCTGTTCAAATCCTTGAAGACAAAACAATGCTCTGAGATTCCTTTCAGATGTGAGAATAGAAAGTAAGAAAGAACTAGAAAATACTTCATTAGTAAAGTTGATTTTTATATAGCCCTAAACTAACTCCTTACTGTACAGTTTTATATTTGAAGACACATTGAGGGCAAAGGGGCTTTCAGAGACTTATTACAAGATGGGTCTAGTTTGAAGATTGAACAGTCTCTGCCATGGTTTTGTAACATCTGGTCTGAAACACCTCAGGATTCAATCCCACTGTCACAGCCACTTGAATCTCCCTTACAGGTTCTCCAGTTACAGCCACATTTCTGGGACAAAGTAGCTGAAAGTTGTTGAAGAAAAAGGTTTTCAAAAAATTCAATGCTGTCATGTAATTTGTGTAATGCCAAAAATTTGCTAAATTTATAAAAAGTTAAATTTTTTAAAAAAAAGAATTTATATTTTCAGCACATCTTCAAGAACTATTTTGTAAAAATAAAGCCCCCCAAAAATTAATATTTTCTCTTCTATGACTGTTGATAGATCTCCCTCGTCAATTCCTGGAGGAAGTGTATCAGACATCTTTTAAATACTGCTTATGATGGCACCATTATTGATATAGACAATATCTTGCTGACTGATCTACATTACAGATCAGAAAATCTACCCAAGCCTACAGTGGTATCTTTCAGGTATTTACAACCATTTTCCTTTCTAACAAAGGAAAGGGCTAAAGAACAGTTCTAGACAGAAGATAAACTAGCTTTAACCCTCAGTATTTGCAGAAGAGTTTTACTGTAGCTAGAATAAAAATGTCATGCATGGAGTGCTATTAAAGTTATTAACAAAGCACAATGCTTAGGTGACACAGACATAGAAACCCTAAGACATTTTTAAGACTCCAAGGTTGTAGCTAATGCTAATAAAACAGGATTGCAGACTCTGATGAAACATTTTGAACATTAAATTGACAGATTGAGAGGAAATATCCTTGATTAGTTCTCTCTGATTCACTTTTGTTTCTATGGAGCAGAGAAAGCAGAAAATTTGGGTATTTTGAGAAAGTTTTGAGGTTCTTGTTTTATGGTGAATTTTCATGTATGGTAGTATTTAGTAAAATAGTAAAATAGCAAAATAGCAGGTTCCTCCATGGCTTGTCTCAATAGGTGTGTGACACAATGGTCCCTTTAAAAACAATTTCAGGGTCATTACACTATTATATAATGAGGTTTTTATACATCTGTTCAATATTCTCACTTAAAATACAGATATGCCATCACCACCATTCACCATCAGCAGAGCTGCATGTAAAATGGTGTAAAGGTTAACTACATTTCCTTACATTCCTTCACTGCATTGCAGCTGCCACGGGGGTGCCCATGACATTTAAACACACTTATTTTCATCTGGCTCTTGAGAATAGCCAAATCCCATCAAAGAAGCAAGCTGTAAACAAATTCACAGAACAATGAACTAGCTTAGCAGTTTAGAAAGGTGAAGATATTAAGAGCACTAATACATCCTAATGGCATAAAATCCATACAATGGAGAGTAAAAATGATCATAATCCAGCTAGACACATGGCTTAGTGGTAGCACAATGCAGTGCCTAATGGGCAGCCTCACACAGCGAGTGCCAAGGAGGCCATAGATCCCTAAGGAGGGAAATGGGAATCCACTAATGGGAATCCAAAATCTTGCTGGCTGAAGCAGTGTCATTGACATGCTCAGGGAGAAATCAGTCTATTTTTAAAACCAACAGTAAGCATTAGAGCTATGATGTAAGGCCTTTGAGGTACAAATGGTAAAAAGGAGTTTTAAAAAATGGGATGCCTGTTACTCCCCAAAGTAAGTGTGTACTTTACTGTAGTGGGAATATTTGTATTTAGAAAATTTGCATACTAATAGTGGTGATTAGAATTGAAATGGTCTTCATTTGGATAACACAGTTTGCAATTTGTCCCACAGAGTTGCAATGGGGACATAACTTCTTAAGGACCGAGAGCTGTCATTTTCCTTTCTTCTGCTTTTTCTAATTTCACTCACCACTGGAACAAGCAGTGTTTTATTCATCAAGCAAGGTCACAGGAAGGATTTCCACAGCTTAATCTTGCATAACATTTTAACAAGCAAGACCAACCTCTATACCTGTTCTGCTTTTGTAATATTTTATATCTGTAGCTCCAGAATATCTGGGGAAGCATTTAACATGAGCAGTTTTTATTAATTTCACAGAGTCTGGCAAACCTATGTGCAAAACAACAACTCTGTGTTGGCACAAGACTATAAAATCTATTGCTTGTTTTCACTAATGGGTAGATTTTGTTGCAGAACTAAATATAGCAGCATTCACACCCTAGATGCCATATTTAAGATACAGGCAGCCTGAGGATTGCATTGCATTCAATACACTAAAATCACATTTTTGATTTATTGTGAAATTGAACAAGCTGCTTACAATCCTCGACAGGAGCATTCTTCAGGTTAGACAGTAAAGTCCATGGATCTGTCCATCATTCAGTAACAGAGCTGCTGTGTCTGCCCAGAAGTTCCCAGTATTTCATAACTTCACTCCCAGAAGTACTCCTTGGCCATTATCCTTGGGAATGGCAGCTCTGTGGACAAGGATCTATAAAATCACTTGAAGGAATCTTAATAAACATGACCCTTATGGGGAAAAAAACTTCACTCCTGTGGCCAGGAAGGCAGCAAGTTCTGTTCCCCAAAGGAATTCATTTTCCTGGAGTCTGAGGTCAAAGTCATCTACAGTGGCTTCTGCTCCAGCTCAGTTCAAAGCAGCAGCAGTTTTTTCACACCTGTGGGATCAATAGCCCACCCAGAGGGCTTGTACCTGAGCACAGGTGGAACAGCTCTGTAGTAAAATCAGCAGGGAAGGTGTGGTTCTGAAAGACAATGATGATTTCTCCTCTCAGACCAGCTCTATAATTCTTTCTCTTTGTGTTTTCCTTTTCTCCAGGGATCTGCAGAACTTGGAAAAGCAGGTAAATGGAGCCAACAGAACACGGTTTTGATTCTGAAGAGTGGTTATCTGGGTTAATTGCTGCAGTGGGAATTACTTTCAGGAAGATGCACAAACAAATTGCTAGTGATATGATCTGAGATAGAGTGCCTGGACTTTTGTGATTCACCTTTAAAAATAGGCTTTTACTAAATACATTAAAAGTGCAGTTTGTGCTCCTCCTAAGACTGCTTAAATTATGGGTGAGAAGAACAGGAATCTCAAAACCCCAGCACTATTATCTGTTAGGTCACACAGGAACCACTTTAGCAGAACTTTCAGGGAATGACATCAAACGAGTTGCTTAAGGTAAGACAAATTCCCTTAAGCATAGACAAAGAGTAGTTTAGAAAAACAATATAATCTTTACAGAACTTTTCTTGCTCCCTTTCCTGTGAACTGTCTGGCTTGCGAGACTCATGAGTAAAAGGGGCAATAAAATCAGATAACCCATGATTTATATATTAGATTCTCATAGAGCAGTGTTTGCAGTGAGTTTCCTATTGGAACTATGCTGCAAAAAGAATCTGTCTCTAGACAACGCATTACTTGTGACAGCAAAGGCTCTGCATGTTTGGTAGACATAATTTGCTGTTTTTCTAACATCTGAAGTCAGAATGTCACATCAGAGTGACAGTTTCATTGTGCTTACAGCTAAATTAATAGAGAAAGTAAACAAGAAACTGTTAGGCTGAAAGCAAACAAAAGATGTTTGCTATCCTCTCATAAAGCTCCAAATTAATTTTTTAAATGCCAACAAATAAGGCACACATGTAATGTAGTTAAACTGACCCATTTTATGTTCCACGGAATTTTGTTGAGCTGTCTTCCAATGTTAATTGAGGTTTTATACAGCAGCCTCTTTTAATAATAATTTTCTATAATTATTATTCATGTGTCTTAAACCAGTAGGAGATGATACAATAAACAGATTAACAGATTAAATATTAAATGAGTTCATGGTACTTAGAACAACAATGCTGAACATTTCAAAAGGGTTGATGCTTTGATTAGATTGATGGGGGGAAAAGTAATAACAGTACATGGGTATTCTCTTACTGAATATTATTCTTTGTCATAGAATGGAGATGTATGCATAAGGTGCTTAGCTATCATCTTCAATAAGCTGATCACAGATTTAGACAGAAGATTACATCCATTTTACTCTTCCAAAGTTCTGAAACAGCTGCACTTTTGACATTTCTAAGACACAAATAATTCTTCTGAAAAATCATGCTAGAACTCCAACAACACATTTCTGGACTGCCAATATGGAGTTTCAATTGTACAGGGCTTTTTTTTTTTCTTAGTTCTAAATGTTAAAAATTACAGACTGAAAACACAAAGGTGTTTTTTGCTGGTGTTTTTCTTTCCTAAAACCCACCTGTTTGTACACTGATGTGGCCACAAGAGTTACCTCCTAGTTCATCCAAAAGGAATCCAATTCAGGACATTCTGTCTGCAGCAGGGTCTAATAAAGGAAGTCCTACTGGTTTTTAAAAATAGGGCCGTGGCACTGAATATATAATTTCTGATCAAACTGGTAACACCTTGAAATATCAAACAACCTAAAATAATAAAAATTATTTAATATCCTTAAAACATAAGGGAAAGCCTTGTAGATCATTAGTATGTGTCTTCTCTGCTCACACAAATAACAATCATCTGTGGGGTTATAAGGTGTTTTGCAACTTGTCTTCTGTAGAACTACAATTAGAAACTGATGAATATGAATGGGTTGCCTGCACACAAATTCACCAAACAAAATGGCAACTTCTTGCCATTTGATACTGCTCTCAGGCAGTTCCTATTTCAGTTTTGAATAAATTACAAATTTATAGTGATATGAAATTTATAACATATGTAATATATAAAACAAAGTTATTGACTAATGTATCCATTTTCTTGAATGGCAATGTTCAATACATGCAAAAATGTGGAAGGAATGACTGCTTATTATTTCTAATTAATACTCTAAAGATCATCCTACCTTTTGGGCACTTTTCCCTGTTTTCTTCTCCAGAAAAAAAAACTATTTAAAGATTTAACAACAGAAGGAAACTGCAACTTCTACAAATCTTAATTCTTTACAGATTTAATAAGCAATTTGTAACTATTAAAACGCTTACAACTTCATATACAGTAGAGTTTTTGGAATCAGTATACAGAAAAAAAAAAACTCATAATTTTTTTTATTAATCAGAGAGGTCCAAAACTATTTATAAAGCAGTTTCTCTTAAAGGTAGCAAAGTGCTTGGATAAGTTATCCATATGCATCACCTCAGCAGAAACTCACTGATTGCTATATATAGAAGTACTGTAAGAGCAGAACAGGGTACCAAGATTAAAATACCTACTTTCTGAAAAGTAGAAGTGAGAATTCTTTGCAAGTCAATCAAATAATAAACCCTGTATAGAACCAGGGTACCATTTTAAAAATTGCAGCTTCAAATATTTCATTCTTCTTTAAATACAACCAAACAATTCTTAAGATTAAATGTTCTAAAAAAAATGTACTCAGAATATTGCAAATATTTGAAATTCAAATGCTGTATCTTTCACTTCTGCACTTGTCTTAGAATATATTGAGATAAATTACATCTATTCCAATATTAATTTGGAAAAAAAAACCTGATCTGAACAATAAATAAATCAAGCAAATTATTGAAAATTAAAATGAGGTCTGCCGAGCCTTCAAATGAAAACTGCGTTCTTCTTTGAAAATCTGTTGATCCATAACTTCCTCTGTGTGTGTGTGTGTGAAGGAAGTGTAAGGGAAACAACAAACACATTCAGCAGATCTCAGCTAGCACAGAGATATTTCAAAACATGCAAAGAGGAAAACGAGATCACTGTGTGTAGATTACTGTTTGCTATATTAGGAAGTCCTCTGCTTAGAATTCAGCCACATTTATCAAGAAAAATCTAATACTACTTAGTTATAAATTAGCCGTGTATCAGAATCCATATAGAACAGACTGTCTTCTAGCTGGTACTTCATGATTATAATGTTGGGAGTCCTCAAAAATAATACTTAAACTCATGCCTAAATTAATTGACTGAGGCGTATGGAAACAGGATGCAAAATCCTGAATGCAAAAACTCTATTGCCAAATTCAAAATACTCAGAGTTTTGTCTTAGAATCTCAAACATAGGCTGAGAAGAAGCCCTAAGCCTTATGCAATTTCCATAGATCATTGTCTTTCTGGGAGCATAGAAATGACAATGCAATTTTCAGAATAATTGCATACATTGAACCTCTCTGGTTTAGTAGTTTACAGAATTTGTCAGCACTCGGTCTGCACTCAGGACAGGCGAGTACTAATGCACACAATAGAAAGTTGACTGCATTTCCTAGGAATTTTTCCAAGGATAGCTCAACTGCTCTCATCCCCGTGGTCCAAAGGACACCTTCTTGTCAGTTCTCACTTGTTACAGAATGATTATGTCCTCAAGAAGACTTGTGGCACCAAAAGGTGTGTGTGCACACTAATTTTGGCGTGCCTCCAGACCAATGACAGGTTTCCAGTTGTAAATGTGGATTGCAAGTAAATACAGGATTTAGTAAATGAAATATTTGTAAGAATTGCTAACATTATGGAGCTCACATCTGCTTTTGACTACCACAAATCATTTGTAGTGTCAGTTGTTTGGTTTGTTCCTAAGTTTTAATTCAGAGCATTTTTCTGGCTCAGCTTAGTACATGAAGCAGGCTTGCATGCCAAAGCTGTGATTAACTTTATGGATGTAGTGGAATTATGGAAATGCATCATGCAAAAGTGCGTACTTGCCAAAATTATTCCATGACCTTGTGCTTTGCTGAGTTTTAAATAATTCAGTGATGTATTGAATGAATAAATTTGTGCTGCTTGTTACTCTAAACAGTCATGCTTTCACTTTCCTTGCCATTTTTAATAAAGCCTCACTTTCTTATATTCATGAAATATTGCATTTCAATTAAATTACATACATATTGAGGAAATAGTTTTCCCTAAGCTGTTTAGTGTTGACACCAACTGTCATTTGCCTTTTCTTTCTGTATAATAACCATGGAGGTTTTATGTACAGGCAATATAAAGCACTGTCACACTTTAATGAGAAACTTTTTTGATCATATATAGCACAAGAGGGAATAAACCTAAGCCATTAATAAACCTAAGCTATTAATGTAACTTTAAAATCATATACTCAGTCCAAGCTGAAGCTTTCCATTCCAGTATTTCAGGTGCTCAGTAAGAACTACAGAACTCAGGTCTTTGAGCTGGTTCCATTTGAGCAGAATTTGGATTTAAAGTGCCACAGTAACAGAAGAGCCACAGTAACAAGGCAGGTATTTTCAACATAGAAAGGAAATGAGTATGCAAACATAAAGTTATACCAGATTGAAACAGCAAAATACTGTTCTCCAATATGTCATTATTTCATTGCAGGTACATTAATTAAAATTATTTTGGTTAAGGGTATTTCCCCTTTTAAAATGGGACTTCTATGACTTTCTTATTTATAAGAAATAAACATTTTCAAATTAAAACTGCGTTCTTCTTTGAAAATCTGTTGATCCATAACTTCCTCTGTGTGTGTGTGTGTGAAGGAAGTGTAAGGGAAACAACAAACACATTCAGCAGATCTCAGCTAGCACAGAGATATTTCAAAACATGCAAAGAGGAAAACGAGATCACTGTGTGTAGATTACTGTTTGCTATATTAGGAAGTCCTCTGCTTAGAATTCAGCCACATTTATCAAGAAAAATCTAATACTACTTAGTTATAAATTAGCCATGTACCAGAATCCATATAGAACAGACTGTCTTCAAGCTGGTACTTCATGATTATAATGTTGGGAGTCCTCAAAAATAATACTTAAACTCATGCCTAAATTAATTGACTGAGGCGTATGGAAACAGGATGCAAAATCCTGAATGCAAAAACTCTATTGCCAAATTCAAAATACTCAGAGTTTTGTCTTAGAATCTCAAACATAGGCTGAGAAGAAGCCCTAAGCCTTATGCAATTTCCATAGATCATTGTCTTTCTGGGAGCATAGAAATGACAATGCAATTTTCAGAATAATTGCATACATTGAACCTCTCTGGTTTAGTAGTTTACAGAATTTGTCAGCACTCGGTCTGCACTCAGGACAGGCGAGTACTAATGCACACAATAGAAAGTTGACTGCATTTCCTAGGAATTTTTCCAAGGATAGCTCAACTGCTCTCATCCCCGTGGTCCAAAGGACACCTTCTTGTCAGTTCTCACTTGTTACAGAATGATTATGTCCTCAAGAAGACTTGTGGCACCAAAAGGTGTGTGTGCACACTAATTTTGGCGTGCCTCCAGACCAATGACAGGTTTCCAGTTGTAAATGTGGATTGCAAGTAAATACAGGATTTAGTAAATGAAATATTTGTAAGAATTGCTAACATTATGGAGCTCACATCTGCTTTTGACTACCACAAATCATTTGTAGTGTCAGTTGTTTGGTTTGTTCCTAAGTTTTAATTCAGAGCATTTTTCTGGCTCAGCTTAGTACATGAAGCAGGCTTGCATGCCAAAGCTGTGATTAACTTTATGGATGTAGTGGAATTATGGAAATGCATCATGCAAAAGTGCGTACTTGCCAAAATTATTCCATGACCTTGTGCTTTGCTGAGTTTTAAATAATTCAGTGATGTATTGAATGAATAAATTTGTGCTGCTTGTTACTCTAAACAGTCATGCTTTCACTTTCCTTGCCATTTTTAATAAAGCCTCACTTTCTTATATTCATGAAATATTGCATTTCAATTAAATTACATACATATTGAGGAAATAGTTTTCCCTAAGCTGTTTAGTGTTGACACCAACTGTCATTTGCCTTTTCTTTCTGTATAATAACCATGGAGGTTTTATGTACAGGCAATATAAAGCACTGTCACACTTTAATGAGAAACTTTTTTGATCATATATAGCACAAGAGGGAATAAACCTAAGCCATTAATAAACCTAAGNGTCACTGGAAGGGTCATCAAGGATTGGAAGAGGCTGCCCAGGGATGTGGTGGAGTCCATCCAAGGTCGTACTTAAAATACATGGATATGTGGAACTCAGGGACACGATTAAGTAGTGGGTTTGGCAGTAATGGTCAAGTTCAATGATCTCAGAGGGCTTTTTTTCAACCTCAAGAATTTCAATTCTATGATATGCTCCTTTCCAGTCAACCTGATTTAATCTCCCACCATTTGGCAAAAGTCAACAATTTTTTAACAAGGCCAGAAAGACCCCACAAAGCACATATTGCATATCACCCTCTAGGACTGATGTAGAGAAGGCTGAAACAGAGCCTCAATCTCAAGTGAAAGCTACAAAGGCTTCTCTGATTTCAAGACACAAACCATTGTTACAGAGCAGCTGTTGTAGATAGCAGGTACCATGGATACCATGGAAGTTTATTCCCAGAGTGCAAATGAATATATATTTCAGGGGACAAAAAAAAAAAGCAAATATTAAATAAATGCTACATTAACACATATTCAAAAGGCCAGTAAATGTCTCACAACTCTAATTAGCTATTTCTTGCTGTTTTCAAATAGCAGGAGTAAATGTGTTTGTGAGCTTCACCTGACAGATAAAGATTTCTCATTAATTTCTGTAATGAAACAAAAATAGTTAATATAGGGGATCTCCAGCAGTCTTAACTTTAAATTGGCCCTAAAATACTGATAAACTCCAGTGAAGAAATCACCAGCCCCGTTTGTCATAATGCTTTCAGCAAATTATCTCAAACTGTTCTGGTTCTCTCAGTGTAAGTAAGAGGCCACAAATATTTGCCCTGAAGCACTGAATAGCAGTCTCAGAAAGACAGTGGCAGAATTATTGTAAAGAGCTAGGTAAAATGAAGTGCATTACAGCAGCAAAAGCTTTTGATTCCATAATTGAAGCTATTTTCTATATACAGAAGGTTTTAAATAAACATCAAAATTATTCATTCTTTATAGTTTTAGGAAAATAAGTTGTCTGCAGCAAAAATACTAAAATTACCAGTTCAGAAGTTTAGAGTGAGACAGATCATGAGCCTTCTCAAATTTTTTCTGTTTCATGATTTTGAGAAAGTATGAGCATTTCCTTGACATGTAGTTGCCTGTTTAGGTGTCACTGACATATTACTTATGTGATAGATGAAAGAAAGGCTGTACAAAAAACATTGTGGTTTTTTTAACCATAACTCCACTTTACTTCCTGCAGGTAAAGGGGAACATTTTAGTTGACTTTAGCATGTAGAAGGGCTCAAAACTGAAAGAAAGAATTGTAATTTGTGCTGCTTCCTTCTGCTTCTACATCAAATGCCATTTTATAAACAATGCAAAGTTAATATCAGCAATGCTATCTGGACTAAGACAAAGCTATGTCTTTTTTTTTTTTTTAAGTAGCAGTGTTTAATCCCAAATCAATAGAATATCTATCAACATTTAAAAGCAAAACAATGCCAAGAAGAGTACAGCTAAGGGTATAATCAGATTAAAACAGAGGGTAAAATAGGTCCTCAATTTGTTTTCTTCCCTTGAGATCACAAATTTGAAGGATTTTAGGATCTGCCTTAGTCAAAATAGTAATTTGAGCATAGACATTTTTCCTATCTTTTATGATTCTACATTAGATCATTAATTTTACTTTCAATTTTTTGTAACTGTTAAATAATTTCTTATTATCCAACCACAGTAATTCATATTGAATGCCATCCCTAGTTACACAAGAGGTTAAAACCTGACAAGAATCATTACAAGAATCATCAGTATGATTAAAACTAATAGTCATTCAGGTTATTTTTGAAGTATTTTTAACAATTTCTGGTTTTCACTATATGGTAGGGGTTTCAAAGCCAGTAAATGTCACTGATGGGAAAAAAAGTGAAAACAATTAAGAGAGACAAACCAAGAAAACACATACTTAAGCAGCTACCCTTGAAGACCAGATACTGGTAAATCACAGCATTACTGTTTATGACTCAAACATCCTTTTCTCTCAGTCTTCTCTTCTTTCAGTCTTTGTATACATCACTGAGATTGCAAAATAAGGTGACATAAGTGTCTTGGTGCATAGAATCATGTTTGTGTGCTTGTAAATTCTTTTGTGTGAGTACTCTGGAGCAGAGCGTGAGTCCTTCCCCTCTCTTTGGTTACAGACTCCTTGCTCATAACGCCTATAGCAGCTCCCCTCAGCCTTTTTGTGCTGCCCTCCATTAAAATATCTGTCAAACACTCGGTGCAGTTCTGCCTGGTGCATGGGCTGATGACACCCAAGCACTGGGCTCTGAAGATGTATGACAAAAAATGCACGCTCAGTACCCCAGGCACGCAGCTTCTTTTCGATTCCCGCGCCATCGCTTGTGGCACTCTACCACGTTAGTGCTGTCCTCCGACTGCCCCGTGCTACCCACAAGCTGTGCAAACGCACAAAAAAACACAGCCAGCAACAACAGCAAGTTACTCTGCATAGTGTGGCTTATTAGAGCTCTGATGCACTGAGGTAGTGCAGAGAAACACAAGGGATCACGGCGCAGAGGAGTGCAGGCATGGGACATCCCTTGGCTGTAAGCAACTGCCCATGCATGCCAAGACCTGGACACACCTGGCTTTAGGGACAACAAAGGGAACAAAGAAATCATATCAACATAAGTACAAGGCAATATATAGAGTGAATTTGGGTGTTATGTAGAGCTGTGGTCAAATGAAGAAGGAAGTAAGTGCAAAAGCAAGTTAGCAAAAATCAGAAAATGATCCCTAGTAGACCCTGGAGGGAGGAATAACAATTCCTTGACATCATACGCCTCATAGTGAAGAGCCTCATGTATTCCCTTCATGTTGCTGCCTATCAGCATGAAACCCCCAACACTAGGCTCAGAGGAGCTGGAGAAAGAGGAGCATAGCACCAGGAAAGGGGTACAAACTAAGTTTCTGAAATATATTCTGTATGGATATGCCCCTCCTTGTTCACCTGTCATTATATCTGAACTAGTTATGATTCTTTCAGTAGAATATTAATGTTTCAGTTAAAAATATTTTTAATAAATTCTTGGGTTTATATCTTACATCTGTTTCATGCATCTCCTGTGTTAAATATGTTCACAAGCTACAGAAGGGAGGGAGGATCTGTGTTTCACAGATATAATTTAAGAACTTTTTATCCATATTTTTTAATTTTTCAGTTATTATTGAAATGCTCCAAAAGACTATAAATTGTCCAACATCACATTTCTATGCCAGTCACATCTTGGTTGTAACATTTCCTATGGTATGGACTAAGAAGAGATGCTTCCTAAGGGACTTCACAAATTTTCTTCTATCGATCACTGCTGGAAATTTTATGTATGGAGGTAAGATGAGATAAAAGACCATTTCCTTTGATAGCAGAGACTTCAAAAAGATGTTTCTGATTAAAATATCTCTGATGCCAGAGAATGCCAAATGCTTCTGTAGCTCTTTGACTTCACAGCTTTGCATTTTTATAATGGAACAAAAAGGATGAAGGAAGCCCATCTGAAGTCCCTGTATTTTATGAAAAAAAGAAATCCATATGAATATAAACTAATACAGATTGTTAAGCCAGGCATTTTAAGATCCAAGTTGTACTGAAATAGGGGCTGCTTTGGAAATGGAATAACTAATGTCATTAATTTTCATTGTAAAATATTATTGGGACATAATCAAAGCACAAGGCATTTCATGTGGGAGCTCTGCACAGTATGATTCTGCAGTACACAAAGTTTTTTTAGGGATAAATATGTCAAGAAAGGTGGCAATACTGCAAAGTTAAATTCTGACATACATGTCATGATCATGGAGGATTTGTAGGAGACAGAAGACCCAAGGTGGTATTTGCTAGGAACTCAAGTATGTGTAAAATTAACATTGTGGCATGGTGGCACATGTTAAGTTCCATGTGTTCACTTTCATGATGCTCAAGTAAGACATTTGAAAGGATTCAGAATAATAGGCATAAAAACAGATCAGTGTTTTCTACATGTTAAAAAAGCTGCTTGTATTTTGAAAGTTTGATGCTTTCAAGTCCTCAAACATAATCTCAAATTCCTATTTCATTTACTAAGATAAGCACATTTAGGACAAGGTACTATATACCTGATTCACCAAAAATGTGAAGCCATTAATAAAGCATGAGAGGGAATGCAGCATCTTAGTGTTTGGAGAGGTACAAATTCTATTGACACATCACTTGTGTACTGGAGTCTCACAAAAATGGCAGAAATGCTATCTGAGAATTCTCACATTCTGAGTTATCACTGCAAGCAGGTGCATGAGGGGTTGAACCACAACAGCATCCATGGCCTTTGGTGCTTGAACACTGAGGAGAATATTTGGTCCTGCCTCTTAAAAAAGTATAACTAAAAACAGTTTTACCAAAGCAGGACAAAGGTCCTCTGAGTCCACCACCCAACACAGAAAAACTTCCCTAGAGTACTTTCCCAATCTCTAGCATCTACACATTCAAGATACCTTCAGCCCAAAATACACAAATTGCAATATTTTTCTTTGCAAATATTTCTCAGCATTAATGTTTCATGGTCCATGTGGTATATGCTAAAATAGCAAACCAACAACAGCTGCCCAAAGACACACTTGCCTGAGATCAACAAAAGAATGTTTGGTTTTAGTGGTAGTTTCTCCTCTGCATTTCAGTGAATTTTAATTTTCAGCCCACAAAACATACTTTACAGAGGGTTTTTTTTCAGTTGTTGTACTGTAATATCTGGTTTATCAGAGCACATAAGACACATTTCTAAGCATGCTCATATACTTGCTTACATTGGGTATTAAAGTTAAAGTGATTATCTTTCATCCATATTTGGATGACAATCACCTTCAACAAAATCACACACAACTGCAATCTAAAAATGCATGGGCACAGTAAAAATAAAAAACTTTGAAAACATATTATTTTGCAGATAACAGAAAAAAATGAAGCAATATGAAGGGTTTGGAGATTTCAGGGGCATTTCAACGTAAAACACTTTTGACTTGAGTATTTTAATTAGACATCCATTCAGTTTCATCATTTGAACCTACCTCTTTCTTTCCTGAATCTGCACGGTTCATCTTAAGACAAAATACTAGAAAATTATTGGCTTGTCAAAGAAAGCATATTTTAAAACCATCCATGATGACAAACTCTATGAATTATTGTTTTTAAAACTCAATCTTACCCTTTTTGAATTCAATGGCATAAATTCAGTTTATTCCAGGGGACTGAGAGGGAGCCCTTGATTCATTCATTTGCATGTAATCTAACAGAGCTACATGCTTTTGAATATAAAGTAAAAGAAATCTTTTTCTCTTTACAATAACACAGGATAAAGGACTCCCAGGGCAAAGAACTGATGAATAAGGTTAGCTTGTCAAAATTTAAATCACTGTTTAAAAAACCAAAATCCCTTAAACTCTTCCAGAGAGGGCAGTCCAGTAAACATTTTGTTCATGAACTCTGACTGTGCACTCTGTGTATACAAAGTTCTCAAAAGTGTGACACCAATAACTTGTGACCCATTCCCAGAGAAAAAGCCTCTGGTCTATTCTGTGGCCCAACAGAAAATGGCATACTGCTTCGAAGTAATAACTAAACTAATATAAACTCAATGCTCTTTTTGTAAATACTGCAGCTAGATCAAACAAAGATTTTATCTTCTCTTGTTTAAATGTAGGAATGTGAGCACAGAATGTAAGGAGTGGAATACCCATGATTATGCTGAAAACAACCCAAGTAACTATTTAGACCACAGCCTATCTTTTGGGTGTCAATGAAGCTACAGAAACTGAAGTTAGTCTCTTGCATAAACATTTGTCTGTCACATCTTAAAAAAACCCACAAAAAATTAGGTGCAAGAAAGCAGTACTTTATGACTTTTTTCATAAAGCAAACCAAAAAGAAATGAAGTGTAAATTTGCATGTGTGGTTCATTTTTCAAAAAGTAAACCAATCTAAGAAAAAGTCACATAAAGGGGTGTTCGTGCTACTTAACCTCAAACTAAAAATGGTGACTAAGGTTGCTGGAAATTGAGTCACACAGATTATTTATTACAGCTTGGTAAAATTATTTTAAAAATCTCAACAATAGAGATCAGTAAGGGATGGCAAATCACCTCTAAATAGAAAGGCATTGATTGGTCAATTATAAAAAAGAAGAGAAAAACCATTTCAATTTCAAGTCTTTGGGATTTCATAAATAGAAGTAAATAAAAAAGTTGTTTAAAAATATAATTTTAGTGAAATATATTGTGTGGGGAGCTGGATTTCTCATAGAGAAAGCATTGGTCCATTCCTCCTATTTGAAACTATTGTCCAGCTTTTAGCTATCAAGTACATGCTCTATCTTTTGAAGGAGCACTGAAGGATATAATGGAAATGAGATGCTCACTGATATCAGGGATAAAAATCCTGGATTTTCCCAAATGGTATTAGTTCTGAAGAGGAAAGGAAGGTCTCTATATCACTGTTGGTTTGGGGTTTTTTTTCTTTTTTTGAGCAACCTATATTATTTTTCAATCAAAATATTGCAATATAAGGAAGAAAAGTAGTGCATCTACAAGAATGAAGACATTAACCTCATGCTTCTTATAAAAAAACATATTGAACTTTAAACCCAGAACTCTAAGCTCTATTGAAATTAAATTAACACACCAAAAATCCACAAAGAACCAAGCCAGGTGTTGCCTAGTCTAGTCAGATTCAGAATACTTTATATTTTATCCATTTTATGTCTACACAGAAGTGTGGGAATTTCACCCAAAGGGTGAAGAAGTAAATGAACATAGTTCTGTCCAGTAATCCCTCCTTATGAGCATCTTTTCTACTTCTGTGACTCCTCACTTCTATCCTAACCCACACGCACACAGTCCCCCATGGTTTGCATTTATTTGAGGCTTTTAATCCTCACCTCTTGAAAGACTCTGAAGCCTGCTTAACTTCATTGCTGTTCTGAACTCCCTAATTGTCTCCATTTCTTCACATAATTACTCCTACCCCAGCAGCCCCCTTGCCATTCCTATCATCGTGCCTTGTGTGTCAAGCACTAGAAGTGGGTTTCTTTTCCTCAAAAGATATTGGTCTGTTATGAAACTCACTTATAAAGAAGTTGCTAAATCTATATGTACAGACATACTGTAAAATATGTATGCATATACAGACACCCAATCTTGATAAATTATCTGTCTCCTGTAGAATCGATGCATTGAACATTATTGATAGATTTGTAGGTATGCTCTTGGACAGAGAGTTTGTCTTCTCCTCCCCTCTCCCATTCTGTACAAAAATAAAATTACAGTAGCATTCAACTGATAATTATATACTGACATAAAAGTAGTCACTCCAATGTGCCCTAGAAATCACTCATTGAAAAGATTATACATGTATTGCTCTAACATGTGTCACTCAGCCCGAAGTGATGCCTGACTTAACTGAACGTATTGATTTGTTCCCCTGAAATTAATTCCTTTTTTTTTTTCAAAAGTCATTTATAATGCATTCCAAAGCACCAGTCACAGAAGACAGAGCACTTGAGCTTCAATCAGCATTAAAGTTCCCCCCTGCTCTCCTGTAATTCTATCATTCATAGATAACCAAAGACAAAAATACTTTCAGTAGCCCTTGAGGAGTGCTTGGCTTTGTCATTTAGAGGTTTCTCCTCAGAGCAGAGCAGCTTCTAACTGAGTGAATCATCATGGACATGTGAGGATGTCTCAGGCATCCTGGAGATAAAGTTTCTGTGGTAGGTTCAATACAGTACAAGAAATGATCAAGAAAACACAAAAATTCTGGAGCACAGTCTTAGTCCCAAATTAATCTGCCTGCAGTAAAATAATCTTGTGAAGAGAAATCATCTTCTACATGGACTAAATATTTTTTTTTTATTAGGTCCCATGGGGTCTAGACTGATGACTCTACTGAACAATAACAAGTTATTCTGTTTAACTCCCATGTGCTGCTTGTTTTAGTCATTTACTAGGTAAGGAAATAAACTCATGTCTTAATGTTTAAACTCTGCCTTTTTAGGTCCTCATATTCAAGCTTGCAATCTTCAGAAAAACACACAGAAGTTTAATTCTCCCTACACCATATAGGAAAGGTAGATACCTTATTTTGGACTTGGAAAATTTTAAGAGTTGTTCTCTGTAGCACTGTTCTCCAAGCTCTGGTCTCCCACTCATCAAAATAATGTATGGCTAGTAGTAGAGTGCATTGGGGTTTTTTGTGTATACCCTGTGTCCTGGTTTAAGACAAATTTGGAAGGAAACCTCCTGAGTTTCTATGCATGGAAACACATCATTAACAGAGACTGGAGAAAGTCATGGGGTAAGGACTAGGACCCAGAGGGAAGAGAGATGCTTCCCATGCACAGCAGAGTGCAGTTTAGTCAAGGTTACTTTAGAAGCAGTGAACACAGATCTCTGACACAGGGAATGAACACCTCCCTGAAACTCAGCTCTGCCTAATTACTGCACTGAGAATGGGCATTTTGGGAGCCTGAGACACCTGAGAAATATATATAGTCTTTTAGAAAGACTATAGAAATAGTCTTTTAATGACCTACCTATATCTGTGCTTGCCTGATCATTCAGATCAGAAGCTACAGTTGGCAAACATGATTTTAGCTTGCCAGCAAGCCAGAAGCTAAAAGCTGATTTAATAGAATGTGTGTTACAGCCAGCCATATTTCTCAGGGCAAGGAAAATTTACAAGAAATCATATGCTTTGGAACAGTCTCATTCTGGTCATTGATCAGGTGTTTCTGGATCACAGAGCTGTCCACAGCGATAATACAGCAGCATTCAGCAAACAAGGAACTCACCAGATGCATACATGACCTAACAACTTCAAAAATAAATATTTGATACTAACAGAAAATACTTTTTTTCCTATAAATATTGCTCTGTGGCAATACATATCATATTGATATGACTTTTATTCAACTAAAAACTCTTTCCTTTATCACAGTAATACAAGTACAGATCATAGTTACTTGTATTTGAAATTTGTCTTTATAATTTAAACCCAAATGATAACTTATTTAAACATGCCATAGAATAACTTCTGCCCTAAATACCAGATTTTCTTAGTCATTTTGAAGTGGGATAAAATCATAAATGATACTTAATAAAATTATCCAACCCAAAGCTATTTCTTTACTTTGTTACTACGTCTCCACCTGTCTCCAGACACAGACTTCCAGGTCAGGGAACACTGTCAGGATTGAGAACAATGTGTGAATATTATACACTAAGCTATAATGTGAATTGGAGGCTTGTATCATGAATATCCTGGTCCATAGCTGTCCTGATTCTGAATTTCACAGTGAGTCAGGCAGAGTCAGTGCAGGATAAAAATGTGATTGTCATTATCACCCACTGGAGAAATTTCTCCTTGATGCTGCTTCTATCCTGGTTACCTCCCACCCAAGAGGGGATTCAATTGTGAATTCCCCTGCCAGTTCCACAAAAACAAGTATCAGCAGTTTCTTGTTAATTTCCTTGGAGGCAAATTGAAACAAGACAAACTTCAGTCGAGATTCTCAACCCCATCTTGATGGCAGTCAGCCATTAGACTCAGAAGTTAAAGCCCAGAACTTAAACATCTAATGCATACATAACGTTAGACACAAGTCAGAGAGGTTGGAAAATTGCATCACTCCTCTTTATATGTCTTGAAACATTCTTTGAAAAGAACATAAAGCACCCAAGAAAACAAGGTTACCAAGAAGCTGCATTTTTTACATAGTTAAACTCACAAACTCCAACACAGATGGATCTTTGTTTTACTTGTTTGTTTGTTCACTTTTTAAAATTATTTTTTCTTGTTTAACTGCAGCAAACAAGCACATAACTGCATTTCCACACACAGACTTTATGTTCTCTGGTTAGAACACTTGTATGTTACAGAAAGCTGGCAGTCAATGACAAACAGAGAAGGGAAGAATTTCTGATATACCCTAACATAAGCCATTTACCACTTACTTCAAATATTCAGCTTATTTGAAGAAAATGAGCAGTGTCTGATTATTTGTAATGACAAATTATTCTGTAACACTGAAAGAAAAATGTAAAAGCACAGGTAGGTAATTATTCCTTAAAAGCAATCCAGACTAACATTTATAAATGACAGCATTAATCACAAGCATTCACCGTAAGAGAAAAAAAACGTGATGAACTAGAGCAAATGGCTTTTTATGCATGTGGTTACAGAGTCAGCAAGCAGAAATTCTCAGAGCACAATTTCTTATTTAGAATTACATAACTATCCATTTTTATTAGCTCTACATGCTTTCAGTTCTCTTTCAAATTTCTGCATCCAAGTGCCACTTCAATGCGATTACTTTCCATTCTAGCAGTGAAGCTGTACAGCTTTACATGGCTTCTAATCCAGACTTCAGGAAGTGCACTTGTTTCCAGATATTTACATTGTTTAACAAATTTGTACAATACAACAAATTGGAAAAAAAAAGCTAACACACATATGAAAAACATTTTAAATCCCCCTTTTCAAATCAAAATTACCTTGGTTTTTTCGTATATCATACTGCAAATAAATAAGGTTAGGTAGATAGCTAAATATAGTGCAGAAGTATCTCTAGTCAAACAGCAAGTTTTCACTGAAGTATTTTCATATCTGCATTTTGGCAGATGTGCCAGGTTCAAAGGTAATGGTTTCACAGCTAACTAAGGTAATTGCAGAAATTAAAGCATGAGTAACAGAACTGAGGCAATGCACCACCAGCAACCTAAAAGCTCTAAAAGTTAGAACATAATTTTGAATTGCAGACCTTGAAGATCTTCCAGATAGATGTTTTTCTATCACTGTTGTCTTTACCTTTCTGTGAAGACAATGTTCCCCCTATTACTCATTGGTCCAAGTGAAAAAAGAAGCTGACAGGGAAACAGCTGTGTGATAGTGATGGTGGTAGAAGACTGACCAAGCTTTTGGAAATGGCTTTTCATTTATGCCATCACTGCAGGTTAATCATCATTGCAGAGAATTTTTATTTCAAGCATTTAGAAAATTGGCAGCTTCTAATAAACTGTTATTTTCTAACAGAAATTTTCATGACAAAATGAATTTTTGTAAGAATTTTAACTGTTTTCATTACCAATACTGTAAAAAGAAGTCCTATATCAGCTTTCCAGCACTTAAAACAGAAAGGTTAAAGCAGTAATCAGTATAAAGCACTTAGTTACACAGCTTTTACTAGAATGGCACAGGCAAATATTTGAGACAAGAGTGTGGATTGCATGCCCTTAAGAAAACTAAAGGACAGCAAGTGATTTCTATGTGCATTGCACATGAATTGACATACTTGGAGCCACTGCTTTTGCAGGGAATAAAGGACCACTCTAGAGACACTAAACAGGCTTTCAGATGTATATTCATATACCTTTAGGGACATAAAACTCTAAAAATAACTGACAAAGTGACTGAGAGTGTCTCTTGAAATATCTATCTATTTTGCTTGCATGCTTAGCCAACCAGGAAAAAGGGAGCTGTGAATCAGAAGCTATGAAGCTGCAGTTATTTTGAGAAGGGTGTTAACCATGACCACAGAGTCTTTGCAGTACATTTGCCTCATGTGCAGCAGCCTTGCATGAACTCCTGGCTCCTATAATCCTGCAAACACCTGGGTCACTCACAGGCAGACCTGCCAAAACTAGAATGAGTTTGTTTAATCTCACCCCACTTCATGGTTCTTCCATTGCTCTAAACAATGTAAAGACAGACAGGACTCCAGGCAGCACAACCTTCTGATTGCATTGCCTGAATCATAGAATTAATCCCAAAATATTGGCATGAAATCTGCATCCCAAGATGTTGAGAGGAAATAATGAGGTAGAAAAAAGACAGAAAAGAACCCCAGTCTTAATAAAGGAAAGGACAACAGACAGTTTATTTAGAATAAATAAATATATATAAAATAAAAAACATATATTATACGTACACACCAAGTTGCAGATTTGTGCTGCCACTGATTGGCAGGATATATAGAGACCCCAACAAACATTCCAGTTAAAGTTCCAAATGCAAATAAGCATCAATCAATAGATGCACTAAGTACTTCTACCATGGATGAAGTAATTAACCATTCTGAATAATTTTAGCATTGTATCAAGAGTCACTTTGAAATAAACCCCAGTGCATTTCATTAAACAGCAGCAGTAGCTAAATGATGAACTGTTACTGCTGTAACTATTTTAATTTCTAGGATAAGAAAATAAATAGAAAATCCTTGATCCTGACTAATACTGTTTTGATTTTGTGAGGAATCAATATAATTTGAGAACTTGTATGGGGCTACATGATGAACAATTTTATTGTGTAACTGAATATTTTTATCTAAACTGAAACACGTTTTATTATAGTTCATTAAAAAAAAGGACTACTGAAATCAGTTCTTTATTTACTATGAAAAGTCTGGTCAAAGGAGCTAGCAAGTAAAGCAAATGTGATTCTGACATTAAATACTGTTGTAAAAAATGATGGGTTATTATGCAGTTAAACATGAAGTTCTATATATAAGTAACATCAAATAGCCTTTCACTAAAGCTATACAGAGAAAAAACATTTTAGCATACAGTTATGATAAAATAACTGTAATTACTCTACTGCCCTGAAGACATGTAGGTACAAAGCTGTCACAAGTTATATTTTTTAATGATAATTACTTAAAGACTACAATGAACTTTTCATTTATTTTTTTACTCTGGTTTTAGAAAGGTAGTATAATTACAAAAGAAAAATTATAACTCTTCAGCACAACTAATCAGTTTTGATAAACTCCCATGCAAAACCCACTGAAGGAAATAAAGCATAAGAGAGCTGCCACCACTGGAGTATAATTATAAGTATCCTTTTTGCAAAATCTCATTGTAAGATTGCAGACTATTTTTTTCAAGTTAACTTTCAGGTCCACTGTCTAGACCAGAAATCTTTGTTCTTTCTAATCAAGACAGACTCCAAAAAAATGTCCTTAGGACAAAATTAAAAAGGAAAACTCAGGTCAGTTGCCCTCAGTCAATATTCAATTTAGAATACTATTTGAAACATGATTTTTATTTGACACTGGACTGTAGGAGAATGCAGGAATATCAGACTAAAATTGATTTTTTTTTTGTTAATTGGTACACTGCAAATGTGATGTTACATTTACACATGATACACTTTATTTACCATTTCCATTCAGCATTTATGCACATTGAGTAAGAATATCTGTCCACGACAGAAGTGTTGGCTTTTCCTAAACCTCAAATTCAAGAACAACTCTGACTTAGCCACATGAAGAGGAAGGGGAATTGCTTTCTCTGTTTCAAATAATTTGCATGAGGCATACAATGTCTTAGCCTGCTAACAATAAGGTCTGCTGATTTAATCTACATACATAACTGCTAAAAAATATCTCTGAGTTACGTCCCTTTTAAAATCATGGCAGTGCTCATGGCAGTATTAGTGGAGATGACAAGGGTGCTCATAGAGGACTTATGTCTTACACAGAAATATCTGTGTTAGGTCAAATACAGTACCATGCAGAAAAATCCCCCTCAGCAGTGCCACAAACTGTGAAAAGAAAATGTGATAGAAGATATTCAGTACCATCTCCACTGGATCAATTTCTAGGTCAGTTGTTTGTCCTTTAAAAAATATCAAAGCAAGACAAGTGTTCACAACTCTAGTTCCTTTAAATAATATGCTACAGTCGAAATCTAAAATCTGCCTTATTGTAGCTTCTGACATTATTTTAGGTTGAAGAATGAGTTTGTCCAGTGTGAGGAGAGAAATGTAAAATAAGAACAGAGAGTCCTCAGGTACATACTCCAGCTCTGACACACACACCGTATGTCACCATGCAGCAAAAACTACTGGTGAACTCACAACTTCAGGGCAAAGGATTTGGAGAATGGGTCATTGATACCCGCTGCCTTAAACTATGCTACTGCCATTCGAATGAATGTCATAGGTTTGCCCTGGCANTTCATCCCTTTCAGGAAGTAACTCTTTTTGGGATCACTTCTAAAGTAGTTAATTTGAACTTTATTAATTTTTGCAGGAATTTCTTTCTCTCACATAGTAGCTAATTAGTTGAAGTCCTGAAATAATCTACAGTCAAACACAGAAGTTTCTCATTGAGGCAGAAGAGCTCTTCCTTTTGCCAATGCTAATTGTTCCATGAAGTTAAGCAAGATTAGGCTTCACTAAAGAAGGCAGCTTTTGCTTTGAAGAACTTGGACACAGAGTTCTGAAACATTAATACAATTTGAGTGAGGTAATTCAAGCCAGCTGCTAAACAGTGACAGTTTTTTAGTCCTGGTATTAACACATCTAGTCCTATAAGGATTAATGAGACTCTTGGGAATTAATAAATCTTTCCATGTAGTATTAAACAACCTCACTTTTACAGATGCTGAATGTCTTGCTGACCAAAAAAAATTCTTCTCTTTTTTCAGTATTTCACATTATTCATTTTACGGCCTACATCCTGGATACAAGACATTTAATAAACACATATATTAAAAAAAAACCACTTTCTTCAGCCTCATAATTTTGATTTTTTTTCTCTTTTTTTTAATGGAGCATCACAGATTGCACTTGCTTACACCAGGAGGGAATTGGCCACTCTTTGTCCTACCACCCTTTGTCACTTCAAAGTTGACCCATGCATCCAGCTTTCCTGTTCCATGAGGATCAACACACAGGGTGACACAATGTACATACAAAACTTTAACTTACTCTTAATGACATTATATGCCCATGTAGCAACAAAGCCCCAGCATCTGACTAGCGTTGAAAAAGAAAAATCAAGAAAAAAACTACATTGCATAGTGGGGTAGACAAAGAGGCACAAAAAGCATCTTCTAATCTCACCAAATGATCCTGTACCAAAAGGGAGAGGGCTATTAGGATCAGTATTGCTGATCAGAAATAAGACAAAAATAAGCAATATTTTACTTCACATTGTTTTTTTCCACAGACCAATGCATTAAGCCTTTACTTAGACACAGAATTTATAACAAAAAAGGTGGAATAATAACTTAGACAAAATAAACTGTTGAGCCCTGAATTGTGGCTGCAATGAGTAGCTTACAATAGTTCAATGTCTATGCACAGTGTAACACGTGGATCCTGAAACTGATAGGCTTTTTCTATTCATATCCAAACATGAATAACATCAAATGGAATGATGATTAAACAATGAAGTGATATGTGAGGTTTCTGTGCCATTGGGCAATATAAATAATACAAGGAACCTGCCAACACAATAACTTTCATTACGTAAGTAAATAATTTACAGGTTTAATTAAAGTTGGGAAATAACATTAGCTTTGTATATTTACCAAAAAAAGAAGGTAACCAACAACCAGACCAATATCTCTGTTATTCAAAGAGAGAAAGTGGCAAACCCCAAACATTCTGATCAGTTTTAAAAATCAGCACCTTGTGAAAAAGTAATAAATTGCAAGATTGAAATTTTTATACACAAAGGTAGAAAGATTCTGTTGTGTCTTTTGTCTTCTGGGCATGAGCAATGCCAAAGTTGGTAGAACAATAGACCCTAACAAGAATTGTGAAGTGGTCAAAACTGACACACCTGTCTTAAAACAAAATGAAAAATATATTTGATGAGATCTGTTTCCACCTGCTCATAGGGGTCGTTGTATCTTTTATGCATTGAAAGAAAATAATAAATAGAGTCATTAAATCTGATATTTTAAGAAGAGTTTACTGCAGGTTTTCATTGGTCTTCTGGTCTGCATCTGAATTTGAATGGAAAGGGCATTCCACTTATTCAAATCCTAGCTGTTCAGAAACTGGGCTGAATATACAAGCAGAACTAAACAGTTTGTGAATAATGCAGTGCTAACAACCAGAACAAGTACCTTTTTTAAAAGAACCTAAAAACACCCAAACAAACAATAAATTGTGAATCCAAGTTTCTCTATTAAATAAAACTTAAAACCTTGCTAAAGTCCATGTAATATAAATTTTCCAGTCATTTCAACAAGCACGTGGAATACTTATTGTTTTCATGCTTTCACTAAATTATCCTGTTTCCAGCATCCTACTTCAATACAGTATCACCCACTAATGTGTCAGAAGAGAAAACCAAAACACCTCTATAAAGAAACAAGAAAAAATGATTTGTATTAAACCTGCATCAGCTGGAGAAGAAACAACCCTAGTTTTAGTTACTCCTGGATCTGAATATGAAATCTTTTTTTTTTTTTAGTGCCATTGTGTAAATGTCACCTTTTCAGGAGGATATTCTGGCAAGGTGTTCTTGTGGAAGAGAGTGCAGTGGCAGCTGTGGCTATAGGTAGAGTCAGACCTGAGGGAGCACAGAGAGACAACATCTGAGCCCCTCTCCCCAAGCCTCTTTCCCAGAAACCGCAGGGGAATGTTTATGATCAAAGCTTCTCATCCAAAGGAGTGCAGAATAAATGCTACCTTGGCAGCAGGAAGCATATGTAGATCTATGTGTCATCCCTCTCTTTCCCTGACAAGATTGCCAGCACAAGTTTCTCCTCCTCCACCCCCAAGCTTTAATGTGATACTGTGCAGATGAAGTCAAACCCACTTATTTTGGCTTTGGGATGGCAAGAAACAAACTCATCCATCACTTTCTGCCATTTGGGCCTCTAGTCATCACCAATGTGCTGTCCTGGGAAAACACTTGCCTACTTTCAGCTAACTGACAGCATATTTGCTTTTTGTATTTTAAGATTCCCTGGACTACAGGACAGCTATCATTAAAATTACCCTAGATTCTCTTCATACCTATTTAGAATTTAAAACTGGGTGTCAAAATCTGCTTGTCTGTATTAAAAATTAACTGAAGTTATCTTAAGCAATTCATTTTTGTTATTATAATATCCTGTTTTTCACATATTTTGACATCACTGTTAATTTATTCAACTAAGACCTACTTTGCAGCATGTAGAAGTATTTTGTATTATGAAACGTTTAGCATAACTTTCTTTTTCAATTTTTGACATTTTACTAAAATTGAAATACCTCATTAAGGATGGCATATTGCATAAGATACAAACACACACAGCATAAGATCTCATGTTGACATAAAGAGCACAGGATATTAACAGATTCCTCACTTTAGCCCCTTTCTACTTTGCATGGCACCCTACCAACCAAAAATATTTTTCAAGCAGTAAGGGGTAAAACTAATAATGGCTTAACTAAAAAATTGCCTTTTACTTGACGTTCACGTTATTCTAATATTTATTTGAACACATTGAATTTTCCAAGATTGCTACTACTGCCATTACTGCTGTTACTTTCTGTAAGATCACATGTAGTCACCTAGATTTCTACAGCTTTATGCCCCAAGATCATGAACTGTAACAGTCACGGTGACTTAAATATGCTACAGTTTTTAAGGTATGCAACTTCTTTGAAAGCTGCACATTGTTATATTCTGCTAACTGACATTAATTATCCTATGTCAAAGCTGCAAGCTCTCTTACATTTGTACATATTTTTACAATGTTCAAATCTATACAGTTTGCTGCTATGCCTCACAAAGGATTCTTCTGGTTCAAGAACATCCATGAAAAAATATATTCTTCTAGATTAATATTTGCTAGAATAATTCAGTTAGGCCATTTGGATTAATCTCTATTAAATTATATTAGGACCTTTCCTTTAGGGTAGTGCTTTCATATAATAAAATCCTGTAAACACAAGGTCAGACAGTGAACCATGGCTAAGCTCCACAAAATTAAATTCAGGAAATGCAAGGTTTTCCTTTTTGTTCATCTAATCCTTGGATAAGTCATGGTCAATGCTACATAGGAAATATTTGGCAGACTTGTCCTTACATGCTTGTGCAGCAAACAAACTGCAATCTCATCTAGTTGGGCATATTGGGACTCTCACCCCTGTAACCAAGTTCTCCCAGCTTTCACATCCAGGCTTCTCCAAGGAAACTGCAAGGCTAGGGAGTGGCAGTGACACATCTTTTGTCTTTCCTCAGCAGTGGTGTAGAGAGTAGCCAAGACTGGAAAATCCATCCTTTTAGTCCTGGCCTCAAAACTGCTAGAATGGTGTAATTTCCAAAACTACAATACACCAAGCATGAATAGAAAGTACTTAACTTGATATTAAGAAATATTTTTTAGACCATCCAACATTAACTCTGAAGACCATCTACACTGAGGTCAATGGTTACAAAAGAGGAAGTCATCACAAAAATCTATGTCTGAAACTCTTTATTTCAACTATCTTCATTGGTCAAAAATAAAATTCCCCAAGTCTTGGAGAATTAAAGTATTTCATGTGCTAACTTGAGGAAATGTAGTGTGAAACTACCATTTTTCACAATGATGGTTGCACTCCTTGCTGGAAATAACCCTTTGGGTTTTAATCACAGAATCACAAGTTTGGAAGAGACCTTTATGATCATCAAGTCCAACCCATGCCCTAATGCCTTGACTAAACCACGGCACTGAGCACCACATCCAATCTTTTTTTAAATGCCTCCAGGTATGGTGACTCCACCACCTTCCCAGTCAGGCAATTCCAGTACTTTATCACCCTTTCTGTAAAAAATCTTTTTTCCAAATACCCAACCTACATTTCCCTTGGCACAGCTTGAGACTCTGATCTCTCATTCTGTCAGGTGCTACCCGGAGAAAGAGACCAACCCCACCTGGCTACAACCACCTTTCAGGAAATTGTAGAGAGTGATANTCCTCTGTAGAGCCCTGAAGTCCTCAAAACTTCCCCTTTAGACCATTTATCTAATTCAGGAAAGGAGCGTTTTCTATTTCCAATGCATGAGTGGCATTTCAAAACCAATGGAACAACTTCTTTACTTAAAATTCTTCACTTTAAAAGATTTCTTTGGAGGAATCAAGGAACCTAGTTATTTTTTCTCATATGTTCCCTATTTAGCAGAAGTTAACAGGGCACTGTAAACTGGCAAAATGCAGCACCAGATTTATTTTTTCTGTCTGTTCAATAGATCAATAAGCATGACTGGTTGAAATGGCCACAAAAATATAAATGGAAAAAAAATCCACTCAAAAGTCAAAAAATAAATGCTTTAGGACACACTTTTCTCACATTCACTATTGTTTTTTTTCAACAAGTATTAAAAATAGTAATGGGTGTTCTGATCTCTGTTACAACAAAAAAGATTATCTCCATTTAAAAAGAAAGAACCACGAAGCTTTGCATTAAGCTTTTGACATCTACCATTTCTGATTTTTCTAATGTCATAAGGGAGGGGGAAAAAAAAAGTCAGTGTTGTACAATAAAGAACCTGGCAAAAGGCACTCCAAGCTAGTAAAAAAATTATGTTGTTTTGCAAGGTAATAAATCCAATATCACTGAACAATTAATTACTTGTGTTAGGAAGTAGATTCAATGCTATGTCTGGCAGCCTCTTACCAGGAAACCATTTTAAATCTGTTTAAAATGGGAAAAGCTTTGTGGTGCAACATAGATATATTTAGGAGCTTTCTTATTTTTTTAACACCCAGAAGGAAAGAGAAATCAAAGTTCATACTTTTGATCTAAGACTTTGTTTATTATGATTTGAACATGCTGCATTAGAAGGCAGTTGTGGCATAGAGTTGTCCTTTCTCAGCAAGCAGCAGAAGTACATGGATGAAATAGTACCTACTCTAGGAGCAAAGTACTCAAGTTTTTCAAGATAGGTGTTTTCAAACCTTTTAACAGACCTATTTTTGATATAGTTATCATACTTGAGATTTCACCTGCCTGGTAACCTGAGGTTGAAAAGAAGTCTGCTTTAAGAATTGGTAAAATAGCATGAATATTCTGTCCACCTTAGACATATAATAAGGCAAATGTAGAACTTCTTTAAAGGAATGAACCTCCTGAAACATTCAGCAGGTAAATCTGGAATCCAGTTACTGAAAGTGTGAGGGAATAGACTTCATTCTACTGTCATGTCCAAGGAACACTCAGCAGAGTTAAAGGAAATGAGTTACTGATAATAAGTAGGTAAGATCAGTGATTGAGGAGGCATGGCTGACACCAAAGAAGGCTTCAAGCATCAGCACCTTGTCATCTAAAACTCTCATACCTTTTCTATGTAGCCTTCCATGGGCAGCTCCACACAGCTCTGGCTCTTTCTCTCCTTCTTCTCTCTTCCTTCTGCAGTTCCAGCTCACTCCTTCCTGTCCCTAGCACGGCCACCTAACCCTGTCTGTCCCTCACACAATCTCCTGTCCCATCCTCCTCACAGCACGGCCAGCAGACTCCAACTGACCCTCTACCAGCCAACTCACTCTTTTATCACACCCACAGCTGTGAGGGCAGGGCTGTTCCCACTCCTGAGTAATTTACACAGCTGCAATATATCGGGGGCAAGATTGCCTTCAGCACTGTCTCTATCTGTCCTCCCACAGAGCAGCTTTGCTGGCGGCAGAATCTCATCACAGCACAATTTTTTTTTTTCCTAAAAGGTAGAATTGTTAGTGAAGCAACAGTTAGAAAGTACAAGGTATTGCCAAACAATTCATTGATCAGTTAAAAAACCAAAATGTGAAGACTGATTAATCCTCCTATCTTCCCACAGGTCTGAGACAGAAAGAATTGGTCTAACACTGACAATTATATTTATTTTTCTTCTGTAGAGGAAATTGTGAGCTTAGTGCAAATAATTAAAATACATTTTAAGCTGATTAAAATATGTATTTTGTGCAACACCCACACAAAAGGAGAAATTTTGTTTCAGTAGATAAATGGGCAATTCAGCTGTGGGCTACTTTGATGTGCGTAGTTTGAGTTGGCAGTATTCTTTGATCCATGTCCTTCAGGCAAATTTGACATCTATTTCACCTGAGGCAGGCACAGATTTTCTTGAAGGGTATTTCTATATAATGAATGACTGACTGCTAGAAGTCATGTCATTGTCCCTCCTCTGCCTCTTCAGATCTGATTTGCAGGCCAGGTGAATCTCATGACATGTCTCCTGGTAAATCAAGCAAGGAGAAGAAATGCCTGAAATAGTCCACATCATGCTGACACCAGAAAATCTAGATGATGAGTGATTTGGAGAATCTGAGGAGAAACCCAGCTCAGCCTTACATTCATTTCAGAATAGGATAACAATTTTGAAGAAAATTCAATATTTGAAATAATATCTTGGATAGATTCTGTGTAGAAAAAAATAATGCCACAACTCTTTTAAATAAAATCTGTTTTTCCCTCTTAGTTCTCTCATTTTCTACTTGTATGCTTTTGCTGTATTTCCTTCGGTAAAACACTTCTTTGATATCATATCTGTTTATTTTAACTATGAAATATTTATTTATATGGCAAATACTTATATTTTAGTTTTATTACACACCCACGTTTACTTCAGAGAAGGCTGTGTGACCGTTGTTTAAGGTGATGGACATTTTTAAAGTTGCCCAGATAATTAAAGTAAATAATGGACACAAAACCAGGATCACTATCAAAACAACTGTGAGCCTTCTTAATTGTTGCCTTAGCAAAGTTCTCACTCTGGATGACTCTTCTAGTGATTCCAATGTGAACTTCTTTATTTGTCTTTCATTCCACACATTCTACAGTAGCAAAAATATTCTACCCATGCATAAGAGCTAATCAATTAGGAATAAGTAAAGGATAAAATATTTCTAGAGGCAAACAATTCAGAGGGGGAAAAAAACCCCAAACTTGCCCTTTCCCCATGCAATTTTATTTCTTGAAAATATGAAAACATTTCTACTCACAAGTCTGCTACAGCAATTTGAATCCTTTTTATCTTCCAAAGAGCAGCTGTGCAAGGTTTTGTTTTGTGCAAATTCAGCATAAAAATGAGAAATTAGTTATCCACCTATAAATATTTTTTCTGCTTTTGAAGAACAGTAAATTCCTTCAGTAGTTGTCCTAAGGAGGAAGGAATATGGCCAGAAATATATTTAAATATTGTGGCTCTGCAGTATTATTAAAAGGAAATAGGGAGGTAAGTTTTTGCTTTTCCTCTGGGCAAGGAATGTTGTTCATCTCCAGCTTAATTTTACTGATTTTGTTTGGCCAAAACTAAAACTTGATTAATTTTAGCCAGACTGAAATAATGTGGTTGGTTAGCAGTGATGATGCTTAATGCAGTGCTTAATAATGAATATCTGACTGCATATTAAACACACAGCAAGGCAGTTGATGTTTCTATGCTAAAGAATACCTAGGACATGAAAGTTGCCTCATAAACTTCCTCATAACATGGGGCCCTTCTGGAATATAATTTCTACTAAAATGGGAGGAAAAAAAACCCAACAGAAAATCCTTTAAGAAAAAATCTGATTTGGATTGACATATAGAGATAGATATACATATACTCTCACAGCAATATACATTTATATGGTATAGATATATAAAAACTTATGTTAAGAAAGTTCAGAGCAAGATTTTGTAGACAGTTAGAAATCACAGGTATAAATTAAATGAGATTCTTTAAAAATATATTCTGTACTTACCATAGAGCACATTAAAATGACCTTTAGTACTGTGAATATATATCCTTGCTCTACTGCAGGTGTACATGCAACACCTTTCTTAATACCTAGAATCATAAGAATAACTGTCTCTGAGAAAACAAATGCAAATGAGTAGACAAACTGGCAAACTATTTGATAGCAAGGAGAAATCCCTCATCTCAACATTCATACCATACTCCTTAAGTGAAAAAGAAAGGTTAAAAACATAGAAGTGAATTGATTCCAGTAGGTTTGAGACTCAAAAAGCCATTATCTTATCTTTGGAGTCAAAAGAAAAATGTTTAACAGAATTCAAGGGCAATAATAAAAATCCATTTTTAACACACGTTAACTGTATTTTTTCTTCTTCTACAATAAGACAACTCATTGACTTGCAACAGGGAATCCCATTTCTTCATCCATAATGGAAAATCTTTACCTTATAAAAAAAATAAATAAATTACTCAATCACTGTACTTTTGATGAAGATGTGTTTTCTATCCCAGACAGTTTCAGGTTATGGTCTTAATCTCAAAAAAAGAGATAAACCAAAGGCAAAGCCAGAAAACCCATACTGAAGTGAAAGCTAAAGGAAGTTGCTGGGGATGGGGGGTTAGGTTTTTTGAATTTTTGTTGGTTTGTTTTGGGTTTTTTTTGTTTTGTTTTTTTTT